>OY720441.1:25060582-25613898 GCA_963082915.1 Dolichopus griseipennis | reverse complement strand
CAATTTTTACACTCTTTTTACATGAATTTGGTCCTTTTTCAAATTTGTTTATTTTTAAATGAATTTGGTGTTTTTTACAAATACAAATGGTTCTAAATTTTCAAATTATACTATCAATGGCTCCAGTTTTTTAAGATCTAGTAGTCGGATAAACATATAATTACAGACATATCAATTCTACATTAGAATCTAAAAATCACATGAAAAATTAAAAAAAGCTCGACTCTTAAGCCCACCCTAACAAATAGGCCCCAAAAATTTGGGTAAAATTTTTTAGGACTAATCTTAATTTTTCTTCGTTTTTTAGCTTCACAGAATTGGGGACTATATTTTTCAAATCATGTCAGTTCGACGTCTGGATTGTTTGAAATCAGAATTCAAACTGACATCCGAGACATTTTTAAAAAAAGCACCAAAATTATTTGAAAAAAGATGAATTTCATTTGAAAATTTTCAATTTAATTAGACAAAAGATCAAATTAATGAAGTGCTGTTGTTATTTTATTTATTTATTTTTTTTTTTAAGTTCGAACTTTTTAATTGTTATACTAAAAGGCCTGTAATTACCATATAAGTACATGTTGGAATAGGGGGTCATATTATATTCGTGTTATTAGAATTGTTGTTAATTAATTTTTAAATGGTTTAACGACGACGCTTTAGATTTTCAATAGATACAATCTACTTTTGTTTATATTGTAATAATTTTGCATTTGAGTTATATGGTATTCTATATCTGTGAGTTATATTATTCAATTAAACTTTTTTTATATATAATTTTATTAATAATAATTATTAATTATTAATTAAATCATTAATTTTAACCCAATGGAGAATGGTAACTGAGTTAAGTGAAAAACCAGATAAAAGCTTTTTTACTTTCACTGCGGGATTCGAAACCGGATCTTTCGTATGAAATGTCAACACTCTAGTCACTGTGGCACCCAGCAGTAAGAGCTAAAAGTATACTTGTTATTATTGGAGATTCAATGTAATCGAAATAAATCGATTTTTTTTTTAATTAATATACTTGTCACTTGTCAGACTTACAAAAAATTTATATATCAATTTATAAACCATTTACTAACTATTAAATCTTCCTATTAATTATTTTCTTTTTATAAAATAAGTTTTAAAAGTTTCTATAGCCCTGTCAAGTTTTTTTTTCTAAATTGCGGAAATAGAATTCGCTTTTAGAGTGAAAATAAATTTTTCTATTCAAAAAGAAAAAAAAAAATTAGTAAACTACTAAATTAACTTTTTTTCTATTTTGTCTAGATATTAAATTATTCAAAAAGTAAATAATATATGAATAATGCTAATTTTAAATTTAATTCTTCGCAAAAAAAAACAAAAATTTGCATGATATTAATCAAGTTTAATGAATAGAAAGTGTTTAATAAAAATATTCAACATAGATGTTATGTTACGTAAAGTTTTAAAATATTCTTCTTTTTGTTCATTTTTAACTGCATATTATCGGTGCTTAGGCAATAGTGACCAAACACCATTTTTCGTGTTTTTATTTTTAAAATTTATTTTTCAAACAACACTTCATTATTCATAAGTACTATAATTTCGTTGCTAAAAGTTATTTAACATTGTCGAATTGGAATCGTCGAATGTTAAAAGAGCAAGCAACTAGAATACAGCTCAAGAAACTAAAATAAGCAGCGCAAAGAGAGAGAGAAAAAGAGGCTATGAGCCAGAAGATGAACTCCCAATAATATATACAATAATTTAAAATACTATCGAGTTTTCAAGGTAAACAATTATTGTAAGGAGTAATATGCTTAAAAGATTTCACACTATCCGATCGGTGTCGTAGTAGGACATTAGCCTTTCAATCGAAGGGTGTTAGATTCAAACCCTGGTCGGATCATATCTAATTAATAATAGTTAATACTATAATATAAAATATATATAAAATACATACCTGCACATCACTCACTTATCACATTGTATGTGGTGGAGGAGTGTTTATAAATAAATAAATAAATTTCAGACTAGTGATGACACATTCGAGTTAAGAGCTTATAAAAAAATTCTTTAGAAGAATTGAAAAGCTCGTCAAAGGCAATGTATGAATTTGAGAGGTGCACAAATTACCGTAGCCCTAAGAGTTGGATGGTCAATAGAAAAACAGATTATTAAGAAAATAATTGATAATATAAAAAAATTTTGTGTGATATTTTCTTATTCAAGTGTATCTAATTGTTAAAATTAAATAACGCAGCAGTGCTAAGGAAAAAAGTCGTAATCGCCAAAAACGAATTTTCGGGATAATGGAATATTTGACATCAGATAAATGTCTCACAAATTTGTACTAAGAAAAAATGTCACATATCTGGTTGCAAATTCAGTGAAATGAATAAAATTTTGTCAATATATTTTTAATTTGGTTCCTTTTAACTAAGCTTTAATAACTTAATAAATCTAGTATTGCTTAGCAAAAAAGCCGTATGTCCAAATCAACTATGAACGCCTAATACCATCTTATCTCTTGTAAGTTCAAAAAAATTGTTTTTCTTTATTTAACATATTTGTTTTTCAAAAATTCAAAAATAATTCAACATAGCGATGCCCGAATATAAAACACTACAAGTTAAATTATCTAAAACCAAATAAATGTAGAAACGATTTTATTTTCAAAAAGCGTCTTTAGTTATTGAGTTTCGAAATAATGTAATTCATAAACTTAATAACTATTCAATTACTTATTAAGTCTATATGAAAAAATTACTTTATAAATCAATATTATTTTATTTTTTAGTAACTTCCATAAAAAAATTTAATCTAGTAGATGTTTTTAGAAAAGTTTCGCATCTATACATATTTCAGAATATTATTAAACTTATGAAGATATAAGAGGAAATGTAATCAAATTTTATAATCATTTTTTTTAAATAAATTAATTTTTTTAAAATTAAAATTCGTATTATAAAAGCGCAAATAACCGTGAAACTATACATGAAAGTAATAAGTATGGAATATTCTTTACAAGAATATTTAATTATAAATTTTTTATGCTACAATAAATTAACTGATAGTTTATAAATAAAATTAGAATTGCAATTTTTTTTTATATACATAATAATAAAATAAAATTAATTATGGATAAATGGTTCAATTAAAAATTAAAAATTTTTTGCATTTAAATTTGATACGATCAGATATCTTAAGCTAAAATAAGCATTATGTATATAAACGTTTGAACTTTACAATGATACATAAAATCTTAAGGTTTATTGCATTGTTCATAGGTCATATTATTAAACTTAAAAAAAAATACTAATTTTATTTTATTATATGTATATATGTTAAATTTTAAAACAATAATGGAATACAGCTCAATAAACTGAAAGTAATGGCCCCGTTCTGGTAAATGTAGCGCTACACCGAATTGCAGTGGTGCAGCATTTAGCGATACATATGGTTGTACAAATAATTTGCAGCACAACTAAATTACATTACATTTGACTCTTTGTATATTTTTATTTTATTTAAATTAAATTATATTTTAATTAAATTTAGCTTTTAAATTATTTGTATCACAATGGAAGGTATCCAATGACATTACAATAATTCTATTTTTATATCATTTAAATTTTTATTTATTATTTTAAAAATAATCAAAATCGTATTTTTTTTTTTAATCTTATTGTTAATTTTTATTTAATTTCAATTTTCAAAAAAATACTTCATTTCCAAAAAGGAAGTTCCATTCATTCTAGGTTCAATACTTGTTTTATACAAGTGATCTGACAGAAGTTAAAAAAATGTAACAATAGCAACATTTGCTGACGATGCTGCTATATTGGCAGTAGGATCGAATATTGACGAAGCTACAGGAAAATTACAGAAAGCAAGTGAAAAAATATGTTTTTTGACTAACAAAGGAAAAATAAAATTAAATGAAAGTAAATCTGTTCATGTTAATTTTAGTAATAGAAATATAAGAAACCCACCTAAAATAAATTTAAATAGTGTATTTGTATCAATCGAAAATTCAGCAAAATACCTAGTAATGACACTGGATGTCAAGCTAAGGTGGAATAAACATGTTAAAAATAAAAAAACTAGAACTTGAAAATAAATATAGAGAAAATTACTGGCTCCTATATATTGAAGCTGCTCCGTTAATAAATAATCAGATTCAGGAAGGCTTAAAAGAAAAAGACCTTCAGATAATATAGTATAAAGTACAGATTTCCGAAGGGAAAGTAGTACACAAAACTTATAGTTAAACCAAAGATAGCAAAACATTAATGGTTAGTCAGTTCGACTAGTTTTAATAAGGGAAGCATGTGGTTTAGTCGGTAAGAATCCGGCATACACTTCTGCTATGGGGCAGTTTGTATCTTTCGAAGATTCCACCAATCAACGTAAAATAAAAAATAAACAAAAAAATAAAAATTTCCAAAAATTCTCAAAAATTTTGTAAAACCAATAATTTTTAAATTTAAAATGTAAACACATTAAATTCCAATTAAAATCTACTACACAATTTAGCCTAACCTTTAAAAAAATTGTGTAGCAGATGCAAAATTGTGTAGGAGACTTAAAATTGTGTAGCAGAGCAAATGTTATTATAAATTGTGTAGCAGATTTTAATTGACGTTTATTTGAAATCTAAATTGTAAGCGCCAGATAAAAAAATCTTTGAGTAGAAAATTTTATCGAGCGCTGCACTTTTTTGTCAAAATTAGCATTTTGATTTGACATTTTAAATATATTCATTAAAGTATGAATATATAAGTACTTCAAATATCTATATATAAGTACATTCTTTAACTTTATTTAATTATTTCATTTGAATCATTTCCTATTAACTTTTTGAAGAACTTTTAACAAATTAATTATAATTAGTTATATGTTGTATTGAATACATATTATATTATATATATATATAATAATACAATATACATATATGTAAACAATATTAATTACATATATATTAGAACAGAACATATTAAATATTCTTTATGTCAAATATAACTTTATGTCAAAATTTCAATATAAATAGGTATGATTAATTATGTACCTATAGTTGAAATTCTAAAATTTTATGTAAATTCAAAATTTGAAAAATAGTTTTTCTCTTTATTTAGAATTGCAAATTTGTTTTCATACCACCCGTGCTAAAAACAACTGGTTAAAATTTATAAGTTATAACTGTTTGAAAGTACAACTCATTGCCATTACTTAAAAGAATAAAAGAAACTAATTTTGGATAATTGAAGAAGAACTTCGAATTGCCTATTGATTAATTTTGCGTTTTTTTTTAAGAATTTTAAAAATTTTAAAAACAACAATGGCAAAATCTGTAAGATTATGCTAAAAACACTGAGTTTTTCATTTCCTTAAACATCAATCTTAATTTTTTTTTTAAATTCTAAATAATTAATTTAAAATACACAATTTAATAAAATGGCGTTTTATGTTTATATATTGTGACTCAAGAACTTTACCATAGCTGTTTCTATCATAATTTTTGGTAATTAAATCATTAACCAGAAGATTCCAAAAACTATATAATTTATTAGATGTTGTTTAATAAAATTATGAAAAAGATTTAAAATTAAAAAGGGTATATTCAAATTTATTTTAAAATACATATATTTAATTATTTAAATCTTTTTTTCGGGTACAGTTTGAACACTTTAAAATCTGCAAAGTCATTCTACAAATTTATTTTTTAAAACTTAAATCCAAATAATTAAATATCATATTATAGTTATTATTTAGGTACAATAATAATTAGGAGATATAATACAGATATTATTTTAAATGTATCTATTATATTAAAACTTTTAGTTAATGAAATTTTTTCAAACCAATTTAGGAACTATTTCTTTTTAATAATAAACAAAATTAAATAAAAATTTAACAAAAATAAAGCCCAAAAAATTAAATAACTCCCAAAAAATTAAATAACTCCAAAAAAAAAACTGTCGATTAAGTATTCAAACAACACCTTAAATTATAATCAAATACTTAAATCCCCCGAATTCTTTTAAAATGTTTTTTGTGTTTAAATGGATTTTTTACATAATATTATAAAAATATAAACAATTAAAAGTCCCCATGTCCTTTTAAGATATTATCTACTTAATTAAAAAATCATTACATTTGTTCGAACAACAAAGTGCCGAAAAATAGGAGGATTGGTAGATTTAGCCTTTTCGCTTAATATTTACATATATATACAAGCGAGATGCGGTAGTAGACGTCAGTTATAGCTTTCATTGAAATGAATACGAAAAAGGTTTACTTTCAATCATTTTTTACAGCAAAAACATTTCATATGAAATAAGAACCTCAGGAACATTTCATATGAAATAAGACCCAAAAATTAAAATGCGATAAGACCTAAATTTTTGCTGCTTTATTTTATTTTTGGGGGGTTATTTTCCGTACAAAATTTTACGGAGTTATTTATTTTTTTTTTTAGAGGGTTATTTTGGGTAAATATCCCAGGAGCCTTTAAAAATATCAAGTTTAACTAAAAAAAATATTGTTTACCTGTTTAACAATTATAAATTTTTTCAAACGGGTATAAAAATAGACCTTAGAGATTAAAAATTATATAAATTTTATAAATAATATAAAAATTATTATAAATGATATAAAAATGGGTTGGAAAAAAAAATACAAAAACTAAAAATTGGGAAATAAAAAGTTATATTGCAAGATATATATATGTGATGAGTTTATATATATATACAAAATTCAATGTTATTAAGTACTGGGGGTAGATTCAAAACAGGATGTACTCTTTCTTCGAATTAACTTAAGAATAAATTTATACATATGTTTAACAACAAATAATTTTGTGACATTATCAACTATTAATTATGACTTACTTTAAACGCTCCAAATGTTAGGATTCAATTAATAATATATTAGGTATTAATAATTAATTAATTTTGGTATATTAAAATTGGTTTAATTTTTGAATATAGGAATCATTTCATTTTTAGTTTAGATCACGAATTGACTTATACTGAAAATATAAAAAATGCAGCATATAAAGTTTTAGAAATATAATTACCTATGATTACCTATGCCTATGATATAGGCAGACATATTATAAATATAAAATTATATCTACGCTTCGCAATTATAAAAAATAAATAATATTTTTTTTAGACATACAGCGTTTTAAAATCTTAGTTAATTAATTATATTATTGAAATTAAAATTGTAAAAAAATAATTACAGTCTAATATTTAGAAAACAACAACCTACACACTATACAACTTAAATATTTAAAAAAAATTGTTTATATTATAAAAAGAAGAACCTAGAATTAAAACAAACAAACCATATAAAGCAAGATATTTGAAAATAAAAATTATAATTAAAACTTTTTGAAAACAGGATTAATTATTTTGAATTTTGAACCAACAATTCATATACAATGACCTCTTTGATTAATCGATTCAATTAATAAAATAAATAAATATATTTATTTAATATTTAAATATCAAAACAAATTACGAACAAATTAAATAAATAATTTCAAATAATTTTTATAAACAAATACCTATTCATTTAAATATTAAGTACAAAAGTAGTTCATACTATTTGTTTTTTATTTCTCTGCCATAGTTTTTGATACTGAAACGCACATCGGTTACAGGGGCTATAGTGACGCATCGGTTATTTTAGGGGTTAATAGATTTTTTCAGAAAGTTTCCTAAGTCCCAATCAAAAAAAAATTATTTAAAAGCTTGTTAACTGAAAGTAGAATCTAGAATAATAGATTCTTATTATTTATCAGAACTTATGCGTTTTCTGCCAAGACCTTCATAACGCCTGCAGCAGTTTCCTATTCATTTGTAATGCAGCTATAAAAAATAAGATATAAAGTCCAAATCAAAGAAAAAACCATTTTTAAAACCTTATCATTTGGAAGTATAGTCTAAAACAATGGGTTGTTATAGTTAATAAGAATACATATGTGTTTTCTGCCAAAGGCCTACAGAACGCATGCAGTAGTTTTCTATTCATTTGTAATGCAGCTTTAAGAACAAACAATCATGCTTTTATTAAAAGTTAATTAACTTGTCAATTAGCATTATTTTTCCGACCAACTGAATTAGTTTAACCTAAACAATTTTGCATTTTCGAATTGTTTTTAGTGTTCGAAAAAAAAACCATTTGAGAATTGCAAGTGGTAATTCTAGGTTTTATTTATTCATTAAAAATTATATGGTTTATAATATATTTAATTTAAAATGAACATGTATGCACATTTGCCTCTATTTATGTTGAATATGATGACCATATGCTATGCGACAAAGTCAAAAGTTCAACAATTCTGATTCAGTTATTTTAAATTTTTTATAATTCAAAATATTTGAAAATAACTTTTAAATTATCGCTTAAATTTTTGAACTCGCAACACAAGTGTAATATAGTGGATAAATATCAGCTATGATATAAATATACATTGTATCTTTTATTAGAGTACCTATAGTCCTATATTAAAAGATAGTTTCCTTAATTTAAAAAATTAAATCAAAATCCTAATAATAAAAATTGACAGAAATTAATTTTTATGTTTATTAAGGTAAATATAAACGCCTAAGGGTAGAATACCTAATTAATTGTCAATCATTATTATTAAAAATTCATTGATTGTCGTTAATATACAGTATCGCTCATAACTATAGCACCCCCTATACAAAAAAATCAAATAATAATAATAAATTAAAAATTTTCACTGTTATATTGGTCAAATGGTAAAAAAATATATTTTATTTTTAAGTTTTTTTATCATTAATTTATTTTATATTAAAATTTAAATCAAGAATTCGTAAAAAGAATTAAACAAAATAAAAGAAAAACGAAACATACGTTCATACATAAAATTATTGAGTTCAAAACTAAAGCACCCCCTATTTAAAATATTAAAAATACCACTATTTCTATAGATTAAGTTAACTGATAAGACTTTTAGAAATGAATTTATGTCTTAGAACAATAGTATAATAATTAAAATTAATATCTACAATTTAATGTTTATGTAGACCTTATTAAATAGTAGCAGAGCATAAAATTAAAAAAATAATAACTAGATCTCATAATATGGCTCAAAATAAATACAGTGATGAATTGAAATCGAGAATAATTGTTTGATTTTCAAACAAGATTATCTCGCCATAAATTAAGTGAGAAATATCTTATAAATAGTCCTGTGATATAAAGATTAATTAAAAAATATTAAGAAACCAAAAATGTCGATTTAAGCACTCCGACAGCAGAAATATAAAAAAAATTATTAGTGAAGACAAAATCATTAAAAAAACCATAAAATGATCAAAAAGATCCTTGAATATCTTCGCGTGATATCCGAAAACATTTGAATTTCGACATTAGTGACTGCTCTATTAAAAGAAGTGCTTTAGAATTTAATTTGCGGAGTTATCATTTAGCGAGAAAATCTTATATTTTAGAAAAAATCGAAGAACTAGATTAAAATTTTCTAAGGAACATCTAAATTGGAATATTTCAAAATGGAACACTGTTCACGTTTCAGATGAATCGAAATTTGAAATGAAATCAGATGGAATAAGACATGCACCACGTCCAAAAGGGCAAAGATTACACCCTAAATATTGCGGGCCTACAGTAAAATTCGGTGGTGGAAATATTATTTTCTGGGGTTGTTTTTCTGGGTTCGGTATTGGACCAATTCATCACGTAGAACAAATAATGGATCGTTTTGTGTATGTCGATATCTTATATAACGTAATGCTTCCACATGCTGAAGAAGAAATGCCATTGAAATGGCGATATAAGCAAGATAATGACCCAAAACATACAAGTTATGTGGTGAGAAACTGGTTTCAAGAGAATAAAGTTGAGGTTTTCGAGTGGCCTCCACAATCTCCGGATTTTAATCCCATAGAAACTTATGGGAAATAGTAGATCAGTGCCTAAATTGAAGAGACTGTATCAATAAAAGTAGGTTATTTAACGTAATAAAAGAGAAGTTGCACAACGTATCGTCAAGTATGATTAATAATTTTATTTCTTCAATTTCCAAAAGACTGGCTGCCGTAATCAAAAACAATGGATATTGGACAAAATATTAACTTTATTTTTTAACTTAAATTTGCGAAAATCTACAAAAACAGCGGTATTTTAAATATTTTTATAATACTTTTACAGAGGGGTGCTTTAGTTTTGAACTCAATATTTTTATATATGAACGTTTTTTTTGTTTTTCTTTAATTTTGTTTAATTGTTTTTACGAATTGTTGTTGTAAATTTTGAAATAAAATAAATTAATGATAAAAAAACTTAAAAATAAAATATATTTTTTTAACATTTGACCAATATAACAGTGAAAATTTTTAATTTATTATTATTATTTGATTTTGTTGTATAGGGGGTGCTATAGTTATGAGCGATACTGTATATATTTAATAAAATATTTATTATAATGGATGATGGCGTCATTCAAAAAATTGTCTAAGTTAAAAAAATGTAATGTGAATTGTTTTATGATGAAATTTAAGTGGTATGATTGTAGTTTGCAATTTTCTTAACATTAGATTGAATATTTATGATTACATTACTTTATGTACTTAACAGTTATAAGTATAATTTATACAAACTATCATAATTAAATAAATTATAGAACTTTAATTATATAAGAGTTGACTGCATCTAAATTCTAAACTGCATCTTTAAATATTTTCAATCAATATTATTAAAACTCAAATTTTCTTTTAAAATATGATATTTGATTTTGAATGATGGTGTCTTGTAATTCACACAATCAGAATTCAGATAAAGGATAAGCACAAGTTTGTAGTACTACCTTGAATGTAACTATGTACATAATACATATATATATATTTTCTGCTGCAGATATTTCTGAAATCTGCACAAAAATGTTTAACGAATTACAACGACTAACTACACTTAAACAAATTTTTTGACAGATACATCTCTTTACAGATACATCTCTTGATATTTTAATTTTTTTGATTCTAATTGTACTGCCAAGTTGACAAATAAAAATTATATTTTAACCAATTTGACAATTAAAAAAATACGGTTTAAACAATCAATAAATGATAAAAAAAAATATTTGAACTGTTAAATTGACAGTAATTTTTTCTATAGTAGGCAGTTTTTTTTTTTAAATCAAAGCATAGATTAGAGCATGAACAGAGTACGCTCAGAGCTTTCAAATTTAATAAAAAAACAAGATTTTAAAAAACGTTTTTTTGGCAGTTCATCTTCTGCTCAGATTTAAAAAAAAACGCCTAGTTTTATGTAGAAAACGCTTTTTGTAGAATAGTTTAAAAACACAGTGCTTTTAAAGTTCTACTAAGAAAATTATTTTATAATCTGTTATCTGATTGAATAATTAATAAACGAATACTTATAAAGACCAGATAAATATCAGATCAATGAGATTAAATTAAATAAATATTTTGACAACCTTTAAGTCAAAAATTTAATTGAAATGAGGTTTTAAAGTTATATAGTTCTGTAAATTTATAATAATTTTTGAAATTCATTATCAAAAGTCAATTTTCAATTTATGTATATGTATAAATTAAAAAAAATACAACTTTTATACCTATATTTTTAATAACCACAATTCTTTTGTAAATTATTTGATTCATGTTTTAAATTAAATTTTTTTTTTTGTGAAACTTTTTTTTTTATAAAAACTTTTTGCAAATTACAAAAAAAAAAGACAATAAAAATTTATTAATTTTTTTCGTTCTATCAAATAAATTTTTATTGGCTTTTATTATTAAAAATTCTGCAGACATTATTTTTTTTTTTCTCTTTTTTTAATTTATTTAAACAAAAAACACAATTTAGTTCCTAATAATATAATATATATATATAATTGCCCTAAAGTAAAAAATTTAAAAATTAAAATAAAAAAAAAAAAATAGAAAATTATAACAACCATATGTGTAGTAAAATAAACATTGTAAAATTACAATAAAACTATATATTTTATTATAAAAATATTGATTGTTTTAAAAAAAAAAACTGTATAAGTAACAAGTTATATTAATAAATTATATGTAGATATTATACAATACTAGATACATATATTATATATTATGATATAAAACATGATATGATATATGTATAAAAATATAGAATACAGCAATTATGGAAAAAAGTTTGAAAATTTTCCCATTGAAAGAATTCGAATTATAATAATTTATCAATTAAATAAATAATTTATAAAAACTAATTAAAAACTAATTAAATATTAAAATAAAATTTTATACATCTAATTAAAAAAAATTATTATCATTGCAAAAAAAACTAAATTTTTAATTTTTAAAAACATTTATTATTACGCAAGGGAATTTTCCCTGATAAAATCTATAATTATCATCTCATCATCATATTATACATTAATCGGCTTATTCAGTCACAAAATTGCCAGTCGCGGCTAAATTATTTGTTTAAATATACAAATTCTGATTTAAGTTCAAAACCGCTCAAACTTTGAGGACTTAGTGACATTTGTCATTATATTTGAGTCTGTACTGAGTCTTTAAAAGAGAATTTGAGATAACCCTGGACATGGAAGGAGATATTAACCAAAAAGTTTACAAATGAGTTATTATGACCAAAGTTCGTATATAAATATAAGTTAGACTGAAGTTAAGAATTATCTTAAATACATACATAGCTACAAAGCTAAAGGACAAAGCTTTACTTTTCTTTTTTAAGTGCAACTATTAAGCTAATTAGCCTGTCTATACCATAGGTACATGTTGGAAGACGGGGAATATATTATATTCATATCATATTATTAGAATTGATATTAATGAACTCCACTATACAATTTAAACATAAGATAGTATGTACTAGCCTTATAATATGTAGAAACGTCTTAGATTTTCAATAAATAACATAAAATTATTAATTATTGCTTATGCTATTATGTTTATCCAAATAGCGAGTGGTACTGAGCAAGGCGGGGAATCTTTTAGCGAAAATCGAAACGGAGCCTTCCGAATGAAAGATTGGCACTTAAAAAACTGTACAACCTAGACTTCACTTGGTTAGCCAAAATTTTAATACTCACAAAATTCAATTATTTCATTTAATTTCAACAATTTTAAAATTAGGTACCCACTTGAAATAAATTTTCTGTTGTAACACAAACAGTATTTTGGTAAATATGTATTTTACGATTTTTATATTTATTTCAAAACTAAGGTAAATGTAAAAGATGAATAATTTTTTTCACTATTATTCAGACCTATTTTTTTTACACTCTGTATAATACACGTGTCTCAAATATACACATATTTTTAAATTAATACAGTTTTATGTTTATATTTGCTTGCTATATAATCCATCAATCATGAAAGTTTGGTTCGGAAGTTTCAAATTATTAATATAGATTAAAACTGTAACAAATATATATTACTTTAGGCAGACTCCTTCCAGCTTTCAGCTCATTTTAGTTTTAAAAATTAAGTAATAATAAGTAAAAATCGTATATGAATAGATTTTTCGGCAACCTTTCATGTCGAAGGGCGTTGGTCGAATCCCGGTCATATTATATCTAATAAAATGACATCGTACAAAATTGCTTAAGTATATCGTAATTGAATATAAAGAAATATATATATAAAACTGTGTAAGATAATAGATAGCATATAAACATTTGTGTATTCATTCCCTTAGACAATAACTACAGTCGAGTAATCAACGACTTAGTGAAAAAAAATTTTTTAATGAAATTAAAGCTTAGTCTAAATAACTTGGAGAATTCTCCACACTTACAATAGTGAAAAGAAGGTATTAAAGAAACAACTAAAACCCACCACACAACCTAATAACCCCTTAAAATGCACCTTAAATCAACAATTGACTTAATCTGGATATCCATTTAAATAACAATAGTAGCTAATGTAACTTCTTGTTAAAGGCACATAACTATTAACTTTTATTGAAATCGCAAATTCAGTAAAAAAATTTAAGCGCATGTTAATTTTTTTTATACCTTTACTACTGCTTACTCCCACAATATATATATTTATAATTAATTACTTTTATATGTATATATAATATATATGTATATAAATTTATAAATAATTTTAAATAAATACATAAAAAATTAGTATAGTACATTATTTTTTTTATAAATATTTAAATTTTTTATATATAATATACCCTCATTAAATGCATATAACACTTTCAATTGACATGGTATTGATTTTTTTATTTCAACTAATCATTATTATCATTATCAAAATATCATCTAACAATTATTATCACCGAAAAATCAATCATTAATCATTAACAATATAATAATAACGACATAAAAATCATTTCTCTCTTTTTATATATATATACGATGGAAAAAAAATACACAATATCCTTTTTTTTTTTTTAATACACAAATAAAGTTTTCATCAAATGTATATCCGTTCATTTTAGATACAGGGTCAACAAGTTTTCAATTTAATCTACAGAGGGTCAAAAGCAGTTGAATTTAAAAAATTACATCCAACATATATTCAGTACAGTCCGAAGATATTGAAGCTCGAGCAAGAATTATGTTGAAAACTGGTTTTTAAATAATTAATACACCACCTAACCTCACATTCGAGTATAAAGAACGGACTTCACTCTTTAACTATATCATTGAATGTTATATAGAGACCAATTATTTAACTGGGCAAAATTTATACACTGCAAATTTTACAATATAAAAAAAGCTAAAGACTCAAAGGGGTGTAAATCGAATCAGAATCGAAAAGTAAAACGTTCTAGCTATGTGTTCGTCCGCACGGTAACTCAAAAATTGAAGCAACTAGGACTCCTATTATGACAGTTAACTATCAATTAGCTGAAAACTTTTACCAATTATCAAAAAACTTAGTACGAGTATTGTCAAATCTATTTTTTTTTAAATTGTGAATATTTATAAATTATTTTCTATTGTGAATATTTAACTAATTATTTTGACATTTGTCAAATTTTAAAATAAATTTTTGTTTAGTTGTTTAAATTAAATTTAAAAAAATATATTAGAATAATGGCACCAGTTTATTGGTATTTGGATATACTGACAACGACGTAAAAGAAGAATCTACAAAGTAGATGATCATAGCTAAGGGAACCATTAGAGATTTATCGAACCCTTTAGAATTAGATAACCAAAAGGAAGTAAAACGTTTTTTTTTAATAAAAGATCTAATTTTGGGGCAGATACATCTGGCAAAAATTAGAAATTTAGAAATTCTAAATTTTTCACTGTTAATTCAATCCGCCTTTTTATTTGTCACCTGTAAGTTAACACTTTCGTCCTTAAAAAAAAATTTCTATTATTTTATTTCATTTAACTTTTTTAATTTAGAATTTATCTGCTCAAACACTTTTCTCTCGAATCTAGCAATTAAATTTTTTCCATTCATAATAATTGACAATAGGCAATTAAATTCTTTTTCACAATAGTAATTTTAAAATGATGGTTGATAGTTAATAAATCAATTCACAATACCATTCCAAAAAATCCATTGATATACTTTTAAACTGACAGTTAACTGTTCTCTATTATACCTAGGATTTTTAAATTTTCACAAATTTGTTTTTATGCAGAAGTCCCTTTTTAAATTCGGTTAGATTTCAGTCTATCATATCATTGCTCACAATGATCACACAACGTGTTCACACAACGGGTTCGAGTAGCTCAACTTCTTTGTTTGTATGATATTATAAGACTAGGTGTCTGAAATAGCCAAAAGTAGTTTAGTTTTATGGTTAAAGTTTGTATAAAATTTAGTTGGACTGGTGTAGCGGGTTCGAGTCGAGTTCACTACACTATAATTTTTATTATATAACTCAGAGTCTAAGTTTATTAAATTGTTCCCTGCCACCAATTAAATGCATTAATTTCGAAATTAAGTAAAAGTTCTCAGAAACATGTTACTATACCTAATCGATATTGGATTAGAAGTAACTTTTCAAATACGATTTTATATAATACTTTGTAGCACCCTGTTTAAGTTATAAATAAATTTCACAGAAATAAATATGGCATATAATACCAATATAAAATTTATACATGATTATAATGAACATAAAATACATATACATATATAGTGTATTAGAGAATTTTTCTCATTATATTGATTTATTAAATCGTTTAAAAGTAATAATAAATATAACATACATATATATATAGATAAATAATATAGTATATAATATACATTGATCAAATATATATATAGAAATAATACAAAAAAAAAAAAAAAATAGTATCTAAGTATATAAAATCAAAATTATGGAAAACCGATTGAAAATTATTTTATATATTAGAGAAAACAAAAATGATAGAAAAATCGGGTAACAACGTTACATTGAATAATATAAAAAAAATTAACGAAGGTCATTCTAAAACCAAACAAACAAAATTTGGTATAATATAAAATTATGTTTGTTTGTTTGTTTTTATAATTTTGTATATTTCAATATTCAGTTTTTATTTTCCATTCTGCTTTTTTTCCAAATTTCTAAATTTTATTTTAAGAGTAAATAATATTTCGCTAACATCAATCACCTCATTTTACATTACATGGTCCATAAATCAATGAATTATATATATATATATATATATATATATATATATATATATATATATATATTTAACATTAATAGATTATACATATATATACACATATTTAAATAATTAACTAAGTATAAGTGTATAACATCTATAGCGACCTTTATGTGAACGGGATCTAAAGTGAGACTCATCATGCTCAATACAGCGGTGAATAAAGGAGAAGTTAAGTACGATACACCCTGTATATGTTGGTAATATTATGATGTTAATAATTTTCCATTGAGTCTTCAAATATACATTTTTTTCTTGAAGGAGTAATTTATCAACCCTTCATCTTATTATATTGAATAAAAGGTACTCTTGAAAATTAACTACAAATTGAAAATAAGAAATGAATCAAATATACAAACATTTAGAAATGTATATAAAAATTAAATGAAAAATATTGTTTACAGGTGTGGTTATTTCTATAAAATTAAGTTAAAAAAAAATAACAAATATGTATTCATGATATTTATTTGTGAATTTAATACATAATGCATCAAAAAATACGAAGCAAGGTTAATAAAAGATGTGTTATCCGAATATTTATTCCAAATTTTTAAGTATGTTTTTTCTTTATATGTCAATTTTTCAATTTTTGGATCAACAAGCCTGGTTTGTACTAAAAAAAGGTTTATAATATCATATCAGAGAGGTTTGTTCTATATACTGTATTTAGTTTGAATCTTTTAAGTTCCAATAAATACAAATGTAAATAAAATGTAAATAAAAAATACTCACATTTGTTTTAGATATTTAAAAAATTTGATATTTTAATTTAAATGCAAGAGTGTGGTTCATTTTTATTTATGTATCTGTGAGTTATAAGTATTAAATTAAATTTTTATAACACTTTATAATATTATATTTTTGTTTATATTTATTAATATTATCTTAATATTTTATTTTATATATTATTTCTAATTTAAAAATTCGATATTTAGAAATATTTTTTCAAATTTTCTATAGTTAAGGCCAAAGCTCAATGAACGCTTTGCATGTCTCGCTTGCTTCGAACGCTTTGACATCTGCAATAAAATACATTATATCATATGTAACACAATGGACACTTTCCATGCCTTTTTTGTTTCTAACGCTTTGACGTCTGCAATAAAATACATTATTTCATATGTAACTAGACCCAATAAACAAAGCGAGCAAATTTTCAATTACTCGCTTGCTTTTTACGCTTTTGACATTAAATTTTGAGAATATAAAAAACTTAAAGAACGAATTTGATTTCGAATGTAACATATATAAAAATAAAATATTTATCTATCTAACGAAATATTTTATTTTTATTTTTGACATATAATAGTGCCTACTTGTAAACAACCCTAAAAAAATTGACTTATGAAATATGTCAAAATGTCTGTTTTGAAGTTTTCATTGGATCATAGTTGCTTTGCTTGCTTTTCTGCTTCTACAAAAATAAGCTTGCAAAGCCAACAAAGCGTTCATTGTGTTTTCACCTTTAGAAATATTTTTTTTTTTTAATTTTCTATATTTACTAAATTTTTGTAGTTTTAATTATATCCGACCGAAGGCATAGCAGCTTGAACTTTCGCTTTTCAATCGAATGGTCTCAGGGGCTTGTACATAAATAAATAAATAAATAAGTATTACAATTTCTATTTTATTTCTAAAAATATATTAAAAAAAATTTCACTGTTATGAATTTATGATTCAACCTTCGTATATCAACGATATAGATACGAAACTAATTTTATATAATGTTTTAACTAGTGTAGTTAAAAAAAAAAAAAAAATTTAATCGATACTACAGGTAAACCTCAAAATATATATGTAATACCTACTTACTTAAAATATTAAATAAAATAAAATACATTTTAGATATCAAAATAATCTTATCAAAATTAATAATAAAATAATAAGTTATAAATCAAATTTTCTTTTCATAAATACAGGGTCTACCAAAAGAATCAATCTTATTTCTAATGACAATGAATTTGATATTCTTTAAAATAAATGAGAGTATTCAAAATACAACAAGTTGTTATTAAATTATCATTAGTCATGAAAATGACTTTTATAAAACATTGTCTTATATTTATTATTAGTTGTATATAAAAACACTTCTTACACTATAATATTATATTGTCAAAAGAATGAGGTTATTAACTAATAATAAAATGATTCATTTATTTTTTTAAGTTTAATTTTACTATTATTATAGTAAAAAAAAAAATTTTTTTAAGTACCTAATTTATATGATAAGTGATAAATGATAACAAAATAATTTTTGCTATCTACCGAATTGTAAATTATAACTTTATTATAGTCATTTCCATTTCATATATTATATAAAAACAATAATTATGACTTGTTTTAAATTCGTCTAAAGAATTATTTTTAAAATTTTTCTTGAAAGCATTTCTGTACTCATTTTGATATTATGAGATATGGTAATAGCCTGTCTGTATATATATATACTTTGCTATGTATATATATATATTAAATTTTAAATCAATAAAACAAAACCGATAATACATTGTATAATATAGGTAAACTTATAATATAATTCAATCAATCTGAGAATTTATATGATTCACAACTATATCATGCCATATTATGAGAAAATTTTTGCAAAAAGAAATTTATGACTTTGTATATACATATATATACTTGATAAGTTTATATTGATAAGTTTTTGTTTTACATTTATTTATATTTTCCTATTAATAAGAATTTCATTGCGAATATCTTTCACATGACGTATCATAATTTTTAATTAGTAATTATACTTTAAGCTATAATAAGCGCATGCTCAAGTGCATTATATTTTAAAGACAAAATAATGATATGTTCAAAAAAAAATCTTATATGTATGTAAAACAATCTGAATAAAATTGATAAGCTAATTTTAATATAATTAATAGCAAAATTGATCAACTTATTTTGGTTTAGAGTTTAAGTATGTGAATATGTGTATATAATTCTATTAATAAATATTAATATAAAAAGTATATTTAAGTATGTTATATTCGTCCAGCATATTTTAATACTGGGTTAGAAACGCGTTAACAGATAATTGTACAGTTTATGATAATTATTCACCAAAATATATGCTCGGGTATTTACCTTTACTATGAAACTTCTTGAAAGACCTAGTTAATTTTTAGGATTTAGAACTAGGTTTCTGATCAAAATTTTTTTATATATTCGATTATTATAATGACATATAAAATGTTATTGTTTTTATTTTTTGAAATAAAAATTTGGTATATCGCTCAGACAATGTCAACGCCGTCCGAAAATGTCAAATAAAGTTATTTAATATCTTAAGTAATAAAGTTAACACATATGAAAATGTATAGTACTTAACAGTGATAGTTTTAAATTTGATTGAACTTTTCACCGTAGATTATCAGATTTGTGCTGTGAAAAAGTAAATCTGTTTTAGTGGTGTTGAATAAGTAAGTTTCCATTTTATTTTGATTTCGATGTTAAATTAATCAATTTTGTCATTTTTTTTTTTTGTTGACATTGTTCCATATGTTTTTAATTTGAGCTGTGAATATTTACAGTTGACGCGGGTGTAAGACATCGACATGGACTCAGATGTTATTTAAAACAAAAAAAAAAAAAATTTTGAAAAAACAAATAAACAAATTTTTGAATTACAAATGAAAAATGAAAAAAGGAAAAACAAATGATCTGAATTTATTCGAAGGTAACTAAAGTAATTAAATTGGGACCTATTGTACAAAACGGAAACGTGAACGCAACGTCAAGCTTTCAAAATGTAGTATTATGGAAAACGAAAAATTTTAATTTTAAGGAAAATTATCTTTATTTGCAAATATTTACGTTTAGACAACCATACGTTATTCACAATTAGTCTGATTAACAAACTGTTACCTAGAGTATATTTGGTAAATATTTGAATTTGATTAGGAAAATGCTATATTTTATCAAGGAATTATAATATAAGTAATACATAATATCTATATAAAGTATAAATATTATTAGTGAAAAATATTCTAATCCGCTTAAAAACGTAGACTGAAAAACAAATAATTTAATTTTAGTAAAATTATAATAACTATATTAAAGATCTGACATAATATTATATGCATACGAGTATTAGTAGATTTGGAAGCAAAATAATAATTGAATATTTAATAAATAACCAAAAAAAAAAAAATAATTCGCAAAGTCATTTTGGAAAATTGTTTTGTTTAAAAAAAAAAAAAAATGGTAAGAATATTAAAGTACAATGAATATTGTTCATGATATAGACACTTCATCAATGAGCTCACAAATTTTACTAATTTATATTTATACACATTCCATATTTGTGTTAAGTACAAGTATGTAGAAAAATTAATCTTTTTTTTATTTTATTTTATTTTATTACCTATAAGAATACCGTAGAATATATTATGTATGTATGTACATATTATAATAAATGATAGTCATAACACCAAAAAAAAAGAAATTACTAATGCTTAAGTAACTTATAATTTACTACTGATATAAAGGTATATATATATGTATTCATATAAAGCCATATATACATATTGTTATATATAATATGTATATTATACATATTGTTATATATAATATGTATATTATACATATATATATTTATAGATATACATACACGTAACATAAGAGTAAAAAGTAATATCACTGAAAAATAGTAAATACTTTAAATAATTTAATATAGTGACCATTGCAAAATAATGTTCTACATATATGTGAATGTCCCAAAAAGCTTTAAAAGATGATCTAGCATTTTTTTTTTTTTTTATTTATTTATTATTCACAGGCTCTAAGTGCTTAGCACTTGTGGCGAACCCCTTTGTTTATATTGTTATATTAATGTATTTTTTACTAAAGATTTATAATTATTAATTATTAACTAGGCCATTAATTTGAACCCAATGACGAATGGTAGCTGAGTCTGGTCGAAAATAAAAAAGTATTTTCACTTTCACTAGGATTCGAACCCGGGCCTTTCGCATGAAAGTCGGCACTCTAACCACTGTGTCATCCAGCCAATATTTATTTATTTATTTAGTACTAGACAATAGTAAATATTGCCGGATAATATCAAACCTTTGCCTATTTGACATTTGGACTTCTTATTAAATTATTTTAATATACACTATATTTTTTTTATTAGATCAGGATTTGAACCCGAGATTTTTCAATCGAAAAGTAGCCACTTTACCACTAAGCTATCGGTCAGATTTATCTAACAATTCCTAACAAAATAATAATTTTCTAAAAATCTGATAATTAAATTGAAAGTGAACTTTTAATTTGAATTAAAAAATATTTTTACACAAAATTAGGCTCAGCTAAGGGAAGGGAGGATTCAAGAGAGAGAATTCTGAAGGCAGAAGAGATTTAATAGTAAAATAGAATTTTTTCTTTATTCACTCAACCAGGGAACATAAAGGCTTCTACAAAGCTTTTTCATTTAACTCTGTTTTGGGGTTAGCTGTTTAATTTTAACCTTAGTCTGGCGGTTGTCTTCCCTTACTATTTTGACGGACCTGAAAATTCTTAATTTTGTGCCTCTAGCAATATGTGAATGTGTTTTACAATTCTAAACCAATAAGGTTTATATATTATCAATTATGAAAAATATATGTAGCTATAAGAGCAACTTGTAGTTGGGACCTCAAAAATATGCTAGCACATAATTTATAGAAATTAATATTAAAAATTTTAAAGTCAATTCAAATGTTTACGCTTTTAACTTGAAAGTCTTAAAAATTTTAATTTAAAAGGTTTTCATAATATATTTTACGTACCTTTTTTTTGCATTTAAAAAAAGGACAATTGGGCACTTAAAACAACTTAAATTTGTATGTATGAAAAAAAATATCGAAATAGAATATAACGTAATTTTCAATTGGACTAAATTAAATTTTCATGATAAAACCATAGAAATTTTTTTTTTTTATGATATCATATCATTATTAAACAATTTTTACTAAGATAAGATTTGGAAAATTTTTTGCATTTTTTTCACAATGTTATTTTTTGATAAAATAATTTTATGTAAAAAGTACGCATTAAATTATAAGATATATATCTGTGGAACCACATTGTCATTATTCATTTAATAAAAAAATTCAACCTCTTCATCATTATTCATTTTGGAAAAAAAAGTTTTTGATTACTTTAATTTATGAATAGTAAACTATATATACGCATTAAACTTAGGCATTAAACATCTTTTTTGAATAAATGTTTGTAAACAATTTGGAATATGCAAAATCTTAAACTTATTTTTATAAAAGTACTCATCGTAACTGCATTTTTTAATTAAATTTACTTCAATAAGTACTATTATAGATTTTTATTAATATGTGTTCAAGATTTTTGGTAAATATATATGAGTTGGCAAATATATATATATATGTATACACATATAAAAAACCCTTACCTTATTCTAATTTTAACGAGATTTAAATATACATATTATTAAATAAGAAATCGGTTGTTATAAGAGTTAGTTCAAATTTATATTTAAGCCACTTTTTAAGTAACAGCTGATTTTGTATTACTTAGTTTCTCTTGTAAATGAAACTTTCGCGTTTATTTTTTAAGAAACCACGAATATAATAACATCTAGAGGTCAATTGAAAGAAGAACTTTTTTAATTAAGAACTATTTTTAATTTCATTATATACATATAGGTATATATAGATATATTGTACATCAATACCATATTATTAGATAAAATTTGTATTATGCAGATTATGCTTCGTAAAATTTGTATTAAGCAGATTATGCTTCGATTCTAGTAATAGATCCACAGAACAAAATAAATTACTAAAAAGCGTACATTTGGCCTTCGCCGTTACTTTAGATTTTCACTGAAAATAATTAAGACTTACTACAGAAATGCTCCTGTAAAGCATATTCTTAATTTTTAATATCAAAATGTTTTTTAATACATATTTATATAAAATTTCCAGAAAATATTCTGTGAGTTTTAAAAACTGAAATGAACAAATTCATAAAAATTTAAATAAATTTAAATTCTTTTTTTTTTATTTTATTTTTTTATAAAAAATAACTGAAAAAGTTTTTGGTCTGCTTATGATAATTTATGATATTTTATTTCTAAAATAAAACACATCCAACAAAACATTAATATTTAATTTTTTTATAATTGAACACATTTAACAAAATAATACTCTTGAAGACTTATCATACGAAAAATTTTAGTAATGCGATACTTTGTTATTCTGCAAGACGCTAACGTGATGTTTTACGTTGACGCGATGCGAAACCTCAAAAGCATCGCTTGTGTATTATTTCCGAAGACTTTACCTAGGAAAAGATGTACGTATGACATTTTCGTATTTAGTTGTTTCCAAATGCCTTATCTCGTGGAATAACATGTTAATTTTATGAATTTTTTTTTATTTTCCTGATTTTGTTTTTATATTCCTAAAGAAATTCGGGGACTAGGTTTATCTAATCATATAAGAAATGGACAAGAGGTTCCCAGATTTTTTAACCTTTTTCATTTAAATATTGTATACTAATCGGTTTATTCGGTAAGAAAATTGGCAGTCGCGGCTCAAATATTTGTTTGTATAAAATATAAATAAAAATTTGAGTGCGAAAATCGCTTGAATTTTGAGCACTTCGCGATACTTGTAATTTATTCACTTCAGAAATAACATAGGTAGATAAAATATTTAATTTATTTGAAATTAAATAGCAAAAAGTTTAAAAAATAAAAATTATATGTATTTTTTTTACAGATAAACAAAATTTATTTATATAAAAATATTATTTGTGTCGGGCATCATTGAATCACACATTCATATTTTATTTTTTTCACGATTTTTTCAAAGAAAAACATATGGCTTAGTCTATAATATATATATATAGTTTATATTAATTAAATTCTCTTGGATTGTTTTTTTTTAATTTTTATAGTTTTTAATTACAGCGAAAAAAAAAACAGCTAAATTCCTATTAAAAGTTTCTTTCTCTATAATCAATATTAATTTTTTACTATATTAATTAAATAATAATTTGTTTGTAATATATATTTAGTATTAATACCTATATATAAATATTTACTATATTGTATAGAAAACTCTCATATTAGACAATTATATAAAAAAACCTTATTAGAATATATGAGAACTTTACTAAGAATTAATTTCAATAGTTTCAAACTATTTTTAATCTTTGAACTAAATATATATATAGTATTTATATATATTTATTACTTTAATTTAAAATGATCTTAAATGTTTAAAAAACCAGAAAATAATATAATTAATTAAATTTAATAAAGTGAGAACAATTATATTTTATTTATTTGATATAAACAACCTATAATTAAATAACAATAACAAAATAAACAAAACAGTCATGGGTTAAGGGTTAAGATCAAGAACAACAGCACTTGTTAATTTTATAAATATATAGAATTTAACATTAAAGCAATATTAAAAGAAAAGAAATCAAACGTCTTTACAAAACATTTATCAGGGTTAAGATCAAGAACAACAACAACTTGTTCATTTTATTATAAATATATAGAATTAAACAAAGATCAAGTACGTATGATAATTTTTTCTATTACTGTAATTTATTTACCACCTGTTGTTCTGTAAGATTAATTTAAGACAAACGTTTGATTTCTTTTGCAAAGATTCTGCAAAATGACTTAAGTCTACAATATATGACTTAAGTCTATTGCGCATCTAATATAAAAAATTTAAAATTCACTAATAAAATTATTTTAATTTGAAATTAAATTATTTCAAATAATCTCATATAAGTATAAAACAATTGTTTCAGTTTTTTAATCTATGAAATTAATTCAAATTATATGTTTATTTTAATTAAAATTTAATTACTTTACGGTTAATTTTTTTTAATCCGATAGATTAAACCGATCATAATCTTTTGATTCTAATGTTTTTACTATTTTTGTGTTGCATTTTAAAAATAAAAATAAAAAAAAAAAATTCAAAGAATTCTTGATCACGTTCATTACCGCAAGAAAAAACGCGAATTAAAAAAAAAATTGCAAGTAGTTGAACTTGTTTCGTTATATATGTATATTCATTTATGGAATCTTGAATTGTAGTTTTCTTGGTAATGAAGATCAAAAGTCATTAAAATAAATATACTGATAGAAGTTTATTATTGTTTTTAATTCTATATTTAATTAAAACAGTTAATTATTTAAAAAAAATATATATATGTAGGTAGTTATTGACTTAATATACAAGTTATAATTAAAAAAAAAATTAGTTTTATACTTTAGAATTCTATATTTTGAGAAATAAAATCAATGAATCAAATTGCAGTATAATTTATTAATTGATAGCTTTAAAAGTAAGTCGAATATCAGAAGTTTGCCTAAAGTTTGACAAGATTCATACATTGGTTGCCGCATCAATCGACGAAGGAATTTTTAAATAAGTTTTTGATTTTTTAACCCGTTACGGCACAAAAACGGGTTTTGGAATTACGATTCTTCTGTTTACACAGTTCGAATACTGGA
Organism: Dolichopus griseipennis; assembly: GCA_963082915.1. Taxonomy (NCBI): domain Eukaryota; kingdom Metazoa; phylum Arthropoda; class Insecta; order Diptera; family Dolichopodidae; genus Dolichopus; species Dolichopus griseipennis. The sequence goes on along the minus strand of OY720441.1, from coordinate 25,587,742 downwards.
CATGTACATGGATCATGGATCTAAAAGAAATTCTCTGTGGGAACAAAGTTCTTGGTGGTTCTAGTTTCATAGTTTCTTAAAAGAATATTTATTTTCGTTTTACGTTGTATTATTAGAACAGTATGACCGATTGAATTAAAATTTTGAGTCGACTGTATCCACATATACTAATAATTTTTTTCGCTCAATTAACGTGCTTGCAGTATAGAAGATCAAAAGAAACACAACTTCTTACAACTTATTTTGCAGCTATAAAAAATTTGTAGATCCATACATAACTAAGAATCTAATTATATTGTTTGTGTACGATCAACTATAGAATATGCCGGTCAAGTTTGGTCTCCTCATGGAGGACTTGATACATTGCGAATTGCATCAGTTCAGAAGAGATTTATGTGTTTTGATTTAAGAAGTTTGGCATTATCAGATCCCTTTCGTATCCTTTCTAAAATATCTATAGACGCATGCTTGAGAGATATCTAGAATAATATCAGATCCGTTGAGTTGTTTAACATCCGCAGTCATAGAACTGATTGTGATTGAAACGAGGCCTTTCAGGCCTTTAAGAATATAACCAATAACAAAAGTTTAGCTTTGTACCTATTCTTGTTATAATCACTTTTTTCTCTGCTCACCAGCCTTCTAACATATTTTTATTCTATAATATGATAACATAATTGGTTAATTAGTTTATAATTTATCTTGTAATCAATAATTTCCTACTAACCATCTTAATAACTTTTTTAAATGATAACGGTCTAAAGCTTGGTTAAACTGATATTCTCGAACTTACTATGAGTTTTGGCTAGGTGATGTTTTAAATTAATTTAAATTTAAAAATAAGCTTAATGCTTAATCTAACCCGTCTGATAATAATATTTAAAAGATAATTGATTTCCAGTTTAAATTTATAATCACGTTTTTAACCTAATTTTGATTAGTTACTGAAGAATTTTAAAGCCACATATACATATTCCAGAAATTACTGATTATTCAATAAATGATATCAAATATAATTTATTAGTTGAACACTTGAAATTATCATAAAGAAATAATTTTACAAATTAAATAAATTTTTAATTAAAATTTATAATCACTATCCAGGAACGAATTTTAAGAATCATTATCATAAGTTTTTTTATTAATAGGAATTGTTTTTTTGATTGTACAAAATAAAAGTATAAGCACTTCTTAATTAAAACCATAAAATCGCTTTTAAAATTTTATTTTTTTATAACTAATTTAAATGTTTTTATTTGATAGCGTCTAGTGGGCATCAAATATAGGGCAATATACTAGTCTAGCGAAATAAAAAAAATTTCAATATTATTATAATTTTAATAAAATACAAAAAAAAAAAAAAATACAAAATTAAAAAATCACTAATTAATTAAATTAAAACAATTAGGTATAATAAATTTTAATTGAATGGAAATCAGATTTTGTTTTTTCTGATAACACTTTAACCCCTTAAAACCAAATCGAATATTTACTGATAATTTTATATGACAAATTACAGATTTATTTTTAAAAGTTAATCTATTATTTATTAAAATAATTTTTTTTTATTTTATTGAATATTTTTAGACTTTATTATATAAATGTCTAGGATATTTATTTAAAAAAAAGCATTACGAATTCTCGTAAATCAAAATCTAGTAATATCAATAGCCCGCTTCTAAAAAATCCCATTCCTAAAACCGGTTTTAAACAAAATGTAGTTTTACTAAAAGTTCGTGAACACGTTTAATTGTATGTGTATATAAGCATTAAAATGTTCCAAAATTCTTTGCTTTAACCCCTCTACGGGTTAAAATCAAAATAAATTTGCGTTAAGTACCGTGTGAATTATCGATATTGCGGGGTTTAGAAAATGTTGGGTGTTGTTCAACTGTGAGTCTATAGAATCTAAATCTAACATGTTGAATAACTTGTTCTTTAGGATTAAATGTTACACGTTTTCTCCAAAAGATCTTCCATATATTTATATTTGAAAAATTCTGGACTAGATAAGATTTTACAGTTGAATACAAAATACAAATGATAAGTGTAATCTCTTATGCAAGAATAAGAGATCCTTAACCTTTACGTAATATTTTTTAAAAAAACAAAATAATTAAATCTAAAAAATTTATTATAACAATTTTATTCTCAAGTATTAAGCTTTTTTCTCTATTTGGAGGCCCGCCCAAACTTAATTTAAATTAATAAATTTTTAAAAAATTTAAGAAACAAGATTTCTTTAAAACGAAATTTAATTAAACGAGATTTTAGCAAGATTTTAAAATATGAGCAATCGCACTCAAACCCATTTATTAAAATATATACACATTTAGAAAAATTGTTTGTATTGATTTATAAATTTAAAATTATTAAAATAGCAATTTATGGATTTATTATCATAACTTTTAAACATTTCTAATCCAGTATTGTGAACTCTTACAAACTTTATAAGAATTATTTAAATAATTCAAGCTTACAACTAAGTGCACATTATAATAAATATGTATAATTAAATCGACCAGACGTCCTCTTTTATGGAGGACAGTCCTCTATTTCTACGTCCTGTCATCCTGTCAAATTCTTGTCATCTTTTTGTCCTCTTTTTAATATAAAATGTCTATATTAGTTTTCTAGTACTATTTGTGAAATTTTTAGTACAATTTATTAAATTTTCTGTAATGGGCAAATTATTTTACGATATTTTTGGTTGGTAATTCATTTAGTTATCAATATTTTTGGTTGTTAAAAACAATTTTTTTAAAATTTCAAATTTAACTGTCAAATTCTGAGTTTTGTTGATGTTGTTTGGTGCCGTAATTCGTGGAAGTTCCTTTTATAAATTATTAATAAAGTAATTATCGAAAACTATTATATATATAAATATTAAATATTTTAGAAAAATATTTTAATTTATAACTATAAGAATGAGCAACGGAAAGAAAAGAAAAGTGTCTTTAAACAACAGACACAAGGAAGAATTTCTACACATTTTTGCTGTAGATGATAATCCGAATCTAGACAATTCGATAGTAATATTTAAAATTTGTGGACAACAATTTTCTATTGGATATAAAGGCAAACATGATATTATTTAACACAGTAACACAAAACAACATAAAAACCATTAAACAGATGCTCCTGCGTCATATTCGATGCCCTATTTTTTATTAATGTCCTCTTTTTTCTTGTCAATGATCTGGTCGGCTTAGTATAATATATAATTATAAGTTTACTTTTGGAACGAATATGTAAATTTGTATTTAACAGTGTAACATTTAACGCTGAATGCTATGGTTGCACTAAACTGGAAAATTAAATGACATTTAAATCTGTGTGATATTTGAGATTAAATATATTTTTATTGTAAGTATATTAAACTTTTAAACATTTTGTATCACAAGTTAGGATTAGTGAATGGTTTGCAAAAACATTTCAATCATTTTATTTCTATATACATTAAATTTTTATTTATATGTTTGTTAGTTAGGGTTGGGTAGCACAGTGGTTAAAATGCCAACCTTTCATGCGAAAGGCCCGAATTCGAATCCCATTGAAAGTGAAAAAACTTTTTCGACCCGACTCAGCTACAATTCGCCTTAAGGTTCAAATTAATGGATTATTCAATAATTAATAATTTTATATCTTTAATAAAAAATACATTAATATAACAGTATAAACAAATGCAAAATATAAACAAATAATTTTACTGAATAACATAACTCACAGATAAAGAATACCATATAACCGAAATACAAAATATTACAATATAAACAAAAATGAAATTTTATCTATTGAAAATCTAAGACGAAAATCTAAATACTGCCTTGTACTATACGAGTATGTTTAAATTGTATGTGTATACACAAAATTTTTTATACTAAAATTTAAACACATATGGTTAAATATCAATAAAATATCAAATAAAAGCCAGTATACAATTTAGCGCTTTACGTAGCGTTAGATAAAAAGCGTTCAGTAGAAACCTTTATCAAACGCTGCAGTTTTTTTTAAGCAACTGTTTATAGCGAAAAATTTATATTAGCACTAATAATAAGTATATATTATTAATATTGTTATTAGCAAATTAAATGAATTTGATACTAGCACATACTAGTTTAATTGTACAGTATAAATAAATAAGTATAATATAAACAATTTAGTATAGGTACAACAATATATCAATAATAATAATAAAAATAGTATACAAAACAAGTTTAATTAATTGTATTAACAATTAGTATTTAAATTAATTATATATATATACTTATTTAAATATAGTACAGTTGCTTTTAATTAACCTAGTAAAATCAAAATAATTTTCAAAATTAATTAAATGAATAAGTAATTAATTATATTCATTGAAAATATTCCAACAACTTGGAAATTTTTAAAAATAAACAAAGTAATTTAAAGACATTTTCAAAGTTAAATAACACTTTATTATTTAAAGAAAAAACAAAACTTTCAGGTCATTCTACTGCAAATATATTTTATAGAAAGAATGTTATTTACATTATTTAATATTATTTAAAATATAGTTATATATAGGAAAATTTTACTGAATAATAAATTACAATATCAATCACAATAAAATTTCTATAACCGATAATATGTTTACAAAATATTTAAGGAATGTGTTATTTTAATTAAATTTTTAAAATACTTTTATTTAATAACTACTGTAATAATCATTGATCACTTCAATAAAAAAATTGATTGAATCCATTTATTTTATGGGAATAATTTAATAAGAATTTCAAGGTCTTTTTTTTCTAAAAAGAACAATTTTTCATTTTATTGTATGATTATATAAAATTCTATTTCAAATACATAGTAGTAAGGGGCACTTGGGATATTAATATTAAAACAAACTATGTAGGCAAATTATTTTAGGAATTTTTTTCTTCACAAAAGAATTTTTAAACTGAAAAAATATTTAAGTCTATGAAAATATTTAAAACTTTCACTTTAATATACTTTTCGAATATAACTTGATTAACACTCTATATTTTTTTGTTTTTTTTTTTTGTAAATTACATTTCATTTATAAATGCGAGTTGGATATAATTATAGGTAAACTGTGTGAATGCAACATATACTCTGCAACATTTTAAAATCTCGAGTTAGAATGGAATTAATCAAATCCAATCGTAAATAATTATATATAAACATCATATTTAACTTTATTAAAAATTGTTTATTTAAATAATTACATATTACTTAAATCTTTCGGTTGCAGGCTGGTTTCCCTTGAAAAGTTTTTAATTATAAAATGAAGCATTTTTATCAGATGGAAAAACATAAGATGGAAGCATGTTCAGGATTTGAGTGATTCTCAATGAGTTTCCGAAATCAGCACCATACAATAAGCACTTAATCCAAATATTGCATAGGAACTGTTTGAGTTGAGATATTATTGATCTACACAAGATATCTATAAAAGAAGGATATTTGCTCCAATATTTCGACAGAAGCCAAAAGAAGTAAAGATTGCCTGGGATATACGATCGGTCTTTACTTCTTAAACAATTTATTAATTAATACTCATAAAATAAAATTTAATTAATTAATTAGAAATATTTTAAACCTTACAATTTATTTCAACAATTATAAATTCCATTAATTATATTTTAACAATTCATTTAATTCAATACTCATTAACAAAAGTAATAAATAATACTTAATAATAATAACTAGGTATATCATATTGAAACATTTATAGTAATAATTAAATTACAAACGCAAAACTATCATGATTATATTATAAAACCGCGCATACTTAATATTGGTAATTAAAATTTGAATAGTTAGTAAAATTTTAATAAAAATAGCTTTTAAAAAAATTACTAATTTGTTTATTAAATAAAATTAACACATAAATACTTCATTCTTTTAGTAGAAGATGACGAATTATGAACGTATTTAACATGAATACAAAATAAATTTTTTTTATTTAAATATCAAAAATAATAAAAAATGTGAAAATTTAAGAAATTAGAACAGAATTAATATAGTAAATAGTTATACTAAATGTATACAACTAAACTAGATTAAATTTTTATATTTTATATACGATTTGATATTAAATTAAATTAACATTGTTACAACTTCCTATTTTATAAGGGGGGTTTTTTATTTTTTTAGTTGGCACCAAAGTTCATTTCCTAATTCTATATATTTACGGGTTCCCTTCTAGACACCACATTACACATTGTAATTTCAATATACAAAAATGTATCTATTTCAATACCTATGTATATAATATGAAAATATATATCCGTATCTATTAATGTATCTATATTGATGTTATTTTATATTCAGAACATTTGTATTAAAGTAATCGGAGTATTATGTGTCTGAGATATCATAGAGCTTTATTATAATTTTAATCAAGCATATTGAACTTAATAGATATGTATCTATTTATATGCATGTTATGCAAAATTATGGTTATCATTTGTTCTTTGCTTTAAATTGTTCAAAATAAAATTATATAGTTTTTAAAAAAAAATTTAAAGTCAGTCTATCTTATAAACTGAGGGTATATTATTTATCAGGTCCTGCAACGAACACAATTCATTGAATTTCAAAATGAACTTATATATAATCAATATAAATACGTAATACTCATAATAAAAATAAATTGTACTTACTGCAATTTTATATTAAAATTAAAGTTTACTAAAATTTTAATTAATATACATTTTAAAAACATGATTAGACGAATTAATCTGTATATTTAGTAAGTACATATTATTAATAAAAATGATGATATACGTAATTTAAAATAAGTAATTAAAATAATTGAACATGTCTAATGAAATGTCTTAAAAATAATGTACAAAAATAACCTCATATAGTAAGTACTTGTTTTAAAAAAACATTACATACAATATACACTTAGCGTATAATCATATTTAAGTTAGACATTTCTCAAATATAATTTTAATATACTTATATAAATAAACTTAAAAAATAATAGATAACTTTCTGAGATAAAATAAAATCAAAGTCTAAGTAGAAATAATAAATTCAAAACAAAATTCTTATGATATACCTACATATTTGATAAAATATAACAAACACCAATTCGTCATCAGTAAAAAAACAAATCAAAATAAAATAAATTTTTGCACAGATGAAAATAAATAAGAATTTTACTTATGCCTGACAGAAAATTATATATATAATATTAAAAGAATTTAAATATTAAACATGTGGTTATTTTACAATCGTCTTTTTTTTTTTATTAAATTTCATTTAACTATTATATTATATTGTGTTATATATTGTAATAAGACACATGTGTAGATTTTTATTTGATTTAAATAATAAGAATTTATATTTAAATTGAAGAAATGAAACTTTATAAGGCGCCAAAAAATTTCTTTACAATTTTATATATTAAAATATACATATATATTTATGTAAAATTAGTAGATATATTATTAGAAAGAAAAAAAAAACAAAACATACTTATATAATATAAATATTTAACAATTAAAGTAAATAAGTAACGAAGCTTCCGAAAGAAAAATCAAAGGGGAGAATATGAAACTTGCAAAAACATTTAATTTTATACAAAAAATTTGTTTTATCAATACAACCCATTCTAATTAAGTGATAAGTTTTAGCAATATCATTCAATATAGCATTAGATAACTTTGAAAACAAATTAGTAAGTATTTAAGTAATATATTTATAGTTATATATTAGTTACCGAGTTTTGATATTGCTACTATTTGCTTAAAATTCACTTAAATATAGATAGAAAGTGTTTATTACTTAAGTATATTTCTTTATAATTAAAAGCTGTTCACATATTCTACATAAAATTAGCAACATCTTGAAATAAATTAATTGTTTTTTGTATAAAAAAGTGTTCAAGAACAATTAAATTTTATAATTAAACAGAACTATTATTTCATATAAATCTACATTACTTATTATTTTTTTTAAAAATACCTGAGTATGTTTATTGCATAAAAATTTAATGCCAAATTTTATATTTTTTTTTAAATTATTTTATCTTTTATTTATAGTGAAGAGAAAAAAAATAATTAACAAAACAAAAAAATTTTAATTATTTTTAAGTTTTGTTTTTTATAATTATAATAAAACACTTGCGTTAAAAAAAAAGTTCTGAAAATAGGACTACTATTACAAATTAAATTCTAATAAATAAATCTGTAAATCTTAAAAATATGTAATGAAAGTTGCTATAAAAATAAGATTTACCTTCAAAAACAAAATTAAATTGTTATATACATAATTATAGGCTTTGATATTTTTCAACAAGATATAAATTATAAAAAATTTAAATTAAAATTAATTTAATTTAATTAATTAATTAGTTTGATAGCAAAGAATTCGCAATATATTATTTGTATAAATGTAGATAAAATCGAATAAACAATTAGACAATTAATTTAAATATTCGCACAATCAACATTCAAAATTCAAATTTTTAACTTTTTCTTTATTAAATTTTTATTTAATTTATTATGTGTATATGTATGTACAGCATTAATTATCACTTTAGATAGTTTAACTAGGTATACAAAGATTGCCATTTTTTATTTTAAGGTTTATAACTTGTATAACTTTACTTAATTTTTAGTAAAATTTTATTTTATTTATAAATAGAATATTATATTTAATATTAAATAGTTACAGATTGCAATTAATGGAATTTTTTTAAGAATAACATATTTTCAAGTTTATCATTACTTAAATTTATCAGAATTTTCAAGAAATGGATTTCTTTCTACATTTATTTATTACAAGAACAAACTTATATTAAAAATGAATGTAGTAAACACTAGCTTACGATTTCCGAAGATAGTATATGTTTTCTCTAAAGATTAAATAGGTGTTAGTTAAAGATTTCTAGTTTGGTTTATGCTTTCTCTCAAGATTATCTCATATTATATCGTAAAACTTGCAAAAATGTAAAATTAAACTTCAACTGCACTTTGACTTTCTCTGGTAAACTCTTGTTACTAGTTACAAATATGATTTAAGTTCAAATTTGATGGACATTAGTTAAATATCAAAAATAAAAAACCTTTCATACCATTATTTTATTTGATTAAAATATAATTAATTAAAAATATTACAATACCTTATTGGCATTTAACGCTTTACCCGGAAGGCAAATTATATATATATTAAATTTTTAAAATAATTATCTTTAAAATTATAATTGCACTTTCTTTCTTGTTATATCCGATCAATTTTAAAAAGGAATTAAATTGCAACCTACATTCATTTTTTAATTTACCAGTTTCTTCTCTACTACAATCATTGTCCTTATAAAAAAAGAAAAACCTTACATTAAAAACATATATAATAAGTATATGTACAAAAAATCAAAAAACAAATTTTGACAGAAAAATTGTCAACAATTTACAGTTATAATTAAAAAGGATTTTTTTTTTGTTTATGTATTGTTTAAGTATTTTTTTCACAAAATACATATATAAATATCCTTCAAGGCATTATTTCTTATAAAAAAATAAAAAAAACTGATAATTACAATGATAATAATGATAATAACTGATACTGAATATAAAAATAATGATAACTATGATTTACCTTACATTTTTATAATTTCCAGCAGTTTGTAATAAAAAAAAAATTAATAATAAAAAACAAATGTTGTTTACAAAAATTAGTATTTTAATCAACCATAAAAACTATATTTATATATTAAATACATATACACAAAACCAAAATAAAATCTATAATGTTGCTTTAAAATTAGTAATTATAAAATAATGTACCGCAGATATTTAGTTAGAAAAAAATATTTTTTTTATTCTCTTGTTATATAAAAAATAAAAACGTACTTTATTTATAATTTTTGAAGAGAAATATTCTATATTCTTCTCTTCCTACATATATATTTGGAGGCAACTATATATGTTCATAGTTGATATCTATAATTATGTAGATTGCTACACTTTATATTATGATTATTATTATATATATATTATTTACATTACAACAAAATATACGAAACAAAAAACATTAAATATTTTTTTCATTGTTAAAATCCTTGAAACAGGTGAAGGACGATTCAAATACAACATGAATTAGTATACCAACATTATGAAAAAAAAATAAAATAAAATGTAAGGCACATTTCTTTTGCAATTTTTTTTATTTTTTATTCTACTTAGTTTTTTTTTTTTTTAACTGATGCTTAGATTTTGACGTATTTTATTTTATACATTATATTTTATTGTTTTTTTATATTTTAGTATAATTCTTTTGCCTATCAAATTCCCCCATAAAATTAAAAACAGAAATTAATGAATAATAAATTGAACTGAAAGTTTTGTTGAAATATATGCGTATCTAAATTTAACTATAGTTATATATTACATAAAGTGAATTATCAATTACTTTTTTTTATCAGAAGTGTATTTCAAGGTATTAAAGTAATGCAAATATGATATCCTATCCTATTTAACTGAACCTTCTGAATTCAAATATTTACATATTCATCAATTTAAATATAAATAGTTATCTACTTTTAATAGTTATGTATATAGGTTGTTGATATTAAAATACTGAATGCAATTGAAAAAAAATGATAAAAAAGAAGTATGTATAAACATAGTTTAAAAATCATTAACAAAATATAAATAAAATGTAGATAAAAAAAATAGAACCCTATTAAGTTTTTATTCCAAACATTTTGCAACATTTTTAATATAGAAAAAAAATATTAATTTTTTCACGTGATTATTTTTTTTTTTTTTTTATAATTTAATTATTGTGTCATAAAAAAACTTAAATTTAATACATAAACTTTTAATTTTTTGCTCGCTCTATATTGTTTTTGAATGACATCATAATATATTCATCATTGATGTTTAATTTAAAGAAAATTTTTCACATTTATTAGAATTTAGAACATTGTATTGTTACTAATAATGATCATTTGAATATATTTTAAATCGATTATTTAAAAATAATAATTCGCTCTGCTGATTAAAATAATATTAAAAATTATTTGCTGGATATGAATTTATGTATAGTAAGCAATAAGCATATCACACGATATTCATGTTATCTAAAATAAATATATATACATATATTTTTTTATAACACACCCCCTATTTATTTAATTTAGTTAGCATAGGAACAAAAATTATTTTTATTTCACAAAAAAATGTTTAGCATTTATAAAAATTATGCATTAAAAAAAAGCAAATGATTCCAAAAAAACACAAATAAGAAATGGGAACAATAAAGGTCAAGGAGAATAAAATGTACTCAATAGCAAAAAACTAAAATAAAAAAAATAAGTTAATAGAGTACAGCTCTAACAGGTTTGTTTACACTTAATTAATAAGAATTTTTAAAGTATTTTTTTATTGGAATGTTCCAAAAAAAAAAATAAACATTTTTAAATTTATATTATGTATATTCATAATGCAGTTTGCTGTATAAAAGAAAGATATGTATATTATTCTTTTAAATCCTAAAAAAATTTTTTTTTCAGCCTTAAGCCAATGAACCCAGAATATACTGATTACGTCAATCTCATGTTTTCTTTTTATTTTCATTATTTTTTTTCTTACTTCTTTGCATGTTTTTTTTTTTTTGGAGAAATTATACATTTTTTATGGCACTTGCTCTTCAACTGAAAAATAATTTAGCTTATATTCTTAAAAAGAATTAAAATATTATCATATTTTTTGTCTGTTGCTTTTTTCACATTGTACCTATATATTTTGAATATATGTACATATATATCTTATGTATATTCAAATATTCATGAATGAAATGTGGGGGACTCCACCCAAAAATAAATAAAATTTTTTTTAAATATTAGTTCCCCCTTCTTTTATGAACAATAAATAATTCCTTCCTATATAAGTTAACTAATCCTTTCCATTTTTATTATGTTTTAAGTAGGCAACTAAAATATGTATTAGGATTTTATGTGTACATTCCCTCAAAATTGCTCAAATCCAATATCCTGAACAACAACAAAAAACTAAAACATAAGTAAAATAAGTAAATATTTCTCATAATAATTATTACTGCACAATTTACATACAAAAATTTATTACTGAATGTGGTTAAAATTTAATTGATATTTACTACATAGATTTATTAGATTAGATTTGGTTCTTCTTTAATTTTAAATAAAATTAAATATTTTTTTTCTGACTCACCGATATCACTTGCGCTTGTCACTTTTTTTTTTTTATCCAAAATTGGAATTTTTTTTTTTTTTTTTATTAAATGGCTGTGAATGAAAAGTTTTCTTTTATATATTTTTGTTAATGAAAAAAAATTTATTTTTTTTTTTTTATTATATTATTCTTGTAATGAAGACCTTCCGCGTTTTTTTTATTCTTTTTCTGTATTTTCACAAATGGAAAAATTTTCAATAGTTTATTTTCAAATAACTTAAAAAATTATACTTATTAATCACTTATAATAATAAAAAAAAAAAATTATTTTGTATAAGTATACGATAAAATTAATAAATTCTTTAAAACAATTAAAAAGAAATTTTATAATTTTATGTTAAAAAACAAACAATTTGAAAATAAAAATATATCAACCGCAAAAAAATCTATTTTTTTTTTTTTTTTTATTATTTATATTAGAAAAAAAAATAAAAACTTAAAAAGTGTCAAACGCTCGTTCTGTCAACCGTGCATCAACTAACCCAATTTATAAAATTTTAACTCATTTTAAGTAAAAGTAGCACCGCACTAAAAATTTTTTTGATGTTCAACAATTCAATTCAATTCAATATAGAATATTTTCCAAATATTGTATACTAAAAAGAGGAATGAAAATTCTTTTCTACTTTTTTTCTTGATAATTAATTAATATCCATACAAAAACAAAATACAGTACCCACTAGTCACACACTCACACATACATAAAAATATTACATATTCAGCTTTAGTACTAATGGTCGGTTTAATTTAAAAAAAAATGTCACCTCTCTCAGTTCTCTCTCATTTTATTTATTCTCAACAAAATTTAAAAAAAACCAAGAGAAAAAATAAAAATATAACAAATATTTTTAAAAATGTCAGCTTTTTAAACTGCTTGCTGAATAGATTCAAAAAAAATGTGCAATTGTAAACGTCAATAGTTTGAAAAACATGGCAAAATTGACATTTGGAAAATTTGTGTGTTACCGTATTTATTTTATTTTTGTTTGAAGAAGGTGTCGTTATTTGTTTTCTGTACAAATGTCCAACATTTTTTATAAAGCTAAAGCCTATACGTTTTTGGAGCGTATAATACGCTTTTTCTATCGAAAATTGTTGTGAATTATACTTACGTTTTTTACAAATATTAAAAAATATACGCTTTTTTGGTTATAAAATATTTTTTTTTATATAAATATCTGCGTCTATTGCTGCTAGAGTAATAAATATCGTATAAACGTCAAATTATATAGTATAAAATAAACAGGAAACAAAACCGGTCGATATTTAATCGATTCTTTTTTTCCACCCCATCCTCAATGTTAATTCTGTACGTACTATGTCAAATGTCTGCTTCTGGAAGTAATTGCACAGAAAAGTGGACTGAATATTTTAAAATCAACACAAATGCACCTGAATTACTTAAGCTTTGCAAATTTGTTTTTGCAGTACCAGCTAATAATTGTTTTGTTGAACGCATTTTTAGCGTGATGGGAAATATATGGACTAACGAACGCAATAGGCTTCATACGGATATGGTGAAATCAGAATTATTTATGCATTTTAATTATAAAATGAGTTGTAATGAATTTGCTAATTTTATTATGCAAAAAAACGATTCAAACAAAAAATTGATCGAAGCAGCAAAATCGAACAAAAAATAACAAATATAAAGCTTTACATTAAGTATGTCTTATAAAATTTTTAATTATATGTTATTAAGTCAATTGAAGTAAGACTTTTTTTAAATTAATTTGATTGTTATTATTATTGTTATCGTTTTTCTAATTAACTCATAAAAGGAATAAAAATATATGAGAAAAACATTTTTTTTTATTTATTTTACTTCAAAATATATGTTATACGCTTTTGGGAAAATTCAAATGTGGTAAGCCTAGTTTGGAGGCATAGGTTTTGAATCATTTCATAGAATTACTAGTACTAGAATGGCAAAAGAATGTTCCCGACTCTTTTCTTCTAATGTGATTTCCTATATTGAGGTATTCAGACAAAAAAATGCATAGGCGTTTTCTTATGGGTATACAAATGGTACGGGTATTTCTTCTGTTATTATTTAATGTTGAGTAAATGAGAATGTTTAATAAGTTTCTCAATTGTCTCAATAAATTCTCAATAGTTTTCTTGTTTACATTTTTATATTGAAATACATTTGAAATGGAGAGTTTGTATATAGTAAAATTTTTTTTTTAATTTTTGAAACTTGTCATATAATTTGGTAAAATTCTCGAACTAAAATTCACGCGGTTTCAATGATAGAAAGCGATTGTTAAGTGAATAATTATTATAGTACGTTTACCGAACCAAACAGTAACCACGACAAATACCAGTAGTAATGTTTTTTTAATAGCTTCGCTAGACGCTTACCAAAATAACTACGATAAGAAACCCTATTAAAATCGTAGTTTGGATTTTTGTTTGTAATTCCTTCGTTGGTCAAGGGTCCTATGATATTTTAAACATTGTATGTTCGTTCATATGCCTTTCCGAGTATTTTTGTTTGCTAAATTTTATTTTTCAAACTCTAATCACAAGATTCGACTCAATGTTAACAAAAAGTTGTGGCGAAAATATAAGCAACTCAAGTTTTAGCAACCAACAAAAGTACCTTAATGTCGAGTCGAAGTAAAAATATGGCAGGCTGCTCAATAAAAAAAATTAATGGTGAGCGAAATTTGACAACTACCTTGAACTTTCGATTTGCGACATCATCTGCTATCAAACAGAAATACTACTTCAATACAAACGCAAAAGTTTAGAAAAAGTAGTATTAAATCAATATGTCATATTGAGATATTCCACCTAAGACAAAAATATGGTCACCCTAAAAAATTAAATAAACAACAGTTTTATATTTAACTAAATTGGCCGTTTGTATGACAATAATTTATTATGATCATAATAATGATGAATTAAATCATACATATATGAGAAAAAAAATAATAAATTATCATATTGTCCATTATATGGTGAATACATTTTTCTGTCATTAATATCAAAATTATCCATTAGTTTTACATTTTTAAAAAAATTATCACATATTTCTAAATTCGTAAATCCCATGTATTTGCTATTAAGACCCCAAGCGATACAATGTACCTCTAAAAGAAATTGGTGTATAGCCTCTATAGCAGATAGAAACCATCTGGGACTACCTCTTTGATGTCGCCAAAATTGGGAAATACGATTTTGCAAAACTACAGTTTTCATTGATGAAATTTTTGGATCCTTAAAAATTCCTCTACTTTGATTCCAAGTACTGTCTATAAACACCGCTTTTTTAATTGGTAAATTATTAGAAGAATATCCTTTTTCAAATTCTGTACTTTTTTCGTATTTTTTACTCTCGTGGTTATCACTGGCTTGTAATTCGTTTACACGTACTCTTAGTAATGTACCCATATTAAATCCCTTTGGCATTCCAAAGTTTTCTTTTATTTCTAATTGAATATCTTCATTAAAAAGTTGAGCTATTGTTAAACTTGTCAAACCGGGAAATATTAACACAACACCTTCTTCTTTCGTATAATCTGGTATATCCGGATATGTATAAACTCGAACGTCATCAGGTGCAATAACTTAAATTTAAAAATAAATTGCATAATTTTATGAATTTCATTATTTTTTTAAACAAAAAAAATATACTTGGGGCATGAGCGGATGTACTTTTTCCATCAATTTCATTTTTATGCTTAATAATATCAATTTTCATTGGAAGTTTAATTGTGGTTAATTTATCACGTATTTCCATAATTGGAACAAAACAACTGTAACAATAAAATTTTCTTGATTTATAACACTTTGGACATGCAGCTCTGCCATCTAAATCACTCAAAAATCTATTGCTTGCTATATTCATATATTCAAATGGATATTTACGAGTTTCTGCATTAGATCCTTTAAATCTTGTATTTTCCAAAAGTCTATTAATTTCTGCAACTTCGGTTGCATCCATTTTTAAATCGGATATAATTGAAAAAAGTTTAATCTTAAATAGTTAAATCTAATAATATTTTTGTTATAAAATATTTTATTTATAAAACATTTTCACTTTTGATATTTTATATAAAAGTGAAAAAAAAAAACAAATTGATGTGTCAATTCAAAAGTCAATTCGCTGTCCGATTGTCAGTTTACATCACAGTTAACATTTAACAATGACATCTCACATCATACGTAGTGTAGGTAACAAACAAGTGATGTCAAATGTTAGAATAATAATTGTACTACATTTCTATGCAATATCTTACTGCATTTAACGATACATGTAAAATTTTTTATTCAAAATTTTAAATTTTATATTATACATATTAAAGTATATGTACTACATATATTATATTTATAATTGTTTTTATATTTTTGAATTGAATAAAAAAAAATATGTGCAAAAATATTTTGTATATCTTGTTTGAATTTAAGTGCCAGGTAGGAACTTAAATGTATTTGAAGAAGAGTTGAATTAATGTTTTGTTGATTGTAATTTGTAAGTAGTGCTACGAAAGTTTTGAGATAAATGTCAATGCTTTTTCGGGCCAACCACCTAGCCTGCGATTTTTTTTAAACAATTTCATTCAACTTTTCAAGCATTTTTTTTTTAAAGAAATTGATTTTTTTCTTAAATACTCGAACGGGATCTCGGTCTTATCAATACGAAATAATTAGTCAAGAGGTTAAGTGTCATCTACTAACACGAAGGTTATTATTAACAGTTAAATATAACAATATTTTCTCATATATGTTATATATAACAACTCTTCGTTAAATGTGTAAGACCTATACTTGAATATTCAAGCCAAATATGGGTTCCTTATCTTGATAGTTTAGGGAGCCCATTCTTTCGTTTGCTTCATGCGATCTTGCTTGGGCTGATTCAATACGTCTTTCTCCCTATGTAGCTAGACTTCTTTTTATTAATATACATATATACAATTAATATAAATGAACTTCCTTCAGTCACGCCGTCTGGTGGCGGACATAATATTTGTTCAGCAAATTGTTCGCGATTAAATTATTTCACCAGCTATTCGTGAACAAATGAGGTTTACGGAAAATTTGAATAATTTAAGATCGGTCGAGCTTTTTAACTTCTCACACCATTCTACAGACTACGGTAAATTGAGTCAATTTCGCCTATATTGACGTCAGTATCAGAGAGCTCAGACTAACTGTAGGTCTAACTTAAGGTCTGAGCTCTCTGATACTGACGTTAATAATGTAACATTGAATTGAGAACCGAAAGACTTTACGCGAGCATAAATAGTTCTTGTAGATTGTATTACTGATCTAACATTAGTAATTTAACTTGAATGTTTGAAATGCTTTTCTCAGTGGTATTGGCATGAGTCTTTAATGTTTGTTTTCTTTTTAATAATATATATAATTTGTGGACTTGCAAAAATATTTGGTTACTAATATTATTAATTTTATTTTTTAGTTTTTTAATAGTAGAGTAGCATCATTTTACTAACACAGTAATCCTTAAAAATTAAGACTTTTCAGTTTATTTTATTGTGATGGTTCACTAAGTGAGAAACATTTACTGATGCTTGATTTAAGCAATTGTCTGATACTAATAAACTTAAATTAGTTTATTATAAAAACATGAATGTGTTTATTTCAAATTTAATTAATTATAATTAAAATATATTTAGATTAAATAAACAGATTACCATCCAAATTTAATTTTATTGAAGATTATCGATCGACATACCAGATGAAAAGCCGTTTAGAGTGCACCTACGCCCTCCTTAATTAAAAATGCTTTCCTATCTATGCCGAAACTTCAATCACCTTTAGTTGGTTAAAACCAGGTTAAAACATAAAATATTTTATAAACAACCCAGTCTTACAAGTAATCATAAAATTTTATTAAAATCTAGAAATTTGCATATATGTAGGCTGTTGAGATAAAATACATAGGTATAAAATCATATTAAGTCAGATAAAATTTTTTTAGCAAAGACAAATTTATTTCAAACTTTTTTTTATACGACTATTGATACGACATATTTCTCTGTTGTAAATGGTTGTGAGAAAAAATGAGAAATTTAGCAAAGACAAATTCAGAACATTTGACATTTTTATTTTTTAATGATTTTTTTTTTTTTTATTTAAACTTTATTTTATTTTCGCATTCTTAAATTATCTTAGCTTATAAAAGTTTAAAAAAACAGCTTAATTTTATATAATTTAATTAACATTTAAACTTATCCTATCGTTTTTATTGTTAATTTTATTAATTATTTTATTCCTAAACATCTAAGTAGGTAGTATTGCAATTTAGTAATTTTTTTTTTAATATTAATTTTTGGAAAAGTTCAGAGTATTTAAACCAAACCTCTGTTTATTTTTTAATGAGTGGTCATTTAATTGCCAATATCTATATACATTTTTTTAATTATTCAATTTATTTGAGTTTTAAACGCTTATATAACGTTTAGTAGCATCTAAAAATTATTCGTCCTTGGTTGGGTGGGGCGGGCAGTTTTAAAGAATATAATTTTCTTTTAAACAAATAACGGTATTAATAAGAAGTAAAGTTTCGTTATTACAGTCTATCCACTGCTTGTTTTATATCAGGCTGTTAGCGTCGAGATCTATCTATGATTATGAAATATATTTTTTCAAAATTATAAAAATTTAACACACTTTTTATAAATTGAAAATATTTTTATTAATATTTCCTTAAATATTACATGGGAAATATTATTAGGGAAGCGAGCGCAACATTATTTTTCAAATTGAGACTCATGGTTTTATCCAAGAAAAAATCTTAACGTGTAAAACAGTATATGGACTAAATGCAATTAATGCTTTAACTAAGTACAAGTAAACGAGAAAGGGAATAGAGTCAACTCTAGAATACCCACACGAATATAATATAAAAATTATATTAGCCGGTTAACAACTTATCAAAACTTCAAATATAAAATTTTTTACACTCTGAGTTATGCATAAAAGAAAACATCCGTTCTTAAATCAGCTATTCGAACTTCTTGCTGGTGCGAACTATACTTTGTGCTAACGTTGGCCATTAAATTCAAATAATTTTGGCAAAAATTATATACTCATCTTCATTAGATATTAAGTAATGCTCCAGTGTGGCAATTACTCGAACCCTCTGAGCAAACTAGCCAATTTTAATAGCAAAAATATCAAACAATTATGTAAATGAATTTGTAAAAATTGCAGCTTCAGAAAATATAAAATGGTCCTCCAATAATCCAAAAATGGTCTATTAATTTGTTCGACAAAATATCAAATACCTATGTACATAACAGATTAGCACTTTTGCAGTTTAAAAATTTTGAACTATTTCTGATAAAGAACTTTGAAACCATTCACTTTCCTCATCTCTAATCCTATATGATTTCACAAGTTATAGCTTCAAATGTAAATTTTAGTGTTTAAATAGACACTGCAATCACAGTACCCCTTCTTTATCTATTTTCATTGCTATTTATTTCGTTCCATGTTAACCTTGATTGAGATAATTACGGAAATTTGAGAATAACTTAAGAAAACTTTAGATTTTTCCAAGGAGTTACGTAAAACTTGTCTTTAAAATGAAATTTCCTTTTATATATATTATAAAAAAAACTTTATTTCTATATTTTAAGTGAAACTTCATTAATACATAAATAAAACTAAAAAAAAAAAAATAGAAAAAAACAATATAACATTGTTACATAATATAATTTCTATTTAGGTTCCATTCCTGGCAATTTAAAAGGCATCATTCCTAAACCAGGCAGTAATTTTGGTTTGGCTTTTGGTTGTGCTCTTTCCACGATTTTCGGATGAAATTCTTCAATTAAAGCTTCTTCTGTTACTTCATTACCACTGCCAATTTCCAACTATATACAAATATAAATATTCCAAAAAACTTTAATATTTATTTCTAAAAAATATTTTCAAGTCTTATTATTACCTTTTTAGAAATTGGAATTCCATTTGATGTTAAATATTCAATAAATGGTGCTTTACAACTTGAATATAACATACGTTCTTTAACATTTACTTTGGCATAATCTGGCATTGAATAAATGAATACATAAGGTTGTTGTGTGATTCCATCATGTATATGTTTAAACAAAAAAACATGATACTTCGGATGATCTCTTGGAATTTGTCTTCTCAATTGATTCGGACTAATATTTTCAGATTTAGTTAGATTTATTTCTTCATCCTATGTATAGTAAAGTATACAATTATACTATATACAATTCTTTCGATTTTAATAATTACCTTAATAACAATTTCAAATTGTAAATAATTATGTTCTCCATTAGCCATTTCACGAATTGCAGTTTTTGCTTCATCTGTTAATGGAAAACATACCCCTTTAAGTGTATGTGATAAAGCACTTACACATGCTTCTTGCACTTCAGCAGCATTCATTAATTTTTTTTCTTCTTCGAAATTTGTTAAAGGTGCTGGAGCAGCATCACGTTTTTTTGATTTTTTATAACCATTAAATGTTGCCTCGGGATATTTTGTAGCATGAATTTCTTCTGAAATATAATTTGAACCACCAAATTCCATTTTTAATGTGGCTTTAGTAGATGCATGTACCATTTTTTGACGAACATTTGCAGAATCTGGCACCCAATTTATAAGTAACCATTGATAACCAGATACATTTCTACTATCCAAGCGATATAAAATATAACATGGTTCTTCTTTATCAATATATGGTTTAATTGCATCATCATAATCTTCTTCCCAATTACTTTTTACAGCATATGTTGAAGTACAGGCCAGTTCATCATTTTGAATGGAAACTTTTATGGCACGAATATTTCCATCATCATTTTTAGCCTCACTGAAGATTTTCAAAAGGTTTTGATTGGCTTTTAGTTTAAGATTAAATTTTTATATAGAAATGTTTTCTTTGGTTGTTCAATATTTACAGGTAAAAATGATAACTTTTTTTTTATTTATAAATGTTATAGGGTATAAACCATAAGTATTAAAAAAAATTTCAAATAATTACAAATGCAAATGAGTTTTACTTAATAGCAATTAAATTAGTAATGAAAAAACCATATGGTGTTTATTAAAGTTATTTGAAATTTTTGTATAACTTATGGTTCTTAAAGTTTATTTTAGTAAAACTTACCCTTTATTCCAGTTTGGTGGGACATATTATACTAATTTATCTAGGTTTAAAATTTTATTCTATTAATTGTTTGATTTATTCTGTAAAATAAAAATAAAAAAATTTGTCAAATATTTTAAATATCAAAATGACCAAAGAAAATTTTTAATTTAAATAAAATTAACGTTTATTTTTATTAATATTCAAACTAATTTCATTGAAATTAGAATAAAATCCCAATATAAATGAGATTGTTTTTTTTAAGAATTAAATCGGAATTAAAAAGGGTGTTTTCTAAAAGATTAATATATAAAACGGGTGTTATAAATATTAGAATAGAGAATATTAATATCTTTCTCCTTAATAGCCCTCCAAATTTTCCCCATTCCCCATAATCCCAAAATCCTTTCATATTCCCATTCCTGTAACTAAACTGTACATTTGTATCACAGGTTATTTCCTAAAGTTTGGTTCAAAAAGGGTTTTGATGCACTAAAGTCGCACACTAACCAACGTAACACCGCACAGTTTCAATTAGTGGCTTTCGAGTGTTCCATTCCCTCGCAAAAAAAAAAAATGTATACAACTAATGCGAGGACTGGTCCAACATTTTTGTTAGTACCTAAAACTACAAATATACAATTATACATTATAGTTATAGTCTTTATTAGTATGACCAAATTTTGAGTCCTATTAAAAAAACTTGAAATTATATTAACGCATATACATATAAAAAGCCTCAATTTCAACCTAGTGTAAACGCTTAAACCTTTATATGACTTTAACAAACATATTTTTTAACGACAACGATTTACCCCAGTGTAAATGTTGGGTATCTGTTCGATGTTAAGTTTTTTCTAACAACGGAATTTGAGTTCTTCTCGAAGCTAGAAGTATTTCAATGTAATTTAAACGCAACTCAAATATATAGTTTTCTAATTTCGACCTTTTGATACATAGCAACGATACTTTTATTACAAGCTAATTTGAAAATTTTTTTTGAAAACTACGTCTCGGTGGATTAGTGCGTAAGCATTTGATTTACTAAACGAGCGAGTGCGGTCTCGATTCCCGTACGGGTCCAACCTAATTTTGCAGTAACTTTGGCCATTACGTCTGACATGTTATATTGTCGATAAAATTTTCTAATATATAACAACAGAGTTTTGAACGTCCATGTTTAAATGATTTTAATCACTAGTTTTGGCAATTAGTTTAATTTAACAAGAATTTCTATAGCAACTGGAATTGAAGCGATAACTTGTCGACATTAGATAAACAAGACTTTATAAAAACACAATTAAAACAGATTTCTTTTAAATATTATCTGTGAATAATTATGCATGAATAATAATAACAGTGTTTAAAGCGTCACAATTGTAGTGATTATTGATATCGTCAGAATTGTAGTGCAAATTGAACTAGAATTCCTAAAAACTAAAAATTGAGGCGGCAATTCGTAATCATTGCCCATTAGCCATATAAGAAGATATGTAATGTTTACTATTGTTAATAATTATTAAATGTAACTTGTTTCTAATATCATAAAGACAAATGTGGTAAAAACTAAATGCTACTACTACTATTCTTAACTAAGGTTAAATATTTCGTTATTCTAATTTTAAAAAATACGTTTTCAAATCATTTTAATAAATTTAAAAAAATATTTAGATGTATAAAGCAATACCAGGACTACTTAGGAAAAAGATTTTTAAGATATAATTTCTAAATCTACCAAAAAGCCTTACCATAATCTATAAATAACGTATTTTTAAAATTATTTTACTCTAACTGCCCCAAATAAATACATAAGTCCTGTTCTAGTACACTAAAATTTCAAAAAAATATGTTGATAAACTTGCAAAAACTCAATTTTTTTTTTAAATTTTGGATTTGGATCAAATTTTTAGAAAATAAAATTAGAAAATAAAAATCAGTGTAATAATGACGATAATAATGACATAATTTGCCTTCTTTCCTTTCGATTTCCTTCCGGCATATAATTAAAAAAAAAAAAAAAACTCTCAAAATCAAATTTTCGAAAATACAAAAAATTAATTTTCGAATTTTAAAAAATAATTAAAAATTCTATAAAAGCTCGAATAATTTTAGAAAATAATTATAATATAAATAAATTCAAATAGAAATTTCTCATAATTTTGAAAATTTTTCTCATGATCTAATTATAAAATTTTTACTTTATTTATTTTAATTTTGTTTTTTTTTTGTAAATATTGTTATTTTTTATTTTTAATTTTTTTTTTAATTTATTTGAAAAAATTATGTTAACGAAAAGTATATTATATATATATTCTAATTGTGTTAGATTATATATTAACGAAATTGAAGAAAATTGAAATTTATGTAGGAGTTTTAAAAAATTTGATTTTTGTTTTTTATTTTTTTAAAAAAATATTTGATATTTAATTTTATTTTTTTTATTTAAATTTGCTTTAAAATTTGGAATCTTTAAAATATTTAATAATTATTTTTAGAATTTATCGTATATAATAATTTGTAAAAATTAAATTGTAAAGTATTTCAAAAAAATTGTTTAATATAGTTATAAAATTGATTTAATATACTGCAACATTTATAAATATTTATAAATATCAAAAGGGATGTGTAATAACATAATAATTATAAATTAAAAATAATTAAAAAACTTTTAAAACACATAAGCACTTGAAGAATTAGAAAATAATTTTAATTATCACTCATCACTGTCATATAAAAATATAAAATCTTAATTATCTCACCAAAATTTCAAAAATATTCAAATATTTATATAATTAGTCACAAATTATAAATAGATTTTTTTTTTTTAGCAGGGTTGAATTTTATTTTTTCATTTTAAATTTCAAATTAAAAAAAAAATAAAATAAAATAATAAATTATTATAAAAAAAAATTTAAAGATTTAAATTTCGAAAAACAAAACAAACACTTTTTTATTTCTGTGCAATCAAATATTATTATATAATATTGTTGTATGATATTTAATTATATATTATTATTATTATTTAATTTTATTTTAATATTTTTGAGATTTTTCCACAAAAATTTGACACGTTTTAGAACTATAAAAGGAGTGAAAAACTTTTTTAAAAAATTTATATTCATATAAGTATATATATATAAATGAATATCTAATATATATTTATATTTAAGTATTTATATAAATTTGTATTTATATATATATATATACGAGTATATATATATAAATAAACAATTATAAAAATTATTTAGATGACCTTTTCTTCATTATGTGTAAATAAACGAATTTTTTTCATTATTTTTAATAAAATTTGAATTTTTTTATATTATTTTCTATTTTTATAAAATAATTTTTCTCACATTTTTAAAATATTTTTTTTATAAATTTTATAAATAATTTAAAAAAAAAAACAAATTCTATAAATGAACAAACAAACTAACCTTCTGTTGAACAGCCAGAAATAAAATGAAGTCGAAAATTTCGAAAATTCAAAAAAGTTCCCCGCACTAAATCAATTGACGTCTTTTAATGCCATAAAAGAATGTATATATATATATATATATATATATATATATATATATATATATATATATATATATATATATATATGTACAAATATATGTATATGTAAAATAAAAAAATATTTACTAAGTCTAAAATATAAAATTATTTTAAAATTAGGAACTAATTTAAATTTCTAAAACGAAATATATATATATATATATATATATATATATATATATATATATTTAATATGCCTACCTACATAATAAAAATAACATAAAATTAAATTATTAGAAATGTCAATCGTATAATTATTAAAACATCAAAATTAAATTCGCATCGCATTTTATTGTAATTTTTGTATTAAAAGTTTTTCGAAAAAATATTTCGAAAATTATTCAGGTATTTTTCATATTCAAAAATTCAATTTAAAAGTTTTTAAAGAAAAGTTAATTATAGATACAGAAACTAGAAAGAGAATATAAATATAATTAGAAAAAAATAAAATAAAATAATTCTTATTTTTTTTAATATTAAAAAGCCATTGAAATTTGGTCATCATACATATTGTCCGTTCATATTTTTTGATTTTTGACTACAAGAACTAATTTTAAGAAACAGATACACGAGATTTTTTTTATTTTAGAAAACGTTTTTTGTTTTTCGAAAATTTTATTTTATTTTTCATTTTCATACAGCCCACAACAGAAGACAGCAATAGAATTGTAGAATACTATTCATATTACAATGTTTAACGTATTATGATTGTCATACGCATAGTATGTATAAGAATCCATCATATGTATTATATGGTGATTCTAAATTTGAAACTTGGAAGAGAAGTAAACTTTTAGGGCACCCAAAAAAATGACAAAATGCTTGTTGTATCTGCTGAGATTTTTACATTAAAGCGAATTTATTTTTTTTTTTCGAAATATATTGTACCTTTAATGAATGTAGATTATTTTTAAAATAAATCATATTAAAAATTTCTCAAAAAGTTTTCATTAAAAGTTTTTCAATTATTATAATTGAAATAACTTTTAGTAATCGGCAGATATCTTAAGAATAAATTGTATATATATATATATATATATATACAAATATTTTTTATTTTACAATATTTTATAAAATTTTATTTTTAGATATTTTACTATTTGAAATATATATGTGTATGATGGGTAAATGAATATATGTATAATAATATGTTCATTAAATATTTGTTTATATAAAGAAAATTAAATAAAAATTTGATTTTTAAAATAAAATTAAAGTATTAAAAAACTTTGATAACGGCATAAAATTTATAAAAATATTTTAAATGGTATATTTCCCAAAGTAAATATATATTAATATTAGATAAAAAAAAATTATTGAATATTTATTTAATTTTGGCTTAATTTCAGCAAATTTTATTTTAATTTTAAAATTTTAGACGAAGAAAAACTTTAATATTGCCATTTCCGAATATGAATAATCATTTTGAGAAATTAAAAATATATAAAATAAAATTCCTTGCTAAATATAGAACTAATATTTTGTTAGTATGTAATTGTTAAAAAATTAGATTATTTTAAATACATATAATTGTAAAATACCTCTCTTAATATGTTTTTATAATTAATAAGTATTCCACGTTATTATGTATTTTGCTTTTTAAATTTAAATTAATATTGAAATTTTTAAGAATTATTAAACATACATAATTTATCTTCGAATATTTTATTTTTTCTTAATCCTTGGAGAAGCATATAGGAGGGGCTCAAAAGCAAAGTCGAATAAATATTATAAATATAAAATAAATACTAAAATATTAAATAAAATATTATTTTACTTTCCATTTTCCGAGTCCGTAAAAATAATGTCTTCGACATTATTTGCACTTTTAAATTTCTTTTCTAGTATGGAAACACCTCTAGAACTTTTATATTCCTTACTAGAATTTCTATTATTTTTTCGAATATTTCTTTTCCAATTTTCTGGATTTCTTTTTCCTTTCTTCGGTTTGATCCGTATTTTCGCTATTACTCGATAAGGATGTAGTACTGCCGAAACCCTTTTAGGTTTTTTAGAAAATTATTTTTTGTAAATTTATAATAAATTTGCCTTGAATAGAACTGACTTGATATTGATATTGGAATAGGAAAGTTCTGAAGATAAACATTGATTTGATGGAACATATTCAGATTCAGACTCCGCAAAAAAATCTTAATTAAAAATATAAAGAATGATGCTTTTCATATTAAACATAAGTAATAACCAAAAAATTAGTGAACAAATTTGAAAGCGATAGAATTCAAATTACAAAAAAAATCCAATTAGACTTTAATTTAAATAAAATTAGTAATTTTTTAAATACCTTTCATTATTAAGAGAACTACTATCAATTAATTAACATAATAAATGATTCTTAATTTACTAAATCAAATTTTTATTTTTATTTTATGTGGATTGGTAGGAATCTTCGAAAGATATAAACTGCCCCGTAGCAGAAGTGTATGCCGGGTTCCTATCGACTAAACCACACCCTTCCCTTATTAAAACTAGTCGAACTGACTAACCATTAATTTTTTGATATCTTTGGTTTGAGTATAGGTTTTGGGTACTTTCCCTTTGGAAATCTGTACTTTAAGCCTGCCTGTAATAATATAATTGTTTATTAACTGAGCAGCTTCAATATTTATATGCCTTTCTAGACGAGCTTTATGCTTTATGGCAGATCTACTTATTTCATCTATAACTTTGGGAATTTGTAAATCTCTATATGAATGTCACTATTACGTACATACCAGGGAGCACTCTTTATGTTACGTAGGACTTTATTCTGAAAGGTTTATAAAATTTTTTTAATATGCGTTTCCTTGGCACAACCCCAAAGTTGAATGCCATATAGCTATATAGGTTTAATTACTTGGTTGTAAATTAACACTTTATTATATATTGTTAATGTAGACTTACGGCCTAGGAGCCAGTAATTTTCTCTATATTTATTTTCAAGTTCAAGTTTTTTCTTTTTAACATGTTCATTCTACCTTAGCTTGACATCCAGTGTCATTCCTAGGTATTTTGCTGAATTTTCGATTGATACAAATACACTATTTGAATTTATTTTATATGGGTTTTTTATATATCTATTACTAAAATTAACATGAACAGATTTACTTTCATTTAATTTTATTTTCCATTTGTTAGTCGAAGAACATATTTTTTCGCTTACTTTCTGTAATTTTCCTGTACCTTCGTCAATGTTCGATCCTACTGCCAATATAGCAGTATAGTCAGCAAATGTTGCTTCAGTTACATTTTCTACTTCTGGTAGATCACTTGTATAAAGCAAGAACAAAATAGGACCTAGAATTCTGCCTTGAGGCACACCTGCTTTTATTTTTCTTAATGTAGAATACTCTTCTTCTTGTTTAATTCTGAATAATCTATCAGACAAGTACGATTCGAGTATCTCTACATTTTGTAAAGGTATCAATTTCCTTAATTTAAATATTAATCCTTCATGCCAAACTTTGACAAACGCTTTTGCTACGTCTAGAATTGTTGTAGAGCATATTTGCTTTTCGTCAAAGGCTTTTTCTATAATATTTGTTATTCTATGAACTTGGTCAATTGTTGCATGCTTGGATCTAAATCCAAATTGATGGTTTGGAATTAAATTTTTATTTTCTATAATTGGCTTCAGCCTTTTTAACAACAATTTTTCATAAAGTTTTGACATAATTGTTAGCAGGGATATTAGCCTATAAGATTTTGCCTCATTTAATGGCTTCCCTGGAATATCAAAATAACCTCTGCTATTTTCCAAGCGGTTGGAACATACTTCAGTTTTACTGCTGCATTTATGATTTTGCTTAATAATTTTAGAGTTTTTTGTGGAAGCTCTTTTATAATCTGAGCTGTAATAAGATCAAAATCTGTGGCTTTTCTTAACTTTAAAATTTTTAATCCTTCACTAATTTCTTCTTGTGTAAATGGATTAATATTGTTCTCTTCTATTGTAAAATCCTCCACTAAACAAAGATCTGAAATTATATCGTTTGGTTTTAATATGTTTTCTAAATGATCTGCAAATAATTCGGCTTTATCTTTATTATCCTTTGCCCAAGTGCCGTCTGGTTTCATGAGATAAATCAAATGTATTAAATAACTAGAAAAAAAATTATGAATCTCTGTTTAATATTTAGAGCTGGAAATAAATTATAAAAAATTATTAAAGTAGTATTTTATTTATTAATTTTTATATTTTACGCCTCATTCTGTAATTGCTCCGCACCATTATTTAGTCAACCAAATCTTCGCAAAGCTTGGCGGATTTTATTTCTAAACTATTCTTGCTAAGTTTTCTAAGTGTTTTTGCAACATGCTATCCATCTCTAATATTATTTTATATACTATTAGATATTCACCATTTATTTATGAGTATCACTAGTTAGTCTGCCATTTGAACACATTGAATTAAGCTATAGGTTTCTCTACCAACCATAAGCATAATTTTACAATCCTTTTTACGTATAAAAAAGATTTGTTAATAAAATTGGTATTCCTGGAGAAATTGATGTAGTTTGAGGTACAGAAGCAACTAAATAGGTGATTGTCTGCTGATAGATTTTTCTATTAACCAAAAGGAAGCAACAAATGTGTGGGAGTGTGAGAGATTGGTATTTCTGGTTTTTACCATTATTAAACTTTAAGCTGAAATGAAATACATTTAAATTAATTAATAACGCCAAATTTTTTTTTGAAAGATAATTTTATGAAATTTATGTGACCATGAGTAGCTCTGAGGAACCGCAATCGATCACATCAATATTGAACCATTTTTTCGAGTAATTCAGGCCTTATTTCATCATTAACAGGTTATGCTGGCTTCTAAAGCGTCTAGTTTATCTGGTTTATCTGTACATAATCCCAAAGCAAATAATCCAGTGTCGTTATGTCGCATTGACTTGGAAGCCAATTATGTGGATCATTTCTTAAAATATTGTTATCACCAAATTTTCTTTCAATAAATTAATTATTGCGGTAGCATTATGTTGTGTAGCCCCATTATTGGAAGCAAAACACTTCCAAGTCGATACCATTTAAATTTGAAAAAAAAATTCATTCATCATTGATCTATAACGAGCACCTTTTCAAAAGCTTCATCCTTTTTAATGAAATATGGACCATTGATGCTTCCAGTTAACTAAACAAATTTCACTTTATAACTATAATATTACTCTACTGTAATATTACAATCTGCTCAATTTATTTAAAAATTTTATTTAGGATCATAGATATGAAAATAAAACCAGCAATCTGACTTGGATAGTCGTTAGAGTGCTGGCCATTCATTCAAGAGGCCTGGGTTCAAGAAGTAAATTAAGATTTTTCCCCACTATATAATACGTCTGAGTACATATCTCTAAAAGGAGTTAATTCAAAAAAGTATCTAAAATATATTCGACAATGTATATCTCATTATTTTTTCGAACATTAATTTCTTTCAAAACTGAAACTATAAAATTGACACTTTAAAAATAATTTTTACAAAATTTTTATAAAAAAAAGTATATTGTATAAAATTAATATAAAATTACATTGTATAAAATGTATTATGAATTATTTTTTAATATTACTAAACATTTGTTTTAAAGGGCAACTAAATTAAAACGATAAAGAATTTTTAAAGTGCGATGAGTGATGGCGCTTAAATTTTAACTATTTAAAATACTTTTAAATGTATTTTAATGTCAACATTTAGTGACTTTTATTGGCACATAATTAAAATTAATTTCTAGCCAATTTTCGCACTTAATTAACATAGCAATATAATAACAATACTCTAAAGTTTAAAATAATATGTATATTAAGTATTTTTTAACAATATATTTTTTAAAAATACAGGGTGAAATTTGAATTAATTTACAAATTTTATAGATAACCTTTATAGCATCCTGGACAACTTTTAGTATTTAGATCTATTTAAGGATTCTTATTTTTCTATGGCCTTCAATTGAATGAAGGCCATATGACGGATCACAATTAGTGTTACCATCGTTAATTCATTTACATATAGCAGTTTATATTATATAATACATATGTTATTTTAATTTCATTTGCAAGAGAAAAATTTTTGAAAATATATATATATATATGACTAGGAGAGTTGCCATTTGATAAAATCAAAAAAGATAAATTTATAGAACAAAAAGAGAGCAAACGAGAACTCATCATATGTAGTACTTGTTTTTTTTGTCTATATGTTATTATAGTGAAATAATTTTATTATATTAATTAGAAAATATTAAATTTGTTTCTTAACTGGACACATTTAATTTTTTTTAAAATTGTATAATGTATAATTAAGATTTTCCTTACAATTGAAATATTAAGTCGACTTTCCCTCTTGTGTTTTTATTCTGCCCTGACCCTGGAGTTAAAAAAAAATCTTGCAAATTTTAAGGATTTGGGTTAGGAGAATTTGTTTATTATTTGCTTCTTGAAAGTATTTTGCCATTTTTAATCTGACATAATTCGTTAAAATCCATATTTTTATTTTTAAAAACTTTGTTGTGTTACAAAATTGATCGAAACATTTCAAATCTTTGATATAATCTTGTCATTTGGAGTTGATATACTCAATTCTTAACTCAAATTCATTCCATTCAGAAATTTCAACAAAACGCATATTGAATTGATTCACCCACTGATCTAAATATTTATCAGAATCTTTATAGCAATTTAAAACACTGAATTCAAACAATTGGTTTTCACTCCTGAAATAAATTGCATTTTCAGTATTTTTGAACTAAGAAACTAAAGAACAAAAATGAACATAGAAATAAATAGAGAGAGAGAGAAAACAAAAGAGAAAAGTTAAAAAAGGGTACATGTTCTATATAAAAGAGAACTGATGGTCATCCTATTGTATATATCAATATTTCTCGATTTTTTTTGATTTGATTGATTAAAATTGGCAAGTCTTATTAGAAACGTCAAATTCAAAATCTAACAATTCATGTCTTGTAAGACTAAGTTAAAATCCATCTTTAGTTATTTTTTATATAAATGATCTTAAAATATCTTCTTTTTTTTTAATTATTTCTAAACTATATGAACAAAATAATTAATTACTATAATTATATTAGCATATAATCATTTTGACACAGATCAACCTGTATGATTTTTAATTAATCTAAACAAACAAATTCTTTGAAAAATTAAAAATGTCTTAAATAATTATATTAGATCTTTTTTGTATATATATACATGAATATAAATGATTTATATTTTATATTTTGTTCTATAACTACTCTTAATTCTAATAAAATCAAAATGCAATATGTTTAAAACAATGCAAAAATGAAAATCTTATTTTGCGGCATAAGTGTTCATTCATAAAATACAAGAAAACAATTTTAATTTAACGCTGTTGTAAAATATATTATAAAATGACAAATTACAAGCTGTAAAATTTTACAATTGTAATATTCTATTATATATATTGTTTTTTTTTTTTGTAGAATTATATACAATGCATAAAAAATAGCTTTTATTTGCCAAAAAATTTTATTTTGTAAATTGTACACAATAAATTAGAATTTTTGTACTTAATGAATCAAGTTCGCAAAATACACAATATTTTTTAAATCTTTAGATCAAATTATATATGTGTATATAAGATTTAATTTTTCAAACTGAATAAAAGATTTAAAAAACAAAATTTGTAATACATCTTAAAAGTAGATTTTGAAATAAACCAATCAATGAAAGCAACTCTTCAAACCTCTTCCACTATACCAACTTTATTTTATTCAGACATTGGCCATTAAAGTTAACTACTGTTGAGAAAATTTCCAACAACCACCTTTATTAAGTATAGAGTAATGCTCTAATAAAAGAAGAAGTTGTATGGCAGGTACTCGAACCCACTGCTCCACTCCAACTAAATTTTCCACAAACTTTGGCCATAAAACCCCTCCTCCCCTCCTTCTCTGCGTCACAAACGTAATGGCAAATTTAGTATACCTTTTTGATTTATAGTCATACGGTTATAACAAGGAAGAAGAAAAGGTAGCCCGTGTCAAGCCCGTGTGAGTTACCCGTACGAATATTACATAAACATGGTAAAAATTGAGTTTAATTTTTTTTAATCAAAATTTTAAAATTAATAGATCTTTATTTCATCCTGCACAATTTAATTAGACTTTAAGGTGTGCATTTAAAAAAATTAAGTTGTATATAGCAGCTATCCGAACCTTTTGCACTAGAACAACCAAATTTAAAAGGTGAAAAATAAATATCAGAATAGTGTTTATAAATCGAATTACTAAATTTTGTACAATAAAATTATTAAAAAAAAATTACAAGTTATCAGAATAAGGAATAAAGAATTGGGCAGGTATTTAACTAATAAAAAACAAATAGTGAAGTTTGTCAGAAAGAAATGGATGTGGATCATTAACAGTAGAAAAGAAGATTGTATAAGGAAAATGGCGGTAAGTTGAAATCTACCAAGGTAGATTCTGAAGAAAGGAATAGGCAGATCAAGAGCATGAAAAAGTACTGTGCTAATATAAATTAACAGATGGGTCATTGAACGAATTAAAAGAAGAAACAAAAACAAAGAGGGTAGAGTGGAGATTTCAAATCAAAGCCCTGTGCTCCAAATTGAAGTAATAGAAAAATCAAATAAACGGTAATAATTAGAATCAAATTTTATATCTTATCCTTAAACCTACTATGTCTAGAATATCTTTACTCCATTTAATTAAACTAATGTACGAACTCTATTAATTAATAACCCTAATGTACATATATACACTGACATGAGAATAACAAAATTTGCATATTATTCTAATTTAAAGAAAGTGAATTGTGAACAAAAATTTAATGAATTCAATTTAGTATGATCTTAGAAATAACTTAAAATCCAATTAATTTTATTTGGGTTGTTCCTTTTTGTTTTGTTTTATTTAAAAAATAAAAATGAAAATAATAGAAACAATACAAAAAAAACTTAGAATAATGTATTATGCACTTAATTGTTACAAATTTGGCACGCAATGAGCATTCATATTATATGTGTAAATTTGCAAAAAAAATTGGTATATTTATAAGTTAATACTTTAACTTTATAAGTTTATACTATGACTTTCCATTAATAATGCGATCTTTAAAATATTAATAAGATGGGGGACCAGATTTTATATACCGTTCTGATACCCTATATAGGAAGAGAAGCTGACTTAATTCGTTGTTGTTATGTGGATCAATATTGTGCCATCATATGTGTCGATTCTGCTTCCACTTCCATTGTTAACCAAATTAATAAACATGTACTTGTATTTGAGCTCGGTCTCTGGCCGGCCTCAGTAATATAGCTTCAACCAGTGGTTTCTATAGTTTCTATAAAATATATACTATTCCAGATTAGGTCATATCTATTAGATAATGTTCTAGTAATAGTATCAATCTTATAGTTATGACACTTAGTCCCTAATATTGCTTTTCTTAAAATTAATAGCATCGCATTTAATTACAAATGAAAAACATTTATTTGAATTTAAATATGTAATATAATTAGATAATTCTTTTAGAACTGTTTTTTATTTTTATAATTCTTTTTAGATTATTATCAACACATCAAGTATACAGCAGCATGAAAGTGAAAATAAGTAATTAATTTGTATATTTTCTAAAAAGATAAAATGTAAATTAAGTACTTATTTTATTAAAGTGTTATTTAATTATAATGCTGTATAAAAATAAAAAAATTCAATGAAGTGTGCCTGCATAATAATATAATTTAAAATAATTTTATTTAATTTCTTATTTTAGTATATTTACATATTAATACTTAATTTAATAGTAATTTATATTTTAAATGATTTTATAATATTATATTTAATAATGTATATTAAAAATTCATTTCTTATATATAATTATAATAATAAAACTGTTTTAGTGCTAATATCCACAATATATTAATATATTCTGTTCATAATTTTTCCTGCACGATACACTTCCAAGTTTCTTGAACTCTTTTATCATCTTCTTTCAGAATACTTTGGAAATTGGATGCGTTAAGTTTTCTTGACTTAGTTATGAAACTTAGTGTTTTATGGATTTTTACTTATTTTTCAGATTTAAAACTT
Organism: Dolichopus griseipennis; assembly: GCA_963082915.1. Taxonomy (NCBI): domain Eukaryota; kingdom Metazoa; phylum Arthropoda; class Insecta; order Diptera; family Dolichopodidae; genus Dolichopus; species Dolichopus griseipennis. The sequence continues at coordinate 25,552,778 of OY720441.1, read as the reverse complement.
TTTTTGAATATATATTCAATTCAAGTTTGAATATATATATGTGATGATGTATGATTTTCAGGAGATTTTAAAGGCCAGTAAAACCAAATTATACCGATTCTTATATTAATTAATTACATTTGCTTATTTTAAATATTTATTAAAAAAGATTAAGTTAAAATGATTGAAGACTGATTTGGGCTTTCAGTTAATATTGGTAATAGTTCATGAGCAATCTTTCTAAATTTACGAATTGTTTCCATTAAGATTGCATTGATGCTTTAGGATATATTAGTGCAACATAAACAAATTTAGGAATGCTTGGTGGCATATTATTTTAACTTTTTTGCTAATATTTTTGTTTTAAAGAATTTTTTTGGCTTCAAGGATTTGTTTCCTCTTATTTTGCTGCATTACTAGTTCAGATAAATTTTCGGACCAAATGTTCAACAGTTGGGGTAAAATTACCTTACAAAACCATACATTGATAAATTTTGGCACAAAAATACCTACCTTCTTGATTCGTATAATTATGATTGATCCTTATAAACTCCAAGTAAGATTATGCATATAAATTTGATAATACTGTATAGGCTTTTAAGATTTAAAAATATACAATTCTTTTTTTTTATGTATTTTAATCCTCAACTTTTAAATAGGTTTAATTGGCATTTCAATGGATTTACCTGTAATTATAATGAAAAATCTTTCTAGTTTAAGTATATAAGCTTTGATATTATCAATAGCCGTCATCGCTATTTAAATCTAGCCATTTTGGTCCCCGGGTGCGTGCACCAGTCATACAACTTTACTCTATACTTATTAAAGCTGGGTGTCCGAAATTTTGCCAAACATGGGTTAGTGCAATGGTTAAAGTTACTGCAAAATTTGGTTGGTCTACTGTAGAGGGTTCGAGTAGCTGCCATACAAATCCTTCTTTTATATGAGCATTACTCTACACCGAATGAAGCTAGTATCTACATGTCATATTACATATTATCTGGATTGATGTTACCTGGATCATATTCAGTTTGTTTACATGTAGCCCAGCCTGTCTACTTTGGAATAGTATATGGACAGGATTCCTTCTTCTTTGATGTACTCTTGTAGTAAAATATATGTGTTTTTAAACTATTTTTTGGAGTATTTAATGCTCTATCATAGTGATTGCGAATTAATTTTATAATAATATTATCAATTTTTATGGTTTTTGATTCCATGTACAAAGATTAATTGGAGTAAAAATGTTTGCACTCGGTAAACTATTATACACTTTCTTTCGAACATGTGGAATTTTTCTATTAGGCTTGAACTGATGTTGTACCATATGGGTACACCATATATACAAGCGTAGGCCTTATTAATGATTGATAGCATATAACTTTGACTCTGTTACTGATATTTTTATTGTAAAAGAGGTTTTTTGCTGCCATAAAAAATTTATTACATTTTTCTTTAGCATATTTTATATGGTCTATGAAGTTGAAATTTTTATGAAGGTGAACCCCCAAGATATTTAACGACTTTTTTATTTGCGAAAGGTGGATTGGGCGATTTAATGGTAAAATTTTTCCAATTTTTCCTAACGCCTGAACTTGTTTTGTCTACCATGTTACGGAATAACACGGTTTCACATTTACTAATCGAACTCAGGAATAAATTCTTCAAATATCATTTTAGCCCCAAATGCATATATTCAGGCGCCAAATATTAATGAAAAGTTTAAAAGTTAATAAAGATATTGACATTACGATAAAAATTTTAAAACTTATAAACAACTGAACCCAAATTTTAAAAACCCATAAGTTTAACCCATATTAACTAATGGAAACCCTGAAGATACCTTTAGAAAATGTGGATTAAATGAAAGATAAGTGAAAGTTAAGATATATCATATTAAAATCTCTCTAATCCTTTTCTAATTAACAAAATTATTTAGAAATAAAATAACTTTAAGATAAATTAAATTTTTTCAAAATACTTATTGTTTTTTAGAACTATTTAAAAATTTTTTTTTAAAATAAAATTTAAAAATAAAATCAAAATTATGTATTTCCATTAATCAAAGACTAAATTACAATATTATTAAAATATATAGGTACTAAAAAAAAAAAAAATTATTTTGAAAATGAACAGATTTTTTTTTTGATATATTTTTATATATAAAATATATATATTATATATAATATATATATATATATTTATTTTAGAATTATAAAAAAAAAATGTATGTTTATAAGAATTTTTTGTATTGGTACAATTTAAGAATTGTATACTTTTGCGCACACGATTATTAAAAATAAATAAATTCCCAAAAAACTTTCTATTTAAATTTTTTTTCAAAGATACATATAGCAGCTATTTATTCCGTGTAGTTATACATTTTTTTATATATATTTTTGATTTTCTAAAAATAATTTTAAAAATTTTTGAAAAAAATTGAAAAGCTTTGATCTTATTCATTTTTGAATTAAAGTGCTAATAATTTTTTTTTTTTTTTTGCTGTATTGTATACATTATGGAAATATATATTTATGTATATATATATATAAATAAATATATAAATTCAAATTTGTATATACTAATCTTTTACATAACATATTTTTTTTTATATACATATTTCAAATAAATGATGAGTAGGTTTCATCTACTAATTTTAGAATAATGAATTCCAAAATCCCAAATCTTTATGAAAAAAATGTATAGACTGGTAAAGACTTCTATATAACATTATAATGTGTTTATGTATATAGAATAATATATAATGGATTTTTTCTATATACATATTTTATTAATATATATTGAAAATATAATGAAATACTTATTCACACAGGAATATTAGCGAATCATCATTTATGGTAAAATTTTATTTGCATTATACATTTAGAATGACGGCGATTCAAATTTTAAAAATTATTTTGCTTGTCAGGTTTTTTTTTTAATTTTTTCTCCTATTGACGTTACCATTACTCACAAAACGCTTTACTCTTACGCTTACATATGTATATCTAATGGTTAAAATAAAAATTTAAGAATGTTTCAATATATTTGAGTAAATATTTGAATCATTAAATCATTTAAATAATATAAAACTTTTTAAAAAATTTTTTATTTTGATTGGGGAGGGCTTGGAAGTTGGGAGCACAAAAATTATTATATGATTTTTGGTAACGTAATAACGAAGGTAAGAAGCGCGTACCATTCATTTTTAGCGCCGATTTAATGAATATCCTAAATAAAAAAAATAATATATAGGTATATTAGAGAATAATTATAATTAAATAATTTAATATATATGTATTAGTGTGAAAATTTATTTTTTTTGGGAAATGAAAAGCTTTTTTAGCAGAAAATTTGTTTTTGTTTTCTTTTTTTTTTTGTTGCATCATAAGATAGTCTGGACATTTATGGAAATACAATACCTAAAATTTTGAAGAGACATAATATTTATTATTTTTATTATTGTTATAACCTTGTAAAAAAAAAAAAAAAAACCAAAATATATAAAATAAAATTAAGTTATACGAAAATATAAAGAATATATAAAATTAATATAAATATAATAAAAATATGACGTAACTCGCGTGTTGAATCCGAATTCGTCACCTTAATATAATTTTCTTCTGCTTTTGTACACAAAAAAAAAAATAGGAAATTTATTTTTGAGTGAATTTTCCAAATTTTGATTTGTTTATATTTCTTTTTTTATGAATTATTAGTATTTTTGATTTGTTTATTTGGTTTGTTTTTTTAAACAATATTTTTTAAAATTTGTTTTTAATTACTTTCAGTTTAAATATGAAATAATTGGAAACGTGTGTAATGAAGATATTTTCGAAATTTTTTCGAACTAAGTTTTTTTTAACTTTGGTGTATCTTTTTAATTTAACTGTTCTTTGGGATATGTTGAGGTAATTTAGCATTAAGTTAAATAGTTAACTAAGCAAGCCGGGTTTACTCTCAGCCATGTATACATCCCAGAATTCCTGAATTTTTTTTTCATATATACATATAATACTTATAAGTTATTATTTAATTTTTCATTCTATATATACTCTATATTTATTTATTTATTGAACATATTACAAATATAATAACTAAGATTAATTACCTATTATACATACAATAATTACTAGGACTAGCAACTGAGCCCTTCGGCTATTTTTTATTATTTTTCATTACATTACAATGTACTCTATATATACTGCTATAATGCGTACTCTACAAAAATTTATTCGATCAATATGTCATCAATAATTCACAATAGACAAATTATTCAACATAAAAATTCTAACTGAAATATTAATATTAATAAACAATAGATCAATTTTAATTGAGTTTGACAAATGTCATAAAGGTATGAATTAGAATTGTCACATGTAATTAAAATATGTCTAAGGATGTTATACAGAATTAACTTGTATGAACATGAAAAAAAAAACCAAACAAAATGAAAAAAATTTAAAAATATTAAACTACATTTTGGATTTAAAAGACATTCTGAATCTTCAATAAATGATCGAGAAAATATAATTACAATTCTTTAGATTCTAATTACATTCTGCATCTTCAACACAAATAAATGATCCAGAAAATAATTAGACAAAACAAAAGGAAAAATGAAATATAGGATCATCGAATAATTATATTCTAAAATCTGGAAAAATTTAATTCATATTTAAAAAAAAAGCAAATAAAGGTCTTGTATCGAAAGATAATCTTTAATAGAGTATAGGATATATTTGACATTTGGATATGCATGCGAGTTCATTAACTATGCTAAAAATAAATTACTTTATTTATTAAATTAGAGGTTTGTTTTGGAGATTCCCGTATATTTCTTTTTAAGGTCCATTCCTAAATGTGGCTTGGAATATTTTTTTTGAATTGATTTTATCTTAGACTAACTCCTGAATAAGTCATGTCATAACTATACCTAATCATCATCTGCTCACTTTGTATATAGTGAACTAAGGTAACCAATTTTATTTAATTATATGAAAAACAACTATACATATGAATTATTGCATCCAATGTATCATGATCTATCTTCTAGATAGTCTGAATCTTGTTTTTTAATCTATTTGTAAAATGAAAATGATTACATTAATTTATTTAAAAATTTCTGAATAAATATTCATAAAAATTTTAGACAATACATTAATATTAAATGTACATAAAATTATGAATTTTTATATTCAATAATTTTTTTAACACAATTTTTCATATTATCATTTAATTAATTTCGTTTTTTTTTTTGTGTATATGTAAAAATCATTTATAATATTAGAAAATTTTATTTATTTATACTTATATACATATCTATGTGTATACAGTGCATGTGCTATGTATTAAATATACAAAAATAATTTTTTAGATATAAAAATAAAATTATAAATTTTTTACAAGATTAATTGTTCATATTTGGATTTGAAATTAATTATAGTTTGTAGAAGTGTCTAAAATCTAAAATTAGAAAATTTTTTTTTGAAAAATTTTTAAAATGAACTTAAACAGGAACAAAAAACAGAGGAAAATATAAATTCGAATATTTGTAATATATGTATATGCAATATACATATATATATATTGCACAATATAACAATTAAAAAAAAAAAAATAATTATTAATATTTTTAAAAATAATTTTTATTACAGATAGAAATATTTTTTAGATTACTTATACATACTCACCTTTCATAAATAAATTGTACCTGTTAGTTAAAAATAAATCATATAATAAATCTATAAACGTGTTAAAAATATAATTTGGCAAAATATTTTTCGGTTTTTTTTTATTTTTTTTTTAAATATATTATTCATATTCTAAACAATTTGTGCATATTTTATCAATTATAAATTTATAACACTTAATTATAACACGAATATGAAAGTGTTTTAATAATGATATTATATTATGTACATTCGTACAATTAATAAATGTATTAATAAAATCATTAATAAATGTAATTAATAATTATTAATGACATAATAGAAAAATTAATGTAAAAAGGAAGTATGTACCTTTTTTGATTAAAAGGTACATATTATTTTAAATTTGTTAATTTCAAAATAAATTATAATAATTAGTTTAATTAAAAATAATAGATTTGAATCATTTTTCATTTAAAGCGTTATGTATATTTATTGATTTCATTTATTTAAAACTTATAGCAACCTGTAAAAGAAATCGCATTCATTGACCCTATAACACAATTCACAATAAAAAAATTTTGCAATTATGTTTTGAAATCAAAATTTAGCAATTAAGGTAATGTATAATAGAATATTGTGTGGTTTTTGATTTTTGATGGGGCGAAAGTAACAAATTGTATTGTTTCCCCAGTCCACGTTTCCCCAATAACCTCTGCATTTTACTCTAGTGCTAGGTCCTTAATTTGTATCCAGGTTTTTATTCTTGTTTTGATTTCTTTCTTTCTAGACTCTAGACTTGTTCACAGTTAGACCTGATGAAATATTTTAAATTATGGCTAAAATACGAAAATATTTTAATATATAATGCAACCTAAATTGATTAATTGCGAAACTTTGTTTTTACTGTCTATAGCATTCGTCTTCTTCCACTAATTGTAATTTTTTATTAATAATATTTTCATTTTCATAAATACAACTTTAACTGTGTAATCCTCGAAACTATGAACAGGAAGCATTCAAGATTTCCAATACTTATATTAAGCAAAGTAATTAATTTATCAAAAACTTAATAGTTTACTGGGATTGTTTAATATCTAATATGTAAAGAATTTTGCAATAAGAAGATGACGTGAAGATAAAGGTAAATAAGACGTTTCTACATTTATAAGGTCTAATTACTATCTCATGTTTAAATTGTATGTGGAATTCATTAAGATTAATTCTAATAACACGAATATAATATGAACTCCTGTTATATCTATGGTATAGACAGGCTTATTAGCAGGCAGTTAGCGCTTAAAAAAAAAAGCACCTTATGACCACTTTAGTTGTATTAATTTGGTTTAATTTTAAAAGTATTAATTTTAAACTGTAAAATATTTAAAAACGAAATGTGTGAAAATAAATTTTCTAATTAAGTATCTATTATTAAAAAAATATCTAATTAGCGCCAAACTTTACAAGAATTAAATTTTTTTTTTAATCTGACTTAAATTTGTTTAACTATTAATTTAATTTATATTTCGTTACAGTGCCATCTGGGACTCCTAAAAGAGAAGAGAAGAAAGATTTGTTCTCGATCTTATAGGAAACTTACAGGACCAAGAATTACAAAAAGTGAAATATAAAATGCCACGATCCAATCATTGAAAAAACTTTATTTGGCATCCAGATGTACTTGTACAGAATTGTAGAGACGTACAAGAGTATGTTTTCCTCGGCTCCATCGATTACGAAAAAGCTTTTGATAGAGTACATCATAATAAATTAATTAACATACTTCGAACAATTAATACTGGTGAGAAGGATTTTATGTGTAGTAGAAAGTTCTATTCACATCAAACAGAAATCTTCAAATTCGAAGATCACAAGATCTTCATCTTACTTACGTAGAGGCGTAGGAAAAGTATGAATTCTGTTGCCACTGCTTTTTAACATCTATTCGGAAAGTATATTTCAAGCTTCAATTGCAAATGTAATGTTTATTATTTTTTTTAATTGTAGTACGAGACAGTAGTAAATATTACTGGATTACTTAAACTCAAAAACTAAAAGGGCTAGAGTTTTGAATTTCACACAAAGTCATTTTTAAACAATTTCTAGGTTCCCTATTGTTTTTGGTTAAAATCGGACCAAGGCTTGTCATACAAATTTTTTGCACCAATATGAATTTCTTTAAAGCTAATTATACTACGAGGATGAAAATTACACACAGTTAGTTTTATAATGAATCAAGAACTTATATGAAGTTTCAAAATGTTACGGCTTTATTTTAGAGGGGCTACCATACAACTTCTTTGCACCATTATGAATTTCTTCAAAACTAATTATACTAAGACGATGAAAATTACACACGGTTAGTTATTTAATGAATCGAGCACTTATATGAAGTTTCAAAATGTTACGGCCCCATTTTCGGGCACCTACCATACAAAATTGTCAATTTGATAATTGTGAATCTAATGAAGCTACGGGGTTAAAATTAAAACTGGGCAGGTAAAGTTATAGGGCTAGTTACTTGGCAAAGTTGGACATCACTCGGACCAACTTTTAGGGTGGGCCAATTTTTTTTGTTTTTTTTTTTTTCTAAGCAAAAATTATGGGATAATCAATTAAAATTTTTTTTTTTTAAGCAAAAATTATGGGATACTGAGTTAAATTTTTTTTAACTATTTTACTTTTTTATATTTTTTTTGTAATATATATAATAGCATAAGGGAAATAAATAACGGTGTATTTTATTTTATACATCATAATGGGTATGCAAGGCTATCAAAAAGTTGACAAGGGCAACTATAATCGTCCTCGTTTTTTATTAGATATGATCCGACCTGGAAACACTACAACACCGGTTGTATGGATGTCATATGAAGATAAAGTAATAAAAGTAAATGGGATATTAATTTACAACAATTAATTTACAATAATTTATACGATTTGTAATACCTAATGAATCAACAGAGTAAGGAATTTCGTTTCAATATCAATAGTACAAAAATAAAATTTATGATTATTAGCAGAATAATTATAACCTATGTAATCAGTTTTAAATATCGCAACTTCTGGTTAGAGAAGACTGGAATTCTAATAAGGAAACCATATGCAGATTAGAAATGGCTATAGAAATGCTTTTTATAAGTACATGGAAAAATATTAAATAATCGTGATAAGATTACAATTCCTAAATGTTTCATCTGGTCAGTTTTATTATATGGTGTAGAGGCCTAGACACTTCAATCAGCAAATTGGAAGCATTTGAAATATGGATCTATAAACGTATTTTAAAGATATCTTGGACATTTCCACTATGGGCGAACGAATTGCGAGGATAATAAAATATGAATTATTGCAGCTTATCGCCAAAGGCAGAAAAGAAGGAAGACTAAGAGTAGAAAAAAAGCAACTATCATGCCTGAGAAATATTGGGGAATGCACTGGTTTGCCCACAATTGCAGACTTAGTTCATTTAACGACAAATGGAATGTATTAAACCAACATTAGCCACCATAACATAAAATTAACATGTTGACATCCAACGAGCATGTATCACAAGAAAAATAATTACTTTAAAATTTAATTTCTTTTAAAAATGTTTTGAAATTGTTAGAATTAAAAAAACTTAAATATACTTATTGTAAATTTATGTGTACTCAAACAGGAGCAAAACAATACAAAAAAAGGTTTAGAGTAAGTATATGTTCGAATATTTTTACACATATGATCTTTAAAGATATTTTTTAATTTAATGTTAGGCATTTCTAGTAAATTATGATCTCTGAATTACAAGAATTCTTAAAAGAATAAAAACGAAGTATATATAAAAAATACCACCTATGGCTTAAACTTGAGGTCGTCTTATAAAATGTGAAGCACTTATTACAGAAATTCGAAAAATTTATCATATATATAGGGACGAGTACATTGCCTTTTTTTTTAATATTCAGGAATTTACATATAATTGAAACACTGAACCCGAAAGGTTCAGAAATAATATTCTTAAGTGATTCATCCATAATTTGTTTTTTTTTAAAAATAAAATATGTTTGTACATACTTTTTTTTTTAAGTATATTTATTATTTTTTTCATTCTATTTTAAAAAAATTTCAAATCTTTTTTTATATTTTTTTGCTACTTTTTGATTCTGATCGTGGTCGTTTTTTTTTCTGTAGATTTCCCTTTCTTAAAACATGTGCAAAGTGCTGAATTTTTATTTTTATTCTTATATGTTTTTTTTTTTTTCAATAAACAAAACCATAAATGTAAAGCGCATCTTTTACAAAAAAAATGTTTGCATATATATAAAAATAATTTTTATTTATATACATATTCAAAAATTAATTTTTCCCGATACACGAAGCAACACTTTACGAACTAGTAGTAGTTGTTTAGTTTGAAATAGCATATAAATATACATGATAAAAAAATAAAAAAGAATTTTTTTTCAAAAATTTAAAATTTTATTTTAGAAAAATTTAAAAATGAAACGATAGTATATTATTTTGAGTATATTATATGATAATATTCCATTCGATTCCAAAATAATCATCTATCTATTCCTCACACCCTCACATTAAAAACAAAAAAAAACCAGAACAGAACATACGAAATTTTCAAAAATAAATAAATAATGAATAATAATAATATCTGAAGATACATTTTTGAAAATGAAATTTTTTTTTGTACAAATACTATGATATCACATATACCAATAATATGGAATTTAGGAATGGCATGGCATGGCATATGATGATAATGATAATAATGAAAAATAAAAATTGTATAGATACTATACATTATAATTGTATATTAATTCTAAAAATATGTATTTTTTTTATTTTACCATTTCTCCTGATTTTTGTTATTGTTGGATTTCGTTTTTAGTTTTTCTGATGTGTAGTGTACTCTACACTACGTTAAAAATATACTTTTTTAATTTTTTTTTTTTTTCTGAACCAAACAATATTTGGTTCGTTTCATATTTGTTTTTTTTTTTTTTAATTTTGCTTTTGAATTGAAATTAAAAAAAAAAAAAAATAAAAATATTCTTCTCTCTGAACTAATTTTTTTTTTTTTGTTTAGTTAGCGTTTTTTTTTTTTAATAAATTCTATTTTCCGTTCTGTTTTTAATTTGGTTTTTTGTTGTTGTTTTTGTTTTTTTTACTGAAATGCGATTTTTCATAACCAAATAAAGTCAAAACAGTTTTCTGTATACATACTTACATACATACATATATTCTTCTCAATGAAATTCTCCCTATTTATGGTTACCGTTTAAAAAAAAAAAATGCTGGAAAAATAAAAAGAGTGTTTTTCCAAAAAAACGAAAAGAAAAACAAGAAAAAAGCAAAATAGAATTAAAAAACGCAAAAAATTTAAAAATGAAAATTTAATGATGCATGAAAAGACATATTACTCCAATTAATGACCTCAAAATAAAAAAAAAATAGAAAAATACTAAAATAGTTTTTTTTTTTTTTTTTTAAATATAAAAATAGGTACATAAGGTAAGTACATAAATCTGTATATTCATCAGGTATATGTCATATATTTGCTCTATATATATATAATATCTATTACAAAAATTAAAGTATTATTAAGCAAAATTCAATAGATATATAATTAAATATTTATGATGATGTCAAGTTTGTCTTCATATCAATACAATATATCTATTTGTTGTTTTTGATTTTTTTTTATTTATTTTTTATTATGTTAAAATTGAAAGTAAAAGTATTTAGAATAGAAAAAAAAAAAGGTCTGAATTAGGGTGCAAATGTCTGTTGAATTGAGATATAATGAATTATTTGATTTGATGAATTTGAAAATCGCTATTTTCTAGAAAAAACCCTTAATACTTAATTTTCTTAACCCTATACTGAATTGTCCTTTTAATGAAGGTTCTAATATTTTTTTATTAATAATTTTTTCACAAATTTAAGTTTTGGACATTGAATTCAATATTGAAAACTGTTATCGCAATCGTCTTCTGATCAACTTTTAGGAATAGGAATTGGATATATATGCTTTTTAAATACATAGGTATACAACATTATGATGTTATGTCTTGTATCCATCATCTAAATATTAGTATGCCTCAGTTAAATTCATTTCATTAGCCTCATTTCAAAGACAGAGTAAATTCTTAATTTATCTTTTTTCTTGCCACTCAAAGGTTAGTAATCTGAATATATTGGTTCTTATTTTAATATTAATGATAGCAAGAATGTATACTTTTAACAAAATGTAAATGCTTGATCTCAGTTATCGAATGGGGAAATTATAAACTAGGAAAAATTAAATTTTGACATCCGGGAGAGATTAAACCTTTTTTGTTTATGAAATTCAAAAAGTACTCCAGGAGAAGAATAATACTTACATTTTTGCGAAATTTCTATTAAAATTGGATCAACTATAGAATTTATATTATGATACACCTTTTATCCTTTTTTATTTTTTAATTTTTTAAGTTTTCCTACATTTCATTAATTTTTTTCTTAATATGTTTAATCTGTTTTTTAGTAACAAATATGGTTATTTTTCAAGTTATATTCAAGTCTCAACTACTATTGGTTCATTCTTTTTCCTCTAACACTCTTCTATTCGAACGTTCACTTTTGTTAAATTATTAAGCGCCTTCTCAAAATACGATCATTTTTATTTCCATTTCTTTATTTCTTTATTTGTAGTAACACACAATAGTAAATATCACCTGATAATATTAATCCTTTGCCTATTTGACATTTGGAATTCTTTATTAAATTATTTTAATATACATATTTTTTTATTAAATATGATCCGACCGGATGATTTTAGTTTTTATTAAAGTTTATTGGTTAGTTAATTTATTAATATGGTTTTTAAATAATTTGAAAAATTAATCTTAAATTTAACTCTTTGTAATTTAATTAAACATTTAACATACAAATCTTAATTATGACTTTAATTTTAATTTCCTTTTTTTAATTGTGAGTCTCCCTTACGATCAAATATAATAATAGTATAATATAATTAAATAAATATAGTATTTAATTAATCTAATAATAGTAACCTAACCTATAATGATCTTACTAACTGACCAATGGTTTTAAAATATTAAATTATCATAAAATAGGTACATAACATAATATCCCATATTAATATAAATAAATAGAAAAATACACAGGCTATCATACCCATAAATTAAAACATTTTCTACAACTCCTAACATAACAATCCTATAACTATAGTCTATAAAAATGATATTTAACTGATTATTCCCTGTTTATTTATCAAAGAAAGTTTAAAATATATTAAATAGAAATTATTTTTTAAATTATAAACTTTATATGTATAATATTCAAATAATATAATAATATAATATGTTAACTTTAAATCTTATTTCTATTTTACAAAACTATATTTGACATTATCATTTTAAATTTAAATTCACAATATAAATCAATGTCAAAAGAATTCACAGAAACTTTAAGCCAGGATCAAAATAACTGAAAGACTCTTGATACATATAATATTTCAATTAGAAATGTCAAAATAAACCGTTTTTAAAATAATAAAACAGAGTTTCAAATTTTGTGAGCAAAATTTATATACGATATTTGACCATATTTGACATTTGCCATTTTAAATTCACAATATAAATCAATGTCACAAGAATTCACAAAAACATTAAGCCAGGATCAAAATAATTGAAAGACTTTTGATACATATAATATTTCAAATAGAAACAAAAATTTCAAAACGGTCAAAACTAACCGTTTTTAAAATAATACAAAGTAAGGGAGTTTCAAATTTTGTGAATAAAATTTAAAATTTATTAAAAAATTAATTGAACGAAATGTTATTGCAGTGAGGGAAAAAAGGAAATATGTGGAAAATGTGTTTAAAATATTGGGTTTTATGGATATAAAATTTTCTTGGGAAATTAAATAAACTTGTTAAATAATACTAACGCTTTAATTTAATAATTAAATTAAAATATTATTTAGAATTTTAATTAAAGATTAAGCCATATGAAACTATTTTAACTGTGCATTTGTTCACTTGCAAACTTCTATAAGAAGTAAAACGCATTTATGAAATCATATTAGACTGAGCTTAATGAATAATTATTTTTACAAAGCTCTTATAATTACTATAGGCTATTACTACAATGTACAGGCTATAACTGTATTGTACTATTCTTACAAGAATACGACAAGTAAATAATATAATATTATTGCGTGATTTACCACCTTAAATACATGAGAACCTTTTTAAATTTTTTTTATATTATATACAATAAAAATTATTGCTATTAAATATGATTTGATCCTAGGGTTCGAATTCAAGAACTGTAAGTATGAAGTCTTATTCATTCTACGCTATTAGTCATAATGAATTAGCTCATTCTAACATTCTACAATATAAACCCGTGTTGATATTGTTCAGATTAAGTCAATCGGGGGCATAATGGCGTTTTCTCAAAATTATAATCATAAGTGTAATAATATAGCGTTTGATAACATACTATCATAAACGCTTACGATTTAAGTTTTATTTAAAAAATGTCAATATATAATATCAAGTCTGAAATATATATAACTGATAATAAAACATAGATAATTAGACCCCTTATTAGAAAATAACTTGTCCCTGTAAGTTTTATCATCTTTTGTTTAAATATTGCTCAAACTTAATTAGCATATACATAATAACTTAATTTAATTACCTATATTAAATTAGGTAATTTAAAAAACCTATAGTATTTATGTTTTTACAGTTTGCTTAAATATATTAAAGAGTCCATATTAACTAAAACCGACCCTGCCTCATGTTAAAACCAATAAATGGATAAAATAAAGGTCACATACATATATAATTTTTTTATATGGATTTATAAGCTTCATATATATTATTATACTATACATATATATATATATATATATTTTTTAATTATTTAATTTGATTATTGTTTTTTTTTTTTTTTAGCTTTACTTTTTAAGGGGAAATTAATCAATCAAAGAATGGAAAGAATGCGTATTTTAAATAAAATATGCAAACAATAAGAATTCATAAAAAAAAAAACAATATTACAATGTTGTAATTGTAAATTGTAAAAAAAAAATAACAAAGTTTTTATTTTGTACAATTAAAATTAATTTTTGAAAATGAATGAAAATTTTATATTCTATAGAATATTTCTTTATATTATACACAATATACAAACGTACATACATCAATTTTATATTTCTCTCTTTTCTTTTACGATCATATATGGTAACGTTATGGAAAATGTGTTTGAAAAACAAATAAAAAAACAAACAAAAACAAAAAAATAAAGAGAAAATCTAAATAAATGAAGAATTTTCGCATATTATGCACGGTTACAGAGATTTTCTCGTATACAAAATAAAAAAAAAAAAACATGAAATAACTTTTTTTTTGTTTTTTTTTAATTTTTTTTTTTATTTTATTTTATTTTTTAGTATTCAAATTGATTAAAAAAATATTTTCTGGTGATGTTTTTAACCCGATCCATGTATGGGATGGCCGAAAAACTTTTAATGTCGATTTGTTTTGTTCTTTTTTTTTTTTTTCTGTAACATTTTTTTGTTGTTGTTGTTGTTTGTTTTATTTTTGTATGTAGCATTATAGCAAATAGGAATAAAAAGTACTTTACTCCCGCGCAGATATCCTATTATTTACCTTTTTACCGTTATTTGAAATTATAAAACAAAAAAACACAAAACAAAATACATGTATGTTTACTACTACAATGTTACAAACATTAAACAAAAAACAAAAAAAATCTATTTTAGTTAATATAGGAATGGAGAAATATTTATGTTTGACCATTTGCAAATCGCCATATCAAAAAACAAAAATCAACCACATTTTATATAATTGTATTAGTTTCAAATATTTATATATTCTATTCCATCATATCCTATACTCTTACACAATCTTGATCAATCGTTTTTTTTTCCACTTCGTATCGTATTATTACGAATTTTTTACTTCGGATCAAAATTTTTCAACTTGTATACAAAAGTGTGTATATGTGTGTGTGTATTAACAAATTCATTATCATAATACTTACTATAAACAAAATAATACCAATTTTCCATTTTCCAATCTCGTATATTTATGCATAATATTTAATATGCGTGTGTATGTGTGTGTGTGTGTTAAAGAAATAATACACAACAGATGAAGGAGAAAATATGACGCCTTCATGAATTTTTATTTCGGGAAATCAAAAAAAATTTTTTTGGGAATTTAAAAAAAAAAAAAGAAAAAAAACAACAACAAAAAAAAAAATAGGTGAAAACTGTGAAGAGATTCATTCGTATAAATAATAGAAGAAACGAGAATTTGTGATCACTCGCAGTTCTACAGTGAAAGTGTTGCTTTAGACTTTAGTTTCTTTTTAACGGTTAGTAGTCAAATAATCACAAAAAAAAAAAAATTAATTAAATAAATTAAAAAAAAAAAAAATATTTTTTATTTAAAATTAATAAAAAAAAAAAAAAATTAATTTTTAAAATTTCGTGATATTACAATTTGAATTTTTTGGATACCAGTGAATGAAAAAAAAAAAAACAAAAATTCAAATTTTAGTAATCAAAAAATATGTAATTAAATTGGAAATAAGCATGTTTCTTGTTTTGAATCGGCAAATTGGATTTTTTATTAAACATTTTTTGGAGATTTTTGAAATAAAAAATTATCATCCTATTTAAAAAAAAAAAAATTAAAAGTGCTTTCTTGAATTAATTAAAAAATATATGAAAAAAATTCAAAAAAAAAAAAAAAAAAAGATTTTAAGTGTCAATCATCTTATTTTTCTGCCATTATATGAAAATATAACGGTTTTCAAAATTTTTTATAAATTAATTTGGAAAAAAAAAACATAAATTTATATAAAATGAAAAAAACGTTTTCATAAAATTGGATACTTAAATTTTGATTGAACAAAAAAAAAACAAAAAAAAAATTCAAATGGATTATAAATTATTATATAAAATAATTTAAGAATTTCAAATAAATTTTCTATATAAAATTAATCTTCCAAAGATCTTTTTAAAAAAACACAACTACATAAGAAGCACATTTTATTATATTTTTTTTTTCTTTTTTGAAAATTTGCTGATTTAACACAAAAACATTATGGAATATTACGAAATTTTAAAATTGAAAATTTTAAATAAAAAATATCAGAAAAAAAGCAACAAAAATATATATATATATTTCAAAAATAGTTAAAAATTTGTAATTTCGATATATTCGGAATTTGAAAATCGGATTTATATATATTCGGAATTTTGAAAATCGGATACTATATCTAAAAATATAAAAGATATCAAAATTTTAATATACGGATATTTTCGGATTATATTTAACGAATAAATTTTTGTATTTTATTAAATAACGGTTTTATAGAGTAAAAACAAACGACAAATTTTATTAAAATATTCGATACATATCATATTATATTTGTATTAAATACAAAGATATCAAAATTTCGATATATTCGGATAATTTTTCGAATAACTTTATAAAATAACGGTATTTACAGAAAAAAAACGGTCAAATTTCATTAATATTATATACTTTTCTTTTTCGGACATAATTTTCTTACATTTTTCTTTCTACACACACACACACGCGTGATTTTTACGAAAAACACTTATTAAAAAATTAATAACTTCAACTATCAAAAAACAAAAAAAAAAACGCTCTAACAGATTCATTTTTTATTTGTGTGTGTATACGAATAATTTCGGAATCAAATATCGTAACGGTTCAAAATTTTTTTATGTTCAGATAAAATACGAAAAGTAAACATTTATATTTGTTTTTATTGTAAAAATTCGAATTATAAAAAGAAAAATGTTCTAAGTATTTTTTTTTTTTTAATTCTCCATTTTTCATATAAATGTATTCTCAAATTGAATAACCACACCCGCGTTCTAAAAATAAATTTTCCAAAAATATATATATATATTAGAAGCATAATATTAAACATTACAAAACATCTACGCAGAGTTTTGATTGAATTTTTTTCTAATAGAAAATTTCTTTTTCTTTTCATTCATTTTCATATTTACTGTCGATCGGTTGTGGCGTTCTACGGTAAAATTTTCAAAAATCTTCATTTAATTCTACAGCAGTAAACCAAACATAAAACTAATTCAACATGTGTGACGATGAGGTTGCCGCTTTAGTCGTTGACAACGGTTCCGGTATGTGCAAAGCCGGTTTCGCTGGTGATGATGCACCACGTGCCGTCTTCCCATCCATTGTCGGTCGCCCAAGACATCAAGGTGTCATGGTCGGTATGGGTCAAAAAGACTCATATGTAGGTGATGAAGCTCAATCCAAAAGAGGTATCCTCACTTTGAAATACCCAATTGAACACGGTATCATCACCAACTGGGATGATATGGAAAAGATCTGGCATCACACTTTCTACAATGAATTGCGTGTCGCCCCAGAAGAACACCCAGTTCTTTTGACAGAGGCCCCATTGAATCCAAAAGCTAACCGTGAAAAGATGACACAAATTATGTTTGAAACATTCAACGCCCCAGCTATGTATGTTGCCATCCAAGCTGTACTCTCATTGTACGCTTCCGGTCGTACAACTGGTATTGTATTGGACTCTGGTGATGGTGTATCACACACAGTACCAATCTATGAAGGTTATGCTTTACCACATGCCATCCTCCGTTTGGACTTGGCTGGTCGCGATTTAACCGACTACTTAATGAAGATCTTGACTGAACGTGGCTATTCATTCACAACCACAGCTGAACGTGAAATTGTCCGTGATATTAAGGAAAAATTGTGCTATGTTGCCTTAGACTTCGAACAAGAAATGGCCACCGCCGCCGCTTCAACCTCATTGGAAAAATCATATGAATTACCTGATGGTCAAGTTATCACCATTGGTAATGAACGTTTCCGTTGCCCAGAATCATTGTTCCAACCCTCATTCTTGGGAATGGAATCATGCGGTATTCATGAAACAGTCTACAACTCAATCATGAAGTGCGACGTTGATATCCGTAAGGACTTGTATGCCAACATTGTCATGTCCGGTGGTACCACAATGTACCCAGGTATTGCTGATCGTATGCAAAAGGAAATCACTGCTTTGGCTCCATCAACCATCAAAATCAAAATCATTGCCCCACCAGAACGTAAATACTCCGTATGGATCGGTGGTTCCATCTTGGCTTCATTGTCCACTTTCCAACAAATGTGGATCTCCAAACAAGAATACGACGAATCCGGCCCAGGCATTGTCCACCGCAAATGCTTCTAAGCATTTACTGCCTAACCTTCTTATATTTTTCTATTTTAATTTTTATTTAAAAATTTTAATTATAACAATTTATTATAAAATTATATAAAAAAAAATAATTATGAGATTAAAAAAGATGAATTTTTAAGATACATAAATTTAATTTTCATTTCTTTGAAAAGATCTTTTTAGAAAAATGATCACCTTTTGTTTTGTATATATAAAAAAAAAAAAAAAATTTTTAAAATAAAAACAAATTTATATTAAATTAAAAAAAGAGGTTATAGAATAATAATACAAAGTATATTTTATATAAATTATAAAAAAATATTTGTTAAGACTGTTATTTTCCTATTACCCTTTTGCTTTCACATAATATTTAGAATATAAAGTGATCATGAGAGAGAATAATTATGCCTGAAAAGTCTTTAGCAATTAATATGGAAACACCATCAAAAAAACTCAAATTGTTTTGTTCATGTGAATTTTATTTTAAAATCTGATTCAAGAAATATATTTATTTGCAAAAAAAGAAAATAAGGAAATTTCATTCAAATACTAAATTACATGGAACAGATATCAAACTGTTAAACCACTGGGAAGAGGGTAAAATAAATTCCTACCAAAATAACATGACCCAATTCTAGAAATAAAAAAAAAGAACTCTTTAGTGTTGATTTCCAAAAACAAATTAAGAAAAAGATTTGAAAATAGATTTTTGGAAAAGAGAAATTTTTTTTAAGTCCTTGAGTAATTTTTTTAGAAAACTTTTTTTTTCTAATAGAAAAATTGGAGGGAAGATATTTAAAGCAATGACCCAATTTCAAAACAATTTATTTAAATCTGAAATACGATGAAATTCTGCGCACATAATACAAGATCTTTATAATAATTCTGCGCTTGTTTATGTTAAACTCAACTAAATATAATTATTTTTTATTATAAGGAACAAAATAAAATAATTTGGAATGCTTTTCTAATAGTTTACATATTTTTTTTTTTATTTTAGGAAGGAATGAAACATTTTTACATAATCAAGTGAAAAAAAAATCTAAAAATAAAAAAAAAACAACAAAAACAAAGTTGTTTTTTATTCTGCTGGAGTCCAACAGATTAAAACAACAGCAAAAAAAAATCCAGATTGTTAAATGAAATTCGATGCTTGTTCGTTTGTTACTTTTAAAAAATGTTATTTGGTACTCGGTGGTATTCGGTTTTTTTTTATAAATATATTATTATATTCTATGAGTAGTTTATTTTTGGCAGTAGGTAAAACCCACTCGATGTTTTTGATAAAGTAAAATAGATTGATAGAAAATAATTAGATTTTGAAACAAAAATATTTTATATAGTCAAATTTCATTTTAACATCGTCTGAAAAACTTTAGCTTTACTTGTTCTTTTATAGACAGATACAGAATTAACTTTACATAAATTAAACACTAAAAGAAAAATTACTTAACTTAAATAAAATAAATAAAGAAAAACACATTTTTAAATTCATTCAAAGCAAAAAAATATTTATTGCATTTTATAATAATATTACTTACAAATATAATATATAGGAATGTCTATTTTAATTTTATTATATATATATATTTTTTAAATAAGGCCAATGTTTACACACTTTTTTTGATTATTTCTCGTTAAAATCTAAATAAGTCATTTTTAGAATATTTTTAAAAATTTTTTTTTTTAATTAAATATGGAAATTACTAGATAACTACATAATAATTAATTAAATTTGTATTGTAATATGATATTTATCTCATAAATGATATTAAACAAATTCTTAAGTACATAAAATACTGCTTACAGCGTTTAAATAAATATATATTTTATAAATGCATATATAGATATTTGTTTTCGTATATATTTTTGAATTTATATTATATAAAAAATATATATATATATTTATTTATATAGGTTTAACATTTAAACCTGATAATTATAACATAGTATTAATATTATTTGATACACAAACTAAAAAATTAAAAAAAAAAAAACATCAATAAAATTATTGTTATAAAGTTTTAAAGTTGAGTTGTTATAACAGATTTACGTAATATTGATGGTTCTTTACTTTTAGGAGCTGCTACTACTTCTGACGATACTAACCATGGTGATAACATTTCACTTGAGGGATTAATATGATTTTTAGAATTCTAAAAAAGTTTTCAAATATATTTTAGATCAATATATGTATAATTATTTATTTATAAAATATTAAGTGATATTCCAGTTTGTGAATAGAAAAAAAAAGAAAGAAATAACAAAAAAACAAAAACAAACAAAATTTAAAGCAAATTAATTTAAACTAAAATAAATAATATTTTTAAAGTGTAAAATTGGTTAGTGAATCTTGAAAATCTTTTATAATTTATGTGATGTATTAAGCAATATTGTTTTTTTTTAATAAACCGACGAAATTTTAATCTTACCTTCCTTTCAGAAAGAATGTGATTGTTTTCAATATTTTTAATATCCGTTTTTATATCCTTTATAAAATCATTACGTTTTTCATCATTATTTTTTTTATTAATATCTGTTTTTGTAGTTGCAGTAGCTCCAGTATTAATAATTGTAGATGGTTTTGTTGATACATTTGTAATGGCATCTAAGAATGACGACGATAATGTATCAATTGTGTCTAAGGGATTAATTACATGTGCATTGATAACAGTAGTTGTTTGATTTAAATTATTCGTTGTAGCAGCATTTAAACATTTTAATGGTGTTGTCATTGTAGATATTGTATTAATATTGTTTATGTAATCACTGTTATTATTAGTAATGTTATTATTAATATTATTTATAATATTATTATTGTTACTAATGTTATCATTATTATTTGTCATAATGGATGTTGTAATGTTATTTGTGTTTTTATTATCATTACAACTAATTGTGGTGGTTGTTGTTGTCGTTGTTAAAGGGGTAAGAATAAATGATTCTGTTGGAAATGGTGTTGATGAAGAATTCAAAAATGATTTTTGTTCAGATATATTCAAAGTTAGCTTATCACCGCCCTTTAAGTTCAAATTTGATTTTTTTTTTTCGAGCCGATCAAAACAAAATAAATTAACAAAAAGCAGTGAGTGCAAAAATGATGATATGACAAAATAAAACATAAAATAAAAAATAGCGATAAAAACATTAATTATCATATATAAATACAACACAAAATTAAATCAAAAACAATGATTATATAAAGGACAACAAAATTGTCTACCCTATAAGGACTAATACTTACAACTGATATATATGTAGCATTTAGAGAATCTGGACCATCGCAGTTATTAATAATACCGATTGGTGGGAATATATTTGTTAACTTCGCATTGGCAGCAGTTTCAAGTTCCTCTTCCACGCGAGCTAAAAAATTTATTTTAAAAATTTCTTATAATTTTTTTTTACTATTTTTCCTTTACCTTTCAATATATTGCATTTAATCTGTCCCGGTGGCAACTGGGCTCCACCTATATTAGACAACTTCAAGTTGTTTGGTTTTTCAGAAGTTGATAAGCGTTTTAACGTTTCATTATTATGTTCCATATCAGATGTTTTATTTACCGTAACTCTAGAAGTGCAAAAATAAAACTTTAATATTTATAAAAATATTTCTTTTTTTAGCTACAAATCTACAAATAAAAAAAAATTGCAACCTGATACTGTTAGCGTCATTAATAGCCTCATTAGCTAATATGGATGGGGATGGGTCTTTTACAATTGATTTAAGTAAAGAATCTAATTGACTGTCCTTATCCGACAAGCTACTTTTTATGCTGCAAAATAGAAATGCGATTTCAATATTTTGTGAACTACGTTTTGGTATGATATTTGGATTAACAATTATATAAAAAAAAACTTTTTAATAAAAGTAATACAAAGCTAATTTTCGCAACTATAACTTCTAATATAACTTATGTATAAATATACCTAAATCCAGAACTAATTGAAGATTTGCCCACTGAACTGCGATATGATTGCATTTTAATAAAAGGATTTGTTTCTTCATTATTTTTAGCACAGCTATAATCAGGTTCCAATCTAAAAATTAATATTTTAAATACTAATTCCTAAATTGTCGTTTACATACTTACTTAACAAATAGTCCAGTTTTTTCTGTAGAATCTGTTTTATTTATACCAATAAAATCATCATTACTTGAAATAGATTTTCCAGATGAAATTGACGGTGTTAAACCACTTACTCTATTGTTTAATGTATTATAAATAATTTCGGAAGCATCGTTTCCATTCACATTATTATGAATAACAGTCTGTATTGAAGGCGACGGTGTGATTGAACAAATGGAATTGCTCTCTAATTGTGAGATAAGATTTGGAGAATTACTCTTTTCAATTTCCGTGGCTGATTGTTGAGTTGTTATAATAGCATTTGCTGTTACGGTATTGTTTTTCACTTCTTGATTTTGTTGTTGTTTTTGCCTTTCTCGTAATAAGTGCGATTGTCTACTGGCAAATCGTTGCGAAGGTCGACGTTCGAACTGAACTGTACGACGTGCACGACTTGTTGCAGTAGTTTGAAACTCTGTTCGTCCTGAATAGCGAAAACGTGATCCCATTCGGAAAAAGTTCTGTCGAGCGGAAGGGCCTTTAACAGGAGCTCTTAGACGGAAAAAAGTATGATGTTCAACAGCACATTTCCATAAATGCTTACAAGCCTTTTCATTATATAATCGAAAAACAAATGTATGCTCCTGTTCTCGACCATCATCATCATCTTCTACAACAACTAATGTTAGCTTCTTTTTCTTGAAATTTAATTTACTAATTTTCGGCCAAAAGAAAAGACCAATTTTTTGTTGACCTTCGAAAACTAATATCCCAGTAGGCGTTAATCCCAAATGGTATTCGTTTCCATCTTTTCCCTTGAATGAAAAAACTTTAAATATATTTTAAATTTTAGAATAGAATTAAACATACCATAACAGTATGCATATCAACACCATAACTATCTAACCATTTTGCCTTATTCAAATAAGCTGCCTCAGCTTGAGCTGGTGTACCAGTACAACTTTTATATTCTTCTAAAACAGCAATTTCAAATTCTTCCGTTTGATTTGGAATAAATCGAAATTCTGACACGGTAGCAGCCGTATGAACATTTATATCATAATCACCTAGCTCAGCTGTAAGAAATATATAATTCACTAAGTTTATTCAAAAAATAATAATTAATCATAGTTACATTGCAATGCTAGTGCACATAATTCTACAGCCTTATCTTCTGCACAATCTAATCGACCGTCTAATAAGTCATGTTTTAATTGCAAAAAAAACAAATATCGTGTTAATTCTTCTCGTAAAGTGTTCGGTTCAGAAGAATAAAATTTAACTCTTAAGCGGAATGTATACGGTGGTCCAACTAAAAACAATTAGATAAAAATAAAATACTTTAATATATTAAGAATAATAAAGAAAAATGCGTCTTACTTTTAACTTGTTTTTTAATAGCTTTGGTTGGATCTAACCAATGTTTAACATGATTCGCATCCGTGAATTGTAATCCAAAATAATCTTTTTCAGTTAAATCTAAAGCATAAAAAACTTGCTCATACAAGTAGCTTCCCATTGCTTTTTTCTAAAATATTAAACAGTTGTTTCAATTAATACTTAATAGAATTATTATTTAATATGAAAAATAAACGTTATCATTAGCGTCAAATATATATACTTAATTAAAAATAATAAAACCTACAAGCAAAACAAATTTAAATAAATTATTAAAAACATTTGCTATTATTAACATATTTCAAATTTATAAAAAGGGACAAATTTTCATTTGAAAAATTTCTTTACACTTTGTTTTAAAAAAAATTATAACTAAAATATTATTACAATAAACTTCTGAACAAATTATTATTTGCTTCTTATTTTTGTTTTAGTTGATAATTTGGGTCACATAAATATCTAACAAAATTTGAACCTACTAATCAATGCTTCGACGTACTTTCTCAATAAGTAGATATAAGTAAAACTATGTAATTCCATATAATTATATACTTATACACTTAAAATATCAAAAAAAAAAATAAAAAATAAAAAAATCATAGCTTACAAAATTGAACAAGTGTTTAATTTAATTGCATATTTAATGAATAGATATAAAATTTTAAAATACAAATATGGGACTTATATATATTAATATATATATATGAGGCTGAATTTCAAACTCAAATTAGACAACAAAAATATTTACCGGGATTGTCCTAATATGGAACAACCAATAACGGAAGCAAAAAAAAAAATGTAGGTAGTGGTCAAATATTTAAAATAGTTTAAGATTTACCAAAATAATTTTCATATTTTGCTTTGTTAAAAGATTTGTAAAAATTTTAAATACTCTTCCCAATAATAATATTTCCAGTAGGAACTAAACTACACTTACCGATAATTCAACAGAAAGATCAGTATTATCTAGTAAAATAACTCGACAATCAATTTTATTCTTATTTGTAACAATCCTTTGCGATTTAATTTGGCTGTTGCCATCGTTAATGTTATTAGTTACTTTTCGTCTACTTAGAAATCTTAACATTATGTTATCTTAAATTACGCATAAAACTTCTTAAAGTAAATAATTTTTTTTTATAAAATTTAAAAACAAAAAAAAAACTTTTAAGGCACAGCTGTTGCACTTGAAATCACATTATTTTGAAATATTCGTTGTATTTCTTTTTCTTTTTTTCAAATATATATTCGATAATTAATTTTATTTATTCTTTAAAAAATCTAAAAATTTTATTAAAAACTAATATTAATTAACAAAACAATTGCAAATTAAAACTTGGACGCGAATTCATAATACTTCGTACACGTACGTACACAAGAGAAATAAAAAATGGCGATCTTTCATTCTGACTGTTTTGACATTTTCAAATTATTATTGTGCATAGTGTGGCCATTTCTCTTTACTTTGGGTTTTAATATGTAATCATATAAAAGTAATTGAGTACTTTTTAAGAAACATTTTTAATATTTTGTGCAATATGAAAACATTATTATATACATTTTGCGAAATTTTGTATAATATTTTTAGTTTATGTATTTTTATTTGAAAAATCTGTTCGAACATAAATATTAAGCTCCAATTCACAGTTTCTCCTACGACAGCACTCTGGTATCTTACAATTTTCCGGGCAGTGAAATGCCAAAAAAGTCGCAATTGACACAGCTAGGTTGTCTATGACCAATACTCTTACCGAGAATATAGTTAAAGTCGCTAATTGGGGTTTAAAAACCGAGTGGAGATTAATTTTTCCAAAACCCAATGTTGCATTAAAAAACATCAATTATAACCCTAGTTTGAGGTTCTTGGTAAAATCGTGCACTTATCAGAAAATTTAAACATTTTGGGCCGGCAGCTTGTTCAAAAAATTTTGTGGAATGATTATATATTTGATAAAGCAGAAACTGACTAATATTTGGGTTTTCTAGGTAGTAGTTTATGAAACACTAATCAAACACCGAAACGAACTTATCAAAATCAAAGAATTGTTAATTAATATACTGGCCTTTGAATTAAATAATGACTACAAAAAATTATTTTAATAATTATTTCTTTGATTTATAAGGTTTACCGCTATTACCACAGATTAGAGCTATGTATTCTCAGAAACAAAATTATCAAACATGTTTGATAATTAAAATTACTGTGACTCTTTCAAAGTTGAAATGTATTTCGAACATATTTCTTATTATATTACATTACAACTTCCAAAAATAAGAAAAATTCTATTTGACATTTCCAATTAAAATGTCAAAAATGCCAGTTTAGTTAATTGTTCACTACGACAGCTTTAAGTTCCAAAGATTTTTTTATTTAAAGGTGGATTTGTTTCAGATAATTTTGATAAATCGCTGAATCATAAGTAAGTTTTGATTATTATTCAAAAAAGGCGTAAAAATTATATTTAATCTTTTATTTCATTTTCAAAATTTATATTAACATTTCCATTGTAAATTTACAAAACATATTTTGACTTCAATTTGATTATATTACAATTTTAATTTTTAGATTATATTTTTAATATGGAAGAAAATAAAAATCAATTCTCCAATATTGATATAAATAATGATGAACCGGAGGAACAAGATGAATACGCTGGAATGGATCTTATTTCTGCAGATTCAAGTGATCACTTTATAACAGTAACTGTTTCTGAACCACAAAAAATTGGTGAAGGAATGAGTTCATATTTAGCATATACAATTGTAACAAAAACAAACATTCCGCAATACACATTGACAAATTCTCAAACACAAAAAAGATTTAGTGACTTTTTAGCTTTACATGCATTATTAACTTCTAGATATTTAAGAACTGGAAGAATTATTCCATCTGTGCCCTCTAAGAATCTTATTGGAACTACAAAAGTGAAAATGAGCCCACAACAAAGTGAATCAAATCCTAATTCTGGAATGGAATGGATTGAAATTAGAAGAGCTGCTTTAGAAAGATTTTTAAATCGCACTGCTCAGCACAGAGTACTAAGAATTGATCCAGATTTCATTAATTTTCTTCAAACTGATAAAGAACTGCCGGGTGCAATTAATACATCTACTTTAAGTGGAGCTGGTGTTATGCGTCTATTTAATAAATTTGGAGAAACAGTTAATAAAATGACCTATAAAATGGATGAAAATGATCCTTGGTTTGACGATAAAATCACAGAAATTGAAAGTTTTGATGCTTGCATCCAACATTTACATTCAACTATTAAATCACTGGTAAATGATAGAAAAGAATTAGCTATGCATACTGGTTTAGTTTCAAAAGCAGCTGCATTATTAAGTACATGCGAAGAACATACAGGATTATCAAGAGCATTATCTAGCCTTGCCGATATTGAAGAGAAAATTGAAATATTGCGTTCAGAACAAGCAAATTCAGATTTTTTTATTTTAGCAGAATATTTAAAAGAATACCTTGGACTTTTTGAAGCAATTA
Source organism: Dolichopus griseipennis (assembly GCA_963082915.1). NCBI lineage: Eukaryota > Metazoa > Arthropoda > Insecta > Diptera > Dolichopodidae > Dolichopus > Dolichopus griseipennis. Next base: position 25,524,880 of record OY720441.1, on the reverse strand, counting down.
AAGCTGTATTCCATGAACGTGTTAAAGTATTTCAAAATTGGCAACATGCCCAAATGCAATTGACCAAACGACGAGAAGCTAAATCAAAACTTGAAGTTTCAGGAAGAAATGATAGATCTGATCAAATGCAAAAAGAAATTGAAGAATGGGAAGTAAAAGTACAACGTTGTCAACAAGAATTTGATGAAATCTCAGCTGTTATTAAAGAAGAATTAAATAATTTTAATAGAACTCGTGTTGACGATTTCAAAACGTTAATTAAAAAATATTTTGAAAACCAAATGTCTCATCAACAACAACTTGTTAAATATTGGGAAGCTTTTATACCAGCAACAAAAGAAATTTTCTAAAAATTTATAAAAAAAAAAATATATATAAAAATGTTTTCTATTCGAGTATTTTCACACTATACATAATGTATTAAGTTTATTATCATTTAGATATATGTTATATTTTTATTAAATATATAATTGGATATATAATTTTGAATTGCGTTTTTATTATTAAAGAGTTAGTATATATTATAACAAATTCTTATCGCAATTATTTTTATATTCAGCGGAACTTTAATTTGTAACGGCACCCTCTAAAAAATACTAATGATAACTACTATACATATAATAACTTTTTGCAGCTGGTAAAAAAATAGAATGTTATCTGAAAGCTTTTCATAAAAAAATAACAAAACAAAATTCAGCTTTATATTTAATTTTTATTTACTAAATTTCTAATAATAAATTTATTTTTTTTTTTCTTTTAGCTATGTACAGATTCACTTTTTTTAGTATTATTATTCCATTTAATTCATTTTTTTATTGATTAAAATTTATTATTAATATAATAAAATTAATGGAATTCAAATTGATAATCTATCTAATTGTTCCTTTTCAGTTATTTAAAATATAAAGAATGTCTAATTTTCCAAAAAATTAAAATTAAATATTGAGTATTTATAAAGAAGCATGTGGATGTTGAAGAACTAGAAATTCTAGTTTTTCTTTAACTTTGTTTTATAATGCTTTTAAAGCCAATATTACAACTAAACTAATACCTTTGATTACAAACTTTAAAACAAAAGTACGCAATCAAAAATATAAAATTTCTGATCAATTTATTCGTAACATAAAGCTTAAAAATCCATTCTAAAAAAAAAATATTTTTAAAATAATTGTACATATATAAAAATTTTTCAAACTATTATACAAATTAAAAAAAAAAATTATAGCTGAGCCTTTAAGTATATTAATATTTAATTTTATATTACATCTTATGATCTAATTTTTTTAACGAAAAATTGTAATTGAATTAAAATTAAAATTTTTCAATCTTATCATTGAAACTATTTATATTTAGTTAAAATTAAATTAAAATAAAACTAAGTGAAAATTCTAAGAATAAAAGCGATTTCAATTTGCAATTCTATTCTTATTTATTATTTAAGTAATTTTTTTTATTTATTTGGTCACTCATACATAATTGAATTTTTTTTTTTTGGAATTTGAAATAGATTTTGACACATTTTTGATATTCATGGAAATGTTCGTTACAAAATTACTTTTAATATCATTTAAAAGATCTTTTATTTGCTTTACATACATACATATTATAATGTAACCAATTGAAAAAGGCAAACATTTGTTTTCTACAAATATTGTTTCAATTGTTTTAAATAGTACTTTAGAACAATATCGTCTTAATACTCTTAATAATCATTATTATTTATTATCCTTTAAAGATACAGTTATCAATAGAGCCCCGCAAGTTTAGGAGAAATCATTGATTTTAGTAAAAGTTTTAAAATTAATTTAATATGCAGCGGGTGTTTCAGCAAGTAAAAATTTCTTTTAAAGGTGGAGGAAATTCACATTTTCGTAAGGAAGATGTGGGCTTTTGAACGTTTTTTTTATTTTATATTTATAAATTTGAAACCAGAGAAGTTAAAAAAAAAATTTCTTTTCTAAAACTTTGTCAACAAGATTTCTAGGTCCCTTGGAAAAAAATTTATCGGAGTTTGAAATTAAAAATTATTAACTTTTTAGAAGCAAAAGAATTTAAATATATTTTTAAATAAAAAAATCAAACGGTATTGACGTAAATATTTTTAAGTGCCCATTACTCCTTTTGCTTCCTATTACATTTTGAGCACAAATAAAAGTTATAGTGAATAAACCTTTTGAACAATTTTTATATGGAAAACCTTAAAGGGTCTTAAAAGGTGTTTGTGTATGTATGTATAATACATGATAAGGACATATATATTTTAGATGTAGTATTTTTACACATTTCCATTAATTTTTTTTTTATGATGCTTGTATTTTGTTGGCATGAATAAGCACATGGCAGTGAACATTTATATTGTTTACACTTATTGGAATATAATTTGTTTGTTATACATAAATTATAACTTTGATTTTTTTCTAAAAACATTCTTCATAATTTTTAATATTTTTTTTTTTTTCATTTAGTTCAGTTATTGTATTTTAAGATATCGTATTGGAAAGGTATTATGTATATAAATTTTCAAATTATTTTATTAAATATTATTATGGTTTTGAAAAATTTTAATCATAATATAATATGTATTGATATCAAAAGAATAATGTTGTATTTTAAAAAATTCTCTAAAGTCTAACTTTTGTTAAAATTTTAAATTAAAAAAACTTATTTAAAATGAAGTGTATAAATTTTAAAAATAATTTTCCTTTTTTTTTAAATCAAATTTTGTGATATTACTCAAACGATTTTCCGTGTACCAAATTGTAAAGGAAATTTATTTGAATATAAAATTAACAATTTTTTTTAATAATACTATAATTTAAAGTTTCGTCCTATTATACAACTTAACTATTTAGTAAGCTGTAGTGTTACACTATTTAGACAAACTCATGATAAAACTTTGATTGATTCCATATAACTTATAAAAAATTTTATAAACATTTTCTGTAAGTTAAAAATCTTTAAATTATGTTTTTTTACATTTCAATTAAAAATGGAATTTATGACTTATTTTTTAACTGTTATACAGTTTTTTTTTGTTTTATTTAATATTGTTTTAAGTTAAAAGTGTAAAATAATTTTGACTTTATGTACTTTATTTGAATATGAAAATGCAGATTACATATTCTGTAAATTGTTGAACTAAAAAATAAGTAAAGCTGTTTTTAAAAATTTTTGTTATATAAAATTTAAATGAATTTGAAAATATTATTTTTTTTGTAATTTATAAAAATTAACATTTGAACATTTAACATGAAACAATTTACAATGAATTTAACATTGTATTATACGGTTACAACTTACAGCAATTGATATTATTATATGTAATACAAAATTTGCAGGGAATGCACCTAGATATATGCAATTTATTTTAAATAATACCACAAAACGTTCATATACTATTGTACAAAAATATTTTGAATTATGTTATTTATGTTATTTATGTTAAAATTAATAAAAACAAAATTATAAAATACTTTACTGAGTGCTGCTCTGTGAACAATTTCATATTTTTGTTTGGATTTTATTTTTATTTAATTTTCATTTTTAATTAATATTTATTTTTATAATAATTTTTAAAAAAAATTCTAAAATCTAATTGACTTTTAAAAATTACATAAAATTAAAATATAAAAGAAAAGAATTAACAAAATGTCCAATATAAATATTATAAAAAAAAAAAAAACAGATTTTAAAGTATTAGGAATTTAAATATAATTTTTTTTTATCAAAATTTTTTACTAAGATGTGACTTTTTATACAAACTGTATCTTCTGTCTATCTAATTAATATATTAATAAAAAGTTCTAAATTTTTCTATTTTTGTAAACTTTTGACAAATTTCCTTTCAATATACATATAATAATTATTTTAAAATTCTTTTTGTTAATGTATTATCAAATGCTAAAAATAAAAATTCTAATTAAATCTATGTGCATAGCACATATTTGATTAACAAAACTAAAAAAATTTTGTAATTTAACTTTATGCGATAACTAACTATAATTAATTTAAATTATTAGTACAACGTTTTTTTAAACACTTCCAATTATTCTGAATTGAATCGTAGATTCTCTCCGGTAAAAAAGCTACGACATACAACTAAATTTTTTTTATTTATTCGGAATTTCGTCGGTGTCTAGTTGTTTAACAAAATTTCTACTTTCTGCTATTAAAAATATAAATTAATTTATATTTATTTAAAATTGAAATTATTATTTTAAATTTTTTTTAATTATAACTTTAATAAAATTTTTAAAAAAAAAAAATATTGGAAAATAAATGTATTTGAAAAAATTGAGAGAAGCTAAATTAGCATAGCACCTCAGCTATAAATTTTAAATATATACAGGGTGGCGCAAAAATCCGATATAGTTTGAATCGCCACCCTGTTTATATAGCTTGCAATTTAAATCTCTATAAGTTTTTGTGTTATAAAATGCTTAACATAATTATATTTCAGTATATTTATTTATGAATTATTTATTTATTTATAATTAGTACCAGGACAATAGTAAATATTGCCTGATTATTTTGAAGCCCTGCATTTGGGCTTCTTCAATTAAATACTTTCTATTTATATATAACAACTATATTATTTTGTTTATATTATATATTTGTATATTTAAATTATATTTGGTCACCATGGGGATTTGTAAAGAAAAATTATTTTTCAATAATTATTTTTTTAATTAAATATTGTATGACCTGACCTGGAATCGAACCCGGACCTCCTCGGTTAATAAGCCAAATGATTACCCACTATTTCAGTACATATATAAATAATAATTATAAATACTATTTTCCAAAATTAATATAAATTATAACCTCAAACTACAAAATATATAATTAAGATATTATTCATAGAACAAATATGAAAAAAATTATAATGATTAATTAAAAAAAAGTTTTTAATGAATTCTAAATGTTTTGTTCCCTTGATTTATATGTTTTTTTTATTTTAATTTTTAAAAGTAATTTAAATTATTTTTAATTAATAATCCTGTATAATATTAATGGTCAGTTTTATAATTACATATATTAATATTAAAAGTACAGTGTGTATAATTAGTCTCATCAAAATAAATTAAAAACATAAATAAAATTTAATTCATACTTTTGATACCTGATTATTTTTTTGATTTTATTTTGCTTTCGAAAAATATACAAGTTTTATTCAAATTATTTTCTTTTTTTTTAGTATTTTGCATTTTATTTAATTATTTTATTTTTTAATTGGATCTTTGTTGTCTTTTTTTTTTCTTATTTTATTTAAACATTTTTATTTTTACTTGTAAGTTTGACTATATAGACTACACTAGAAAATAGTCATTTCCTTTTACATTCGGGTTCATTGTATTCTTAATTTGTTAATTGTTTTTTTTTTTTTGATTTGTTAAAATTTTATATAAGTTTTAATTATTTAATTTTTTTTTTATTAAATTCTATTTATTTATAATTTTTTTATTTTTTGCTTTTTTCTAATATTAATTACTATGGACTAGATACGAAAAGATAAGAGCGATAAATTTCTTTTTAATAAAGTTTTTTCTGGTCGAATTCGATCTAAACAGTCGCTACTACTGGTAATTGCTGAATCTATTGGAAATTCTTTTAATTGCATTACCTCAGTTGGAATCAAATGTCGTATATGACTTGGTGAACGTCTTACTTTATATTGATGCCTGAAATTATATATTTAAAAAAAATATATATAATTATATATGTAAATATATGGAAATAAATATTTATATATATGTATACAAAGTAAATATATGAAATGAATTGAATATATAGTAACTTCTAAAGTATAAAACTTTTAAAAACTAATATGAAAACAAAACAATGTTTTTTTTAAAAAAAAAAATATTTCATGCTATTTCGATTATAGTTTTTTTTTTAATGGAGTTTCTTATGAAAGAATTTTAATAAATATTTATGATTATTGAAATATTAAACTAAATAAATAATATATAATAATATAAGAAAATAAATGAATTCTTTTATCTAATAAGATATGAATTTTAGAGTTTTAACAAAATTTCATATTAAAACTAAAGTAAACTAAAGTAAAGATCGTGTGCCTCACACAAGTTCAATTACTATTCGAAACTTTAGTATTAATAATTTTTAAAACTATTAAAATCTTTGCTGTATTCAAGTAGGTGCAGGATCATAACTTCAAGGGTGAGTGAGAGTGGGGCATAAGCCCCTGACGGACTTGGAATTTAGACTCAGAAAGGTGGCTCATAACTCCCTTATAAAGTTCTCAGCTGAAGGGTTATTAATAATATAAAAACTAATATTAATTTTAATTATGTAACATCAGTGACGGGTACGAATATTATATAGATTTTCGTAAACTATAATATCAAAAAAATTAGCACAAATTTTTTAATTTGATTTTTTAACCAACTAAAATATTCTTCCTATAAAATTTGAAATAGGCAAATGTATAAATACATATTGTTTTGCATTTAATATTTTACTTATAAATTTTTATATTATCATACTTTATTGATTTGATTATTTCAAAATAAATTTCGACTTAAATATATTAGTATATGTATACTCTCAATAACACAAGTTTAGTTATATGATATTATAACTGCTATTTAAAATTAGTTAAAGGAGTTATAACTCACTTAATTGGTTATAAATTCTAAAAGGAACTTATGACCCACTTTTCAAGAGTTATGCCTCACGTAAATATTTTATAGTGAGTCAAAGGTCCCTTAGGGACTTATGTCCGACTAAATGAGTCAAAAATCCCTAAAGGAGTTATAACCCTGGAAATTATGACTCTGCACCATTCAAGTATTTTAAATTGTAATTATAATATAATCACTTTAACTTCGTAACCATTCCTATTATACCAAAATATATATGTAATAAATAAGTATTACAAAATATATCAATTTTTAGTTAAAAAAAATTACAATTATTTACTTCTATTAATTTAAAAAAAAAACCAAAAGTAAAGATGAGAGTAGGTGAAGAAGTAGATTTATAGCTAACCTAAAAGTATGCAATGACTTTCGATTTGAATTAAGAAAAACAAAACAATCTAATATAGTAACTAAACTCAAATCATTAAGGTTCTCAGCAACTGATGGTTTTAAAATATTGCATTGTAGCTTATGATATGTGAAATAAAAATAAATAAAGAATAGTTTGAATATCCCAGACGAAAACCAATTGGAATATTACTATCAATTAATTGTATTCTTTTAAATAATTGTACTATTAATTGTACCATTTTAAAATAGATAAAGAGCTTGATTTCAATTAATTTATAAATATTGACGTTTGTTGTCCTGTGTTATTTTGAAATAATTCCAGATCTTATTAAAAGTACAGAAGTCAACTGAACAATTCTTTTTCATTAAACTGAAACTACTATTCTAATTTGTATAATAACAAGCATTTATTTTTAAGTATGTATATATATTAAAAATATGAAATTAAAAAAAAAGTTTGCCAAAAATTTAAAGCTTAAAATTAAATATCAAACATAATTTAAAATTTTTTTGGGATGGTGTCATAATTCCAAAAGAAAAATTCCAAACAATAAAAAAAAAAAAAATTCCAAAAAAAAATTTTCATAGAGTAAACTAAGACGAATTTTAGAGTTTGTTATAAAATTAGGATTGTACACATTTTACAGAATATTTTTATATATGTATACGTGAGATTCCCAATTAGAAGGGATTTCAGAGTTGGATTCAAAATCAGGATTACCGCTTTTTCCAGAATATTTATTTATATATGTATATTTTAGAGTTTTAATTAGGAGGGATTTTACAGTTAGATTCAAAATTAAAATTGTACACATTTTACAGAATATTTATATATGTATATGTGAGATTCTCAATTAGGAGGTGTCTTATAGTTTGTTACAATATAAAAAATAGTTTGCTATTAAATTTTGATTATTGGAATTTTTTTTTGCGGAATTTTTATTTTTAGAATCATGTAAATGGAATTTTTTTTTGGTATTCCATACCCACCCCCATTTTTTTATGAAATTTTATTGAAATATTTATAAGAATACTACAAAAATATATAATATGAATACTACAAAAAATTTCAATTAAATATTTAAACAATTTCTAATTAGAATTTTTTTTGTAAAAACTAATAACTGTAGAATTTAAAGATAAAAATACAAGTTCTTAATATTTTGTCTATATTTTAAGATTACAAACATTATTTATTTAATTTCAATTTGATAATAATAGGCGTTTTTTTAAATCTGAGCATAAATCTGAGCACATTATAAATAAAATGAACATGTATTTCTATTTTATTTGCTCAGGGGTGTACTCAAAATATTTGAACTAAGCATGTAGAGCACGCACTGAGCGGGCTCTTATTTAATAATAAAAACGCCAATCACAAGCTCTGAGCTCAGGCTAGAAAAAAACCCGATTTTTTTTTTGATAATTCATGCTCAAATTTAAAAAAAACGCCAAATATAATCGAAATTTGTTAAAAAGTAACTGTTCGACAAAATATTAAGTAATTTGTGTTCCTATATGAATAAGTGTGCTTTATAATAGAGCAATCCACAATATAAAAAGTTTTGATATAGTTTGTATATAACTAGCAATAATCACTATATAATATTATATGTATAAAGGTTTTATATAATATTTGTGCATTAAATATATATATATAGTTTAAAAAAACTGTTCTAAGAAAAATTATTATGAAAGATTTTTTTAATTAAAGAAAGTTAACAAAACTAAAGTACATTACCTAATTTTTTTTTTTTTTTTTTGTTTGTTATTATTTTATAGTTTGATTTTTTTAATATCTTTAAAATAGTTATCTTTTGTTTTTAGTTAAATTTTTTGGTTTTGATTTTTGTTTTATTTATTTATATAGTCTTATATATAATATAAGTCCATCCTTTTCATGAAAAACAAACACAATATATCATTAAACATTCTCATTTAGGTGAATATGTATTTTAAACGGCTCCCCATTCTTTCATTTGCAATAAACTTAAAAAAAAAAATGGATTTGTAAAAAAAAAAAAAAAATTATATCATTTATCAAAAAAATATTATTTTAATTTTAATTTAATTAATTTTATATTGTGAATATTATTTTATTAACTTAAAGAAAAAATAAATATAAATTAAAATTAAACAATTTATTTTTTTTCTATTCAAGTTTTATAGATTTTAGTTTAAAATGGTTTTTTGTTAAATAATTATGGAAATTTATTTTAACATATTTTATAAAATTCATGCAAAGGCTATTAATAAAAATGTGATTGACTAGTGTATGATTTAAAATTTTTTAAATGAATAAAATTTCCTAATGAAAAGAAAAACATGTTAAAATATAATATTTGTAATATATTTTTTTTTGATAATTACAAATATTTTAAAATTAAATGTATAACCTGAATTGTATTATTATATTGACACCTATTATATAAGTGATAAATTTTTATAAAAATGAATTCTACAGTTTTTAAATTTTTAAATAAGTTTTTATTATATACTTTTAATTGAATTTGCCTGGGTCTATGGCTTTATTTTTCATTCTGTCAGTTAGTGATACATTTATATTAGAAATCTGATCTAAATTTATAAGAATTGTATGGTTCAGTGGTTAGAAAAGTGGCTTAGGGTGTAAATAGATCTGAGTTCGATCCTCATTTTTTAAATTAAATTTAACTTAAATTTATTTGCTTAATAGTAAAATTTTGAATGACTTTTAAAATATTTAGGGATTGTGAATTTATCAAATGTCAAAAAACTTAAAAATGTACCGAAATGCCAAAAAAATTAAATTCACAATTGTTTGTCATATTATAAATTATTTAAAAATTTCAAAAAAATATTCTCAATAATTATTTTAGTATTATCATAGAGTTAAGATATTAGGAATCAATGAAACAATTTGAATTAATATTATTACAAAAAGGGTAAATAAATACTTTTATTTATTAAGTAAACAAAATCTTATCTAAATAAAATAAATGTCCGCTAATACATTCAAAACCTTGAACATAGTTTATTTTTCTCAAAAATATTTCATACTAAAAAAGTTTATATGAATTTGTCCCTCTTTCTATTATCTTTACTCTATGGTATTTTCCAAAATCTCTGATGATCTGAAATGTCTTCAAGAATTTTCACAAGTTATTAAATTCTTTCTTTCGTACATAATATTATTCTCCCAGAATTCTATTTTTTCCAAATCTAAATCAAAAATTTAAAATGTCAAATCGCCTTGTTGGCATTTTGAAAGTCACGCGACTATTCAGTATAATTTTAGATTTTAGATGAATTATGAATTTTGTTTTTTACAATTTAGTAAAACATTTAATGAAAAATTAAATTAATGAATGAAATTACTATTATTTTTAAAAAATATATTTTTCTAATTTAATATTAAAGAGTTTTTGTTATAAATTTTTTTTTAAATTTACAAATTAAAGTTATGGTATTTTTATTTTATTTTAAAACAAAATAAATATACAAAATTAAAGTTTGTTTTTGTGAAATTATGGTAGTTGCTATTAACATATAATTTTATGTAAACATAAAAAGAATGGACTCATAGAAAACAAAAAAAAAAAGGTTTTAATTATTTGAAAAAATCAAAAATTACTATTATTTTTAAAAGTTTTATTATTGTATTTTGATTTATTAAAATAAATTTTGATACATTGAAAACATAAAATTTTTATTTTAATTAAAACATGCTCATAACAATTTTATTTATTGAATATAGAAAATTAAAAAAAAAAGAATTAAATTAAAATTAGTAATATGTTAAAAATGAATAAAATAATTCAAAACATGTCAGAAAGTTTGTTTTATTAGTTGTAGCAAATTGATGTCATATAACACTCTATCGTTCAAATTTTGCAACAATGAAAATGCAATTTAAAATAATGAATATCTGTGAGAGAGTTGATAGATGTATTTGATATAGTTAAATAACTGTAATAGTTTGAAATATATTTATTGTTTTTTGTATATGTACATAAAATTTTTCTTTAAAACGCTTCAGTGTAATATGAATCAATCGAGAGTTAATAGATTTTCAACAAACAATGACATGACAATCATGATGCAAAATATGAAAACGGTTGGATTTTGCTTTTATATAGAACTAAAGTCAAAATGAGTTTTGTTTTTTTACAAAAGCTACCAAGTAATAAAAAAATAGCGTTGTGAAACGATAATATTTGAGCGATTTACGCACAAAAATGACACAAATTGCCATTAACAAATAATTAAGCAGGGACTGGCAATTTTAAGACCGAATAAGCGAATTAATATACAGTAATATTTCGATAATCTGAAACCCCTTTAATCCGAGTATCCAATAATCCGAATGCCAGTTTGCAAAGCACTAACTATTCCACAATCCGAATTGATTGCAGCTTGAAGATTTTATAATTCGAATTATGCTCAAAATTGCAATATGTTTATTATTTTTATGTTTTCGTATGAATATTTTTAAAAAACCAATTATTAACAGTTAGGTTTTTGTTGTATGCGTTTTTGTTTTTATGAAGTCTTGAAGTTTTAATTTAAATTTATTATTGTTAGTGTACTTAAAATATTGTATAAGTATCAGAATGTACAAAAGTAAAAACTATAAATTTTTGTTTGAAATATGGCACAAAAAAAAAAACTCACAGAACTTTAACTTTTTTGACTTATTAATTTTAATTTTAGAGAGTTTTTGGGCCGATTGAGAGTTTATACTTGCTAGACTGCTATCCATCAATCCGAATATCACGTTAATCCGAATAGGGATATGCAATAAATTATTCGGATTATCGAGATATTACTGTGTACGATTTCTTATTTTTATTAATAAATTTTTTATAAAGCAGTTTTTTTTACAAATTTAACTCATTATTTTGAACTTTGTTTTCTTAAATGTTGAACGTTAACTATTTTAAATTTAAAAGGCATATATATAAAAAAAAGTTAAAAGTGGTTTACACTTTACAGTTTTATCAGTCCGAAGCAACGTAGACGCTTAAGTCTAGATAATTGTTGCCATAATTTTATAATACCTATGTTAAAATTTTAAAACCAATTGGAAGTAATACTAATAAAACACGAAACCTTAAATTAGAAATATAAATGAGAAATAATTAATAATTAACAGTAGTTTTTAAGATTTCATCTAAAGCATATTTCAAATCGACATTTTCTCATTTAGAACTTTAATGTTTAGTTTTTTTTTTATAAAAAATCCTTCAAATCTATAACCTCATATATATAGTTATTCTTTGATTTAAATATTGGTGAATATACATCATTTTTTAATTTCTACTTGAAGTCTGAATTTAAAAAACTGTTTAAAGTATTTTATTGTGCCTTAAATTTATGTTGAATAAAAAACGTTCAGTTTATTTAATTGGTGTTTATTTTTTATTTTAGCTGGAAATAATACTTAACAAATTTTAGCCGCCTTTCATTTTTAAATTTTCAGCTACATTTAGCCAAAAAGTTAAAAAAAAATTTGGCAACACTCGTACGATATATTTAATAAAAATTGACGATTTTACAATATACATAACTCCGCGGACTAAATGTAAACAAATAAAATATTCAGCTATGGGATTTTGATTGTTGAAATTGTCAATTGTGAATTAAAAAAGTCAAATAAAATATTTTAAAACTTCAAGCTGTTTCTTATTCCAATCCGTAAATAAAAACTAATATTGTAAATTATATAATGTAAATTCTGACTGTCAAATACAGTATTGTCAGATAGTAAAAAAGAATGTATAATAAGAAATTTGCTGTTGTTGGCAATAACTTCTACGTTGACATTTTTTATTACAGTTAATTAAAAAATAATAAAATTAAGTTAACTGCAAAAAAAAATTAATTTAAGCATGACTGATTAAAATCTGACGAAAAACACAAAACATATATGTAGTTTAAATAACAACAAAAAATTTATTTGATCTTATTTCTTAAAATTATTTCATAAAAAAAAACTTAAGGTTTACAAAAATCAAATAAAATTTTATTAAATTATATTATTAAACATAATAAATAGGGCAAAAAATTATTTAAATATTTAAATACAAAGAAAAAAAAATTAATAAAATAAAAAAAAAATTTTTAAAAATTCAAAATAATTAAAAATTGCTTACTTTCTATGTCGACTTGCCCTAAAACAGGCACAATGACAAGAATAAATCGATCCATTATCACCATCTATTGATTGTGATTCATGTCCTATATACCCACTTAATATAGAGCCGTTAGCTGTAATAACATCACCTTCTAATTTAACAGCTACTTGTAAAGCCTGAAATTTTTTTTTTTTTTTAAAAAGAAATTTAAATTAATTTATGAAATTAATATAAAATATATATTTAATAATAATATATACTTAATTTGGGTAACACACTAATTGAACATTTTATTTAATTTAATTTTTTTTTTTAATTAAACTATGAATACTTTTAATTCTAATGATTCTATATATTTATATATATATATATATATTATACATTTTTATTTTTATTATATTATTGACAATAAAACATTCACCTCCGGCGTCCATAATTTGGACTTGGTCATAAACTACAGGATTGCCGGAAAATAAAAACGAATAAATATTTAATTTTATGATGGGTTAAAATCTGGTTCTGCATTAAAAAAATTTTTAAATCACTTATTTTTTTAATTTTTAAATTTTAAAGATTATTTAGAAAAAAATATTTTTTTATTTAATTTTTAAGGAGTTTTTAAAGGAAAGAACAAATTAATACAATAAAAAAAAAAAAAAAGAATAATTAATGAGAAAATCTAATTGAAATTTTTTTTTTTTTATTATAGAAATTAAATTTAAAACTTTGATAAACTTTGAACGAGTAATTAAGTTTTTGAGGTGTGATTAATTTTTTTTTTTTTTTTTTTTTTTTATTCGGTATACTGTGAAAGTAGTTTAGTTTTTGTATTTGGTTGTAGTATATTTTGTTTGTATATATATATATTTTTAAAGAGAATTAAAATTAAATTCAAGATATATAAATTTAACAAAAATAATCAAATATATCTATTAGATAGATTGTGCTCTCAAAAAAAAAAAAAAAAAATAAAAAAAATTTAACATAATTTAGAAATTGAAGTTCAATTGTATGGTGAAGCGTTTTTTTTTTTTCTATAAACTAATTGAGTGATTTACAATTAGGTGTACTAATATGTTTATATATTGTATATATGATTGAACACTATACTTTTAGTTTTAAAGAAGATATTTTAAGACAATTTTTTACTTTTAATTTCAGTTATATCATAGAGTAAAGATAATAGAAGGAGGGACAAATTTATATAAACTTTTTAGTATGAAAAATAAACGATGGTCAAGATTTTGAATGTATTAGTGAACACTTATTCTATTTAGAAAAAATTTTGTTTACTTACACTCTTTTAGAAAAATTTGCGTTTACCTATGGAAAAGTTCGAATTTTTGACAGGAACATAGTCTAGGTTTGCAATATTCAAAATATTTGAAATTTTTTAAAGTGATTTTAGAAAATATTCTTGAATCTTGATTAATGATAATTGATTATGATTACTAATAATATTTGCAAAATTATGAACAAAGATTATCTATTAGAATTTAATAGACAATCTTTTTTTTATGAATGTACGTTCTTTTACCTCCACACATAAACTTATTTATTTTTATTATATGAATCAACTTGAATCCTATATTTAAATATGAGATCGCTTTGTCATACAAATGTGCGTTGCTGTGTGCATTGTATGTTTATTTTGAAATTTTATTTTTTAGTTAATAAATATGTGACCAAGTGTGTATATAATATTATTACAAAAAGAGTAAATAAATACTTTTATTTATTAAGTAAACAAAATCTTTATTAAATAGAATAAGTGTTCACTAATACATTCAAAACCTTGACCATCATTTATTTTTCTCAAAAATATTTCATACTAAAAAAGTTTATATAAATTTGTCCCTCTTCCTATTACCTTTACTCTATGGTAATATGTAGTTTAAAAAATATTGTAATTACCAAGTTTTCTTAAAAATGTACTTTATTTCAATCAGTGCCTCGTATATTTATCAAGCCGGGCACACTCTTCATAATAAATTAGTTTTATTTACAATAAAAATTTAAAGTAAAAATTCTTCGCTTTTTACGTCACGAAATAGAGTTAGTTCAGAAACCAGAATATTGTTTTTTTCCATATCTTTAAAATTAAAACGTAGGTTTTTAAGATACGAGATTTTTAAACCTCGAGATTTCTTACATCTTTTATGAATGAAGAAATTTCGAAAAAAAGGAATTCATAATAAAAAAAAACAAGATTTTTATTTTAGAGTTTCAAAAAAAAACAAAACTTTGATTTTCGAAAATTTTAAAAACTGGAATTAGTACCCGAAATAAATTTGCCTTATTTTAAAAAACCTAGTCTCATTTTATATATAAAATAATTAATATTTATGGAGTCTCAAGTCACCGAGAGCCAATCGATTTTTTTTTTAGAAATAACTTGAATAAGAATCTCTTGGATACTTTTGACTCCAGACAGACTAGGAGCAAAATCTACACCAATTATTTTTTTATTATTTTCAAAATTTTTTTATTTAAAAATTGTAAGGTAAGTTTGTCAATGAATGGTACGTGCCTTAAATTTTTTTTATTTTTTTTTTCTAAGCTTGATAAAATTATTTATTAACGTATATTGTATAAGATGCTTGAAATGCTAAAATATACGTTATGTACATACTTTACTCAAATTTGGCTGTATAAATTTACGAGACACTGTTTTAGTTATTATATAAAGAAATTAATTATCGATAATAGATGTTCTTTTACCGTTAATAATAAGAAATGTCAAAATTTGTATAGTTGATTGTGTATAATTTAAAATCAATCATTCATTTATAGATATATTATTGGGAATGTTAGAGCTTAAAATTAATTTATTTTTTAAATTTCAAGGTTAATATTTTTTTAGTGATTTATTTAATAAACCTATATATGATTTTGAGAATTAAAAAGTTCTGAATGAACAAGATCTAAATGTTACGGCATTTCGATTTAAATTCATCATTTAATTAAAAAAATTTTTTACGATCAATTTCAATTACTTAAACATATATTTTGAAACAATTGAACATTCATGCCAAATCTAAATTTATATATTTTTTAAATAACATTTTTATATACTTTTTTTTTTAATATAATTAATACAAAATATAATTATCTTCCAGTACGAAAGAAACACATATGGTAATCAGAATTTAAGTCACCTATTTTTATTATACATATAGACGCTATAGTTTTTTTTTTAACATATATAACTTAAATTTATAAAACATATTTTATTGCAAATTACAAATTATTAAATATATTATTTTATAATACTAATATATTTATTATTATAAATGTATATGAAATTTTATATATTTTTAATACATGCTTACAACATAAAAAGCATTAAGCACAATTTAACACAATTAACAAATAATGAACGAATTATTTTATATACAGGGTGTTTCGTTATTAAATGAGCTGCTATATGTACTACGATATAGATACATGCATTTATATATTATATATTTTTTTTGTAAAGCGACTAAGTTCAAGGTCTCGTAGTTTTCAAATTATGTGGACTTAAATGAAATTTAAATATACTTTATATTAATTGACATCTTAACGTTTCCTTGACAACCTTTGAGAATTCTAGCAAAATCCGGTAAAAGTTAGAACATTGAATCTGAATAGATATTTGTCCAAAGAAGATTTACATTTTTATGATCTAGGAAGATGATTAGGCATTTTAATTATTTAGCTTCCCACATTTTGGGAACAAAAAAATCCTTAGTCGTCCATAGACAAATATTATTTGCTTAAGTATCTGTACAGTTTTACATATAGCAGCGGATTAATTTATATATTTTATACCCTGCATATGTATTTTTTAATTAAGTCTAAGCTCTAAAAAATTGCTAATATTATTTTGTTGTGTTTTCTATTTATAATATTGTGTTGTTTGAATGGAATTGTTAATAGATTTTTTTTGTGGTTTTTTGTGTACTTTCATGGTGCTTGGTATTAATACAGCCTAATAAAAGTTAGTTAAGATTTTCAATTTGCTTGATTTTAGCAATGAGTAAGTTTATGATACGACAAAACTGTAGTATCAAATTTTAAAACCTTATATTTACTATAAAATTGAAATATTGAAATTGAAATATTTTAAAAGTCGGCTCTCTAAAGTTGTTTATTTTTGAATATTATATAAAAATGAAGTAATCTGACTGTTCTGGAACAGTTGTTCAGAAAAACTTCTTGAATTAATTTACGGTTAATACAAAGTTTTGACTAAAATCAAAATCGAAATTAGTTAGGAAAAATTAAAATTAGTTAGGAATTAGCGAGGATACTTCCAAAATACATTTAATAATTCAATTTAATTTTTTGACAATTTAAAACGTTACTAAAATAAAAATGATAGTTTTTTCAAATCACGTTTTTTTATTCAATCTGAACGCCCTGAGCGTAATCTGTTCATGCTCTGCTCAGATCTATTTTCTGATTAAAAAAAAAACCCCTTTAGTAAACAAAACCTTCCCTTAAACAAATAAAAAATCGATTTCACATTTGACACTTCATATTTGACATTTGATAATTCAATTTTGAAAACTAAGGTATAGTAAACATTTCGAATTAAAATCTTTTTTGTTTGAGTTACCCACATCGTTTTTTTTTCAAACCTTGATACTGACCCAAATGAAAATGGCACAGCTTTAATATTTATTTTCTCTGATCTCAACAACTATTTTTTAAATTTTCCATTTATTTTATTTTTACATATAGATTTTTTTATTTTATATACCAAACACCTTGTACATACAATACAAAATATATATATATAGTAATGCATTTTTCA
This sequence comes from Dolichopus griseipennis, assembly GCA_963082915.1. Lineage (NCBI taxonomy): Eukaryota > Metazoa > Arthropoda > Insecta > Diptera > Dolichopodidae > Dolichopus > Dolichopus griseipennis. The sequence continues at coordinate 25,506,947 of OY720441.1, read as the reverse complement.
AAATAAAAATAAACTAAAATCAAAAGTATATTAAACATAATACAATATATTTGGTGCACAAATAAAACAACAAACAAAAAAATATTTAACTGAAACTGGAAACAAAAAGACTCAATAGGAGTACATTTTCTTTTATTATAATATTATATTGTATTAAACAATATAGTAAAACTTTTACATACCTGCATAGCTTGAGCTTCATCTCTTCTTTCATCTTCTGTATTCATAGTTACAAATCTAAGTACTAAAAGATTAAGAGATGCAGCAACAATAGCCAATCCAAACAATATAAATATAAGTGCAAACATTACATATTCTGGTTTTTTATTAAGAGCATTGTCTTTTTGTAAAGCTACCATATCTCCAAATCCTTAAATTAAAATTTTTTTTTTGTTTTAATTATTATTCATTTTTATTATATAACATATTATCTACCTATTGTAGTAAGGGTTATAAAACAGTAATATACTGAATCAAAATAGCTCCAACCTTCAAATTTTGAAAAGGCTAAAACAAATACACAATTCAATTAAAATTATATTTTAATATTTTTATATATTTTATAAATTAAAAATAATATAATAAAACTAAAAGAAAAATGCCCGATCTTTGGTTATTATACCCTATATTATTAATAAATTATTTATAATTTCTACAATTTCTTGCAAAATTGTAGTCCACCATGAAATTTTTGCGAAAATAGTTTAAATAAACATTTAATTTGATGTACATTTATATAGAGTGGTTTAATATAATAACTATAAGAAAACTGCCCGATTTCTAGTTATTTTACCCTATATTTTTCATAACTTATTTCATTATTATATATAATTTTAACTCCAGCTAAATTGTTGTAACACCACGCGTTTCTTTTGAATGTAATTATTGCGAAAATAGTTTAAATTAAACTTTAATTTGATGTACAGTTATATAGGGTGCTTTTATTTGTGCGGTTTGATTTAAAATGCTTATTGAAATGCTAATTTTTTTTTCTGCTGATAAAAAAGATTTTATAAAATTTTATAATGCCATAAAGCACAGTGCCAAATTTTTGAACAATCATAAAATAAGCGATAAAGCACATTTTCATTTAAATGGATATGTCAATAAATGGAACTGTTGAAATTTGGAATACTGATGGTCCGAGACACTGTTTAGTTGAAAATTTTGGGTGATGGAGTTATTGACCCATATTTTGTCGAAATTATAACTGAGCATCCAAAAATCGTTTCCAAGGTTTTGGAAAATTTTTCCAGCAAGAATTTATTGAACTGAAGCAGAATAGTCGCACAGAAATTGGAAATAGAAGTCAGAAACGAAAAATGGAAAATGTTCTTTAAAGAAGCTCTTATGCAGCAATGGGTTAAACGAATTCTAAAATTATATTCAAGCTTTCTTTACAGTCAAGCAAATACTCTCAAAAATTGGAAAAAGTTTCCTTAAGCAATTTATTTATCAACTGGAAAAAGGAAGTCATTAATTTCAAAACCATTATTTTAGTTTACTCAACTAGAAATTCAAAGAAATTCGAATAAAACTACTTTTGTGCAGGAGTCCGGAACGAATAAAGTTGAATTTTTATATAATTTAAAAACTTTTATTTTACCTGCAGCACCACCAGCTATAGTTAAGGAGCTTAAGGTTGTTACGACACAGATTAAATCTAATTCGGAAGCTGTCGTTTCTTTACAGCTTAATGATGTTTTAACCGTTTTTATCACAAAACTAAAAAAGAACAAATTACAATTTATAGTGTTTATTATAGTTAAAGTAATAAACTATTGATCAGCGTTATAATATTTTATGAAATCTTGGTAAATTCTCATGATGTAATAGTAAAAAAAAAAATACCTGCTCAGTCTATTCACTCTTTCTCCAATACTTTGAAACATGACAAGACCTAAAGGTATTCCAACCATAGCATAACACATAGTAAATAATTTTCCACCAATTGTGCTTGGAGTTGAATGGCCATAGCCAATTGTTGTTAATACTGTTGTGGCCTAAAAATATAAATAATATTTTGAATTTAATTTTTTAATAAAATTTTTTACAAAATTTATAAAATAAAAAAATTTCTTACATAATAAAATGCACCCGTAAATTTCCATTGTTGTCCAGCCTTATGTGGCTCTGATTTCAACACAACCGTTTCCATAACTTTAAAATCTTCGGCTGATATATTATATTTTTTTATTATCATATCTTCAATAGCTATATAAATAAGAAAATAAATGAATTAAAAATTAATATAAAGCTTAAAATAGTTCTTATATAAGGTGTTAAGAAATCACTAAAATTAAATAAAGACATGTTAAGTAGAGTTTCAAACAAAGCTTCATTACATCATTCTGGCTAGAAAAAAGAGCATCAATGGCATGGAAAAAGGGGTTAATTGTGAAATTTCAAAAGAAAGGCAACCTAACATACTGCGACAACTGGAGACGGATCACACTGCTCAACCTAATATCCAATAACCCAGCAGAAATAATACAAGGCAGAAAACAGGCTAAACTTGAAAAGACAATTCGTGATGGACAAGCTGACTTTCGTCCGCACAGGAGTATAGATTTTGAATATAGATCACCATTATAGATATAATTTGGAGGTATAACTTGGGGTTTGGCAAACCAACAAGAAGACCTAGAGTACGCGGATGATATCTGCCTATTATAACATTGACTCAGCGATATACCAGAGCAAATTAAACCATCTTGAAAAAATAATTAGGATGTTCTATTTTTTTAAATAATAAAGTACATATATTTATAAATGGAATCTTTAAAGAATATTGGCCGGGTCTATATCGAAAAGTAGGTCGGCTCAATTATACGCTCTTCTCGTGAATTTGATTTTTCACATGAAATTTGTCTATTTGATGGGTTTTCAAATTAAATTGATTGCTTTTTCAAAAGAAAATGCTCTTTCAAATTAATTTGGTGCTTTTATTTAAAATGCCCGCGTATCTTTGAGCCCAGGAGTCGAAATGACATAACTTAAAAAACCTAGTTCTCAATTCTCTAGTAGGAGCTGAAAGAGAATTCTTTTGGGAGGTTTCAAGAATCGAACTTTTTTTAATTTTTCTTGCTGTAATTGGATTCTACTATAAAATCAGTGAATTCCTTTTTTCGAATATTTTGATTCGACTACAAAATCCCAAAAACGGGGCTGATTAAAAAAAGACTAATTTAATTTGAAATTTTATGGCTATTTGTATTTGAAAAAAGTTCAAAATCATTTGAAAATAGACAAATATCGTGTGAAAAGGACAAAGATTATATGAAAAGATCATATACGGGTTTGTTCACTGTTCTAAATGAGAATGATAACTCAGCTTTGCTCTTATATCCAAGACTACATGCCACTAAAACTCTAATATAAAACTTTATAATATTGCAAATATTAAAATGAGCGTTTTATATAACAACGGAAGCAATTTTAATGAAGCTATATTACATCATTTTAATTTCTAAACTATATAGTATCATTTATCTTCGGAGATTATCAGGGTAAATCCGAATCTTATAGGGCAAGTAAGATATAGTATGTACGTTATATGCATTCGGTAAACTTGAAACAATTCGCAACAATTCAATACATACTATTATATTGCAATTATAAATGTTTGAATTCAAGTCTAAATCTAAATTGTATTGTATTTTCTATACTGTGTAATATATTCGTATACCATATGTTCAAAATAGATATTTTAAATTTTATTAAAAACGGGACAAATGAACAATTTTTATCTAGCTACTGGTTTCTATAGTAACAGTCTGGAGAGTGTAGTAAACTACTATAACATCTATAAGTTCTTTTAATAGTTATTATACATTTACAAAATCCATGCATTTATTTAAAAATTTCCTTTATGATGTTATTCTAAATTTTTAATTTTTTCTAGATATTATTTTAATATACAGTAAAAGATTCTAAAACTTTAATTGAATCATTAAATATATGTATATATACAGTTAATCCTAAATATCTAAATTAAATATGTGTATCTCTTAAGGCCAAGAATATATTAATTGATTCTTGAATTGAAGCACGTGGCCTCGGTGATGTAGTGGAAAGGATTTGGCTCATTAAACGAGGGGGTCCGAGTTCTCGTTTAGGTTATACAATATTTCATTAAATTTTTCTTTACAAATCTCCATGGTGACCAAATATATATATAGTAAAATATATATATGTACATGATATAAACAAAATAAATAATATTACATAAAATAATGTATGCAATATAAAGTATGTATAGTGTATTCACTTGAAAATACTTAATAAATAAATAAATTGAAGCAGATACATTTATATAAAATTCAAAATTAATTATTTATTTAATTTAAAATTAAAAATTAATATATTTGGAGATGAATGAACTAAATATATATATACTTTTGAAACTGATGATATGTACATGGGACCTAAATATGAACTGTAATATAGGTAATAAATAACTTGTACTCAATCGGTTAATATACCTTTATACTATATTATTTATACAATTAATATATATATATATATATATATATATATGTGTATATACATATTTACTTATAAAAAATTTATTTAATTATAAAGATTCTTATGGCTATTTAAAAACACAGGTACTAAAAATAACTTTTAAACTATCTTCCATATGCGCGTTAAATATATATATATATATATATATCTATAAATGTTTTAAAAATAATTTCGTAATTAAATTTAACCTATATGCACATGTATGTATAATCTATGTATTAGAATCGTATACATATTATACTATACTTATGTTATGTATGAGTAAATGTACTTTATAACATTGTCAAATTAATTTTTAATGTAATATGAAGTTAAATATCCCCTTTATTTCGCAAATTAGACTGGTTAAATTAAAGAATGAAATTAAATTAAAAAGTTATTTAAGTAAAGTCAAAATTGAATACCAAAAGTGTATACAGAGAAAAAAAAAATACTAAAGTTTCAAATTTCATATCCTTAAAAAAAAGAAACTTTTAAATTTGGAAATTAAAAACAAGAGCGTATATTTTAGATCATAGGGTATTTTTTATACCGATAATCAAAAAAAAAATTTTAAAAACTGTAAAATATGGGTATCTACATACATTATATTATTTATTATTATTTTTTTTTTTTTTTTACGAGGGAATGGAAAGCTCGAAAGCCACTCATTAAACTATGCGGTGTTTCTTTGGGTTGTGTGTGATTTTACTACATCAAAACCACACCCTTTTTGAACCAAACTTGAGAAGGGAACCTATGATACAAATGTACAGTTTGGTTACAGGATGAGGATATTTTATAATTATATTCTTTTAATATAAATATATTTTGACCAAGATTTGAACCTGAAACTCTTGGATTAAAGGGCCAACCTCTTAACCACTACATCAACGATCGGATAGTTATATAATATATATACTCTTTCATATTAATTTTGTATTTTTTCTTTTTTTTCAAATATAAAAACAGTTCTAAATTTTTTTAATTCAATTGGTCTTATTTTAATTACCCCCATTTGTTGTGACTAACTAGCCGAATCAACATGATTTTAAGTTTAGATATTTTATATGGGATACCGAAGTTCAATTTGGCCCATCGTCCAATTTTGAACCAATTTGCTTCGTATTTAACAAAGAAAGCATTTTTACCAAATTTCATTAAAATCGGTTGAGATTTTGATGAATTATTAGAATTTGAAATTCCCGAAACTCCTAGAATTTTTGGACCCCAAGTTACTAGAATTAATTTGTGAAAGCTACTCTTAATAAATAACTATCAATAGTCTATGTACCAAATTTGAACTCATTCCGACGTTTAGAACTAGGAATTTCAAGAAAAGATTGGTGTTCCGTGGTCTATCGGAAGGCTCCCAGCTTATAATCTTTTCTTTTATAATACTGAAACTGAAGAAAGGCTGAAATAATGAATATTATAAAAATTATCAACTTAAGTAAATCTCAAATTTTTTTTAAGTATACACACATTACAAACGAAACCGTAATTTATTAATACCTTTGTAGTGTTTCACGAATTCTTTGTTTATAACTTGTAAAAGAAAGAGAGACGTCAAACTTAAAAATGCTTTTTAACTTTGTCGTTCAAAATACATAAGTATGTATATGTACATATATAAATATACATTTAAATGTAAATATATATAGTATAAAGGTATTAAAGCTTATATATATGTTAAAAAAATCTATAAAAAATTAAATATAATATAGAATATATACTTATATACAATGTGCCCAAATATATTCGAAAGAAAATATTATATCAAATAATTGTATCTAATACATATATTAAAAAAAAAAAAATGTGATTCTGTTTAAAATTGCAATAGATGTTTTTCTAATTTTTTTTTTTTTTTGATTCTATTAAAAAAAAAATAGTAAGTCGAATTATTTAATACAGAGTGTAACGCATATAAAAGGTGTTTCTACCAACCAAATAAAATAAAATAAGAATTATTTGAATAATATTTTATATATTAACCTATTTTAAATTTTTTTTTTTTTCAATTTAAATAAAAATTGATTATATTTAATAATATATTCTTTGTTTTTTTTTTTTTTTAGTTATTCAGAACGTGGTTGCACTCGTAATTTTAGTAACCAGAAGATGACGCAATTTAGGTAGCATATCAATTACCTATTCGTTTATTTCTGGCGCCCTACTATAGTTTGAGTATATAGTGATCAAAATTTCAGTCCTCAATAAAATTGAAGTGTAGATTTGTAGAATAGGAAACTGTAGGTCAGTGACGCAACATTAGAAAAAATAGAACGAGCTGTAAACTAGATTAATACTCTACCTACACTTAATTATTTATTTATTTATTTGTAGTACCAGATAATAGTAAATATTGCCTGATAATATTAATCCTTTGGTAATTTGACATTTAAACTTATTATTAAATTATTGTAATATACACTGTATTTTTTCTAATAGATGTAATTGGACCAGGATTTGAACTTGAGACTTTTCGATTGAAAAGCCTCCACTTTACCACTGAGCTATCGGTCAGATCTTTTCCTACATTTAAATGGCAATATGATCATGAGTTACAAAACAAATAAAGCAAGTATATCTATTTACCATAGATTTAGAAGTATTATACAATCATGTGTTATAAATTTGCATTACGTTTATGAAGCTTTAAAAGAGACGAGATAGGCATAACCTCAAGTGTTTGGATTGGGTGAAAATCTAAAGATGTGTAGATTCAGCTATATAACATGTCCGCACAATAACTCCGCCGTCCGCACAATAACTCAAAAATTAAAGATGCTAGGATTCTGAAATTTCCATAATTTGTTAATATACAAGAGCCGTCTTTGCTATTGAAATTGCACAAGCTTACTTAGCAGATTGGACCAGCTTTTCTATAATTTGTTGTTCTATGAGTAGCTGCTGATCTGTATATAATGTTTTATTAAACCGGATGATATTATAATATTCATATTATATTTGTGCAGGTATCTCTGAGTTGACATAGGCTGCACTTTGATCTGGTCTCTTCGCCATTTAAATTAATTTTTTTAGGGTATTTTTTTTTTTATTTAAATGTTCTCCCTGGACTTTTAAACTTCTTAAATCTCTATTATATATGTACTATGGTTGTCGTGCCAAATTTAAATCAACCTGTATATCCAAAATAATTCCAACTCTTTTATTTATTTGTTGTTGTTTTGTTTTTGTAAAAAAAAAAACAATAAAAAGTGAACGAAAGACAAAAAAGTTAAATTACAATGACTACAAGTAAATGTTTCACGGCCACAAAATATCTTTTAGGTCTTTTTTGTTTTTTATTTTGTTCATTTAAACTTTTGTATTTTTTATTTAATCTTTGTCTTTTTTTTTAAAAATAAAAGAAAACTTTAAAAAAAAAATTTAAAGAATACATTTTAAATATTTACAAATCTTTACAGGAGATAATAATGACACACTCAAATCTAGAACAAAATAAAAAAAAAATGAACAGGATGGATACTAAGAAAAAACCATTGTAAAAAGAAACAAGTAATGAAAAAAAACATGGGTTTTTAAAAAAGCACATTTTCAAAATTAAACAATGTTCCATAATAATTGAATATCAAGAGACACTTTCTTCCATTTTCAAAAAAAAACCTTTTATTATTATTCAAGTACCTTGTAACTTTAAAAAAAAATTGTAAATTTTTAGTTCTTAGCCTTTTACAGCTTCTTATCGGAGGGCCATACTAAAAAAGAGGGTCTTGCTTTAAACACTCATACATATTTTTTAAGATCAAACCTCTTTCAAAACTAAAAGTTCCTAACTCAAATCGTATGTATAAGATTTATGAAATTTCAGTATTACGGTTAATAATGTCAAAAGTACCGTTTGAAAATTCGATACAATGTAATGCAAATGTATCGGGTTGTCAAATATATTTATACTTAAAATAATAGCTATCGTTTGACGTTTCCAGATTGAAAATATTTTTATTGGATTCTTATTTAAACATTTTAAATATACGGCTTTTCCGGACTTTGCAGGGCTGCAGATCCGTAATAGGTGGTGTTGGTGCTACAGAAATTAAATTAATTTTTTTTGTGATCTCCCCCCGTAGTTCAAATTTCTTTTCTTTATTTCAAATGGTGTAAAATTTTTTGTAAATACGAGGACAGGCACAGTTTGTTTCAAATTTTTTTTGAAAATGTGCTAAAACGAGTAAATGGATAAAAAGTATTTTGATATATATTTGTAACGAATTTAGAAATTTATTTTTAGAATATTTATTTCATATTTTATTCATTACAATCTAATTTCAGTTGGGTTTTTCTATAATAAGTTAACTTACTTATTTTAGTCAATTTTTTGTTTTTTTTCATTTTTTTTTGTTGTTAAATTTTAAATTTATAAAAAAAGTTAAAAAGAAAAAAATTAAATTTGAACCAGTTTTAAGAATATATATTTTCTAATAAAAGTAAAAAAATGGGTTTATTTTTCTTTACAAGATATATATATATATATATATATATATACAGGGCCTTGCAGAGCTGAGAGGGGGCCCAGGCCAATAAAAAATATGGGGCCTCTTGTTTGAGTAAAAAAAACAAATTTACATAGTTCTTTTATTATTTTTAATTTATTTAAAAAGTATGAAATTAATAATTAAATTACAAATAAGCTTTTCGAGCTTTAGTTGTAGCAAAATCTTTTATAATAGTTGAAAAATCAATATTTTGTGCAATATCTGAATTTATATGTAAAATTGATAGCCCATTCAACCGTTCTTGGCTCATTGCAGATCTGTTAAAATTTTTAACCCTTTTCAACACACTGAAACTGCGTTCCACTGAAGCAACGGAGGCAGGTAAACTTAAAAATATTCTTAAAGCTGTTGATATATTTGGAAACAATCCAATTAGGTTTTTTTCTAAAATGTTTAGCAGCAACTTAGCTGGAGATGATTCTATATCAAAGTTTACTTCAAAAATATTTTTTAAAAATATCATTTCATCACATATTTCATTTGAAATTTCCTTTGGATATTTTAAGTGCATATTTTTTGCTCTCGATTTTATTTCCTCATCTGATGAAGTCTTTGAAAAGTCCAAAGGAATCCAAAAGTCTGGGTAAAATCACTAAAATTTATAGTACGGAACCAAAAGCTGTACTCAATAGGAAAATTAAAACTGTACTGAATAGGAAATATAGTTAAATTTTTAATAATTGAAAATTAAATATTTTTTTTTATGCAATTGGCCACTACGTTAAAATTTTTTGAATTTTTCAGAGTTCAACATATTCTTTTTTATGCAATTGGCCACTACGTAAAAAAGTTTTATACATACATATAACAATAACTTGAAATTTTTACTATAACTTTTGTATCGTTATATTTTATAAATCTTTGGTTAAAATAAAATAAATTAATACTCAAAATAATATTTCAACTTAATTTTTCCGCACCTACTGTGACCAAATTAGGAAATAAATAGAGGCCCTTTAACAACTCGGGGCCTGAGCCAAATGGCCCTCATGGCCCACCCTCTGTTATGGCCTGTATATATATATAGAGATATATATAGATATATTCTTTATATAATAAGTTTGAGTCGAAGACTTATGTGCTAAAGTTATGTGCTAAACTTGGGTGCTAAAGTTATGTTTTAAATTTGACAAAATGTCAATTGTAAGAAGCGTCTCATTTTGTATAACTGCAAGACTTTTCTTAAGAAGTGATAACGATTTTTTATTACTTAAAAAATATTCAGTGATACATAAATCACCTTTGATATTGAAAAAATTACTGAGGATACATAGAATTAATTTGTTTTCGAACGTAAAAATAAAGGAACAATTCAAACATAATATAATTGGCAAATAATGAAATGTGGGATAAATTGATAATGTGCAAAATAGAGCTATCCGGCTTATTAACAATCCCAGAGTTACCATAATGCTCACTCAACTTAGTCATCGCACCGTCTGGTCATTAACCCTCTTTTTTAAATACGTAGTAGAGACGAACGCACTTGTTCCAAAGAAATTAAATAATCAATGCCTCATCTCAAAGTTTTTCGTACACCGTTGAGATAGCATGATGGCGAAGCAAGACTTATGGAAATTCATTTGTTATGCCGACTTCGAGGTTATAGAATCAGTTACCATGTAATTTATTTTCTAAAGTTGGTGATTTATATATGTACGATCCTTAAAAGTTTAAGAAGAGCCTTAACATCCATCTTCATGCCTAAACATCCATCTTCCCTCATAATTCCCTCAAATGAATCACTAATGAATTAAAATAATAAACATTGATTACGTGAAATTGTTCATTTGAAAATATTCATAGACAAATAGATTAGTTAACAATAAAACGAAATATAAATTGTTTACTTATATGATTTAGAAAAATTCCTCGATAGACAGCCCTTAAATCAATCGAAGTCATTGTTGGCTTGCCATCCTATCCCATATCCTTTCCCATACATATAAATCAACCCTTATTTTCCCTTCAACCCTTGATGGATAGCCCTTAAAAATTAAACAAAATCATTGTGCGTTTCTAACAACACACATAACATCTGTAAAAAATTGGTTTACAATGATTTGATGATGGCTACCTATATTGGATTAATCTATATATAATTGCACTAATATAACCAGCCAAGGTTTTGTTGAGGTGTAAACTTGCAATACAGAGTAGTAAAATATTTAAAATTGAATTAATAACTTTTATTGTAAAATGTAGAAATATCGAATTAAATTTTAAAAATCAATTTTATAAATATTGTTTTATATCCTATTGTTGGAAGGAAATAAATTAAATGTATATTTTATACATATATTTTTATTTTAAATTCAATTTTTGACAATAGAATAAAAATATCCGGATAAAAATTGAAAAAAATAAATAAAAGAATTGATATCAATCTCTTAAGTATCAATATGCATGGCTATATAAAAAAAGAAAAAGCAACAAAAGAATCATGGAAGAAAATAAAAGAATAAAAATAAACAAAGAAAAACTTTTTTGTTCTATTTTTGGAAAAACTACTGTAATATTTTTGTATTAATATTGAATGTACTTTAATGTCCAATAGATACAATTTGGTAGTGCTAAAATTTTAACACCATAATCAATATTTTAAATTTAAATTTAATGAACTATTAACCAGTCAAGAAATGGGATATAAAATAATTTACGAATATATATAACAGGTAATATGAAGCTAAGTAAACTTTAGAATAGAATTATTCTAAAAATGGAAGGGGGTTAGAGTAACAAAGAACTACCATTTAACTATATCTACACCAACGAATCCAAGATGAGAAAAGAGTCGGTGCAATTGTTTTCTTAAACACATTATTTTAAAGCCCTATAAATACCCTGATACATCACCTAGTACCTCCCCGGCTAGTAGATTCATCGACACAGCTAATTTAAGGCTATTAATGCGACCATTAGAACCTAAAAGCTTATGAGGCAGTGTTAGAAGGGGTTCGCCTCAAAAAGTCAAAAACTAAACAAAATTTTGTTGTAAATACTGGAACATAGCAAGAGCGAAGACAAGGAAATAGTAGATAAATTTCCAAAGAAAACAAAGTAGATAAACTTTCCCAACTTTCCTGTGAGAGTTGATAGTTGAATTGGTGCCGCGGTGGTTCAACTTCTTTTTTGTATACAGCTAAATTACAACAAAGATGGACTAATCTAAACAATCGTACTATATCTAGCATGTTGTGGCTCACTTTTACCAAAAGGAGATCGAATTAATTGATTTGGCAACTATCACTGGTGGCCACCAGTAAGCCTCCACCCAAATAAATTAGAAATCTTTTACAACACCTCTTGTAGAAGCTTTATGGAAAAAACCAAACTAATGGGAATATATCCAACACTTTCATTGCAAATGTTCACCCCTAGCTAGAAATAAAACTCCGTAATATATAAGAGTAACTCTTTTATATATAGTTCATATTCAATACTTTACTTTAAAATAATATATTCCTTCTATATTCTTTCCGGCACAATAGTCAAGCTACCGAAGAAAGGCGACCTCAAAGATTGCAACAATTGGCGTGGTATCACTCTCCTCAACACAGTATATAAAATCATAGCAACTATAATACAAGGCAGAATCCAAGAAAAAATCGCCCCTCTACCTGCTATTCGTGAACTTTAAGAAAGCCTTCGACATACTGTGAAAAGAGTTACCATATTAAGAGCATTAAAAGAGAAAGGTGTACCATGCAAGAGAATTCGGATCATAAGAGAGCTGTCGAAACTTGTCGAATATATTAACCAGTAGTTCAACTACCGTGGTAGCATTATGACTACTGATGGTGGTGCGGAGGCAAATGTGAACAACAGACATAGTAAAGCAAGGGTATCATTCGGACGGTTGTACCCAGTATGGAGGAACACCCAAATCTCCAAGAAAACAAAAATAAGGATCTTCAATGCTTGCGTAAAGACCGTACTAATGTATGAAAGCGAAACATGGATGATATCCAATAACATCGTCCAGAAGATACAAGTCTTCATTAACCGCTGTCTGCGCATAATCCGCAGGATATTCTGGCCCAGCAGAATAAGCAACGAATGCCTATGGAGACTTACAGAAGAGGAACCCATACTGAGTCAAGTGAGAAAGAAGAAATGGAGATGGATAGACCACACGCTAAGGGAAGATGTTCCCTCGCAGAGTGAAAGGACAAAAAAAAAAAAAAAATATCCTTTCCCGCATATACATTTCCAAATAATTATATTCAGCAAGCACATTATGGTTTCTTATGCCCTATGCAGCTGAGTTGATTTTGGTGAACAAAACTCTCATAGCACCAAGGTGGAATTAAAGGGGACCTTTTTTTATTCCTTAGTTTTTTTTTTGTTTTTTTTTTCCAAGAGCTAACTGTTCAACTGTTAGGCTAAGAAGCCTGTTAATACCATAGGTACATGTGGGAACAAGGGGTCATATTATATTCTTATTATTAGTATTGATCTTAATGAATTCCACATACAATTTAAACATGAGAACATGAGGCCTTATAACATGAAACAAAGACATATACATATAAGATAGAAGATAAAATAGTATTTAATCTACATAAATAATTAAAAAACATTTATATATAAATTAAAAAAGTAATACCTTGGAGAACTTCCCAACGTTTTTTTTCTGTTTCAGATTCAAGTGCATCAAATACAGCTGCACCAACTAATAAATATGTAAATGTGCACACGATTAAGGATATCGTGCGTACATTTTGTTTCTTCATTCTTCATTTGGCGAGATTTCATTTGGGGTGGCGCATTCACGGACATAACAATATATAATAATATTTATTATGGCCGCAAGCACCATTCCCGCTAGCTACTATTAACAATAATGGTACATTGTAATTGTACCATAATAAAATATATTGAATATAATTTTATTTTTTTTTTTTTTAATTAATTAATACTAAATTATTAATAAATTATGTATATTATTTTTAATTTTGGATTTAATATTAATTTTTGTTTTTTTAATTTTAAATAAAATATTGTTGTATATATATTTAATATATATACTAAAATAATTGTTTTTACTTCTTTTTTTTTTTTAATTTATTTTTTTTTTTAATAAAATTTTTACACTTTATTAATTATTTTAATTATTTTTTATACTAGTATATAAGTTTATTTAAAAATTTTATTCAGTCCTAAATAGTTTATGATTTAGTTCATATTTATATATTTTGGAAAAAAATTTAATCACATTAAATATAATATTAAATTTATTAAATTTGACACTAAGTATTATTATTATTAAGTTTTTCTTTTAAAGTTTATTTCTTTTAATTTAATTTCTAAATAATTTTTTTTATTAAATTTGGCCACACATTAATTTTATATTATAAATAATATATTTAAACTAACTATAGGTTTTTAATATAGGAAGAGTTCAATCTATATTTTGAATATAAAAATGCATAATAATTAATAATTATTGAATTTTAAATAAGTTTAAAATTTAATTAATATTTTTTTTTAATTATTTTTTATTTTATATATTTATTATTTAGTATTAAATGTGATTTTTTTAAATTAAAATTATTAATTACATTAATATTAAAAAATTAAACAAATCATAAAATATATCTAATGTTTCTTTTTCATCAAGTTTTATTTTTAATATATATATTATACCCTTTAATAGCACCTACTTAAACAGAGTACCTAAATAAATAAAACTTATTAATAATTGATTTTACGTAAGCAACAACCTACTCAATAAAAATAAAAAAAATCTTAGACGGATGTATATTCTTTAATTAAAAATTGTGTTAAATATAAGTTGTCTAACTAATAGAACAGAAGTGTAGAATGAATAAAATTTATTAACCGGAAATGATGTTTTAATATACATTTAAAATAAAAAGTAATCAACATTCTTTTTTTGTATATATATATGTATATGTTAAGTTTTTCTTTTAAATTTATTTTTTTTATTATATATATATATATATATCTAAAAATAACAATTTTAAAAAAAATTATTTGTTGCATATTTAATAGAAAATTTAATCAGAATATTCATACAAGTTATATTAGTATAATATAAATATAAAAGTATATATATATATATATATATATGCTATATTTATTCAAATTGTTATAATTATAACTAAACTATTTAGTTTATTATTATATATGACGTGGTTGGATGGAGCAGCGATTAGGGTGTTAACCTTTTATTCGGGAGGCCCGGGCTCGAACCTCATTCAAAGTAATGGTAAAACTTTTATATGGTTTTCGACTCGACTCTGATATTATTTGCCATTCGCTATAGGCATCAAATTAATAGCATAGCCATATAACTAATAATAATATATTTTTAATTGAATAATATAACTCGCAGATACGGAAATACCTTTAAATTATGAACTTTAAGTTTAATGAAATCTCTGTTACACGTTATTTGGACTAATAATTGAATAAATAAATATAAAAATGTAATAAAAAAAGACCTATCTGCATTTTATAAGCATAGCTTTTAATTAATACAAATCTCATATTATCAAGTTTAATTAATAATATGATAAAAGTCATGTCGAAACAAGAAAGGGAAGAAACAAATTGTTTACATTCTTGTTTTGAACAACAAGTTGAACAACTTAATGTCATTTTATTTTTACTTTTTAGTTTTAGTTTTTAGTAATTTTATTATTAGTAATTTTCATTTTTTATTTTTGATTTCATTTCAACAAAAATATTAATTATCATAATTTTAGAAAACGAAAATTAAATGATGGTGTGAAGTTGAAAACCTGGTCCAACGTGTATGGGATGGATAACGCTGATAGTTATAGGATAGGAATAGTTATAGACTCAAAAGTATATGAATCGGATCAGAATCGAATTAGTAAATTATTTTAACTGTGTTTGCCCGCCGGTATGTCCGGACGATAACTCAAAAACTAATAGAGCTAGAATTCTAAAATTTTAACAAAGTTGTTTTTAAACAGAGCAGTCATTGCTATTCCAACTTATACAAGAGTAGTCATTTATCTTCTTTTTCTATATGAGTATTACTCAATACTCAATAAAGTTGGGTGTCTGGTCAAAAGTAGTTGACTTAAATGTGTAGAGGAGTGTAGTGTAGTGTAATGCAAGAAGTCCCACTAATAACTCTTAGGTATTTACCAGTATTACAAAGTAAAATTCTGTAATTGAGAGAGTTTAGTAAATGCTTATTTAAGGTATTAATGAACTTTGAATTAGTAAATAATTACTTTTTGAATATTTTTGTATATATGATCAGTAATAAAGACCAATTCCATTTTGAAAATTGAAATTCATATAATATTAAGGTAATTAAACCTTGGTAACTGATGGGATACTGATATATTTTCTAATACCAGTTTTTGAATTTTATTGAGTATTTTTTCCAGTTTCAGTACTTGTAATTTACTGATACTAGTACTTGCATTTTACCAGTTCTGGTACTAATCATAATGATTTTTTTAAACTTCAGAAATCTTTTTGAAATATTTTAGGTAAATAATTATAACAATATAAGAATGTATGTTGTATTTATGTATAGCATTATTCGATTAAGTGGAACAACTTTTCAATTGAATGAAACTATTTTTCAACAATACTTATTTTAGATGTGGGGTATAACAATAATTAAAATTAGAGTGACCATTATATTTTACTATATATGGAAAATACTATATATGATATTTATTAGAAATACAAGTTAATAACATTAATGAACAAATAAATAATTAAAAATAATAATACAAGTATATTTAATCTACCTCAATTCTATATAGTATTACAATTTAATATTATATAAGAATTGTAAATTATTAGTTTACAACTTAATAGTAAAAATTTAATAGTACTAAATATATAGTAAAAAAAATGTTGTTGTTGTTTTATAATTTAATTACGCATTTATTTTTATAGAATATACGTACTATATCTACCCTTTTATTAAGGAATATTTTTTTTCAATAAAGAACCCTCTCTCTCTTAAATAACCCTCATTTTAATTTCGTCAAAAACAAATCAAATAAACTATTTTACTATACAATATAGGTAATAGTATTTAACTTGAATTTATTACGATTTTAGTTTTATTTATTTATTTATTTATTTATTTTGTTTACGTATATATATATGTTGTGTATTTGTCAAAACTGCAATCAACAAATTTATTTTAGTTCATATATATACATATATATATATAATATATCTTTTGCCTTGATTTAAGTCAAAAACCCTTTATATTATTAAAAGAAGATAGAAAATTATGAAAATTAAAAAGAAAAAGAGTAACACGTGACGCGCATTTAAATACCACGTACCGCGTAATATTCCAATGTATCTACGTGCCAAGTAATTTAAAAAAAAAAAAAACTACTGCATATCTTGATTCTTGGCCTAATTTTTTTTTTCTATTTTTTACTATGATTTATTCTAGCTAGTATAAGGTCCTAGTACCTCATATATATTTATAAAATTCAACGAAAGTCAATTTAATGTGTTATGAATACGTAATATATATATATATATAATGTTATATATTATAAAATTTTAAAAAAAAAAGTTATTCTTTATCAAAGATATTATTAGATATTATTAAATAAATCGGTTTAATTATGCCCGTTAATTATGAAATATATTTATATATACTTATTAACTGTACTTTAATAGAATAAAATTTTCTATATTATTTTTAACGCCTAAAAGTTTGCAATATTTTTAAATTTAAATAAATACATTTTTTCAAAACGTATATAAACTTTTTTAATATATGTATATATAATATATACATTATACATACAATATTATTTGAATTATGTAGTATTTAGTAACATGTTTACTACATCACTTCCTATAATGTATATATAATGTACATATACATTGTAGAAACATATATGTATATATATATTATATATTATTATATAAATAAATTAGTAAATTGATATTTATTAGAATATTATGTGTTATTTTATTATAATTAAATAGATTATTTTAAAAAAAACTTTTTAAAACTTTTTAGTATATTTTGTAAGATTAGTTAAATTAAATTTTTAAGTAATTATTTTAAAAAAAAGTTAAAGTTTTTTTTTAAAATCCATACAATAAGCTGTTTGACTTAAAACTACAACACTCAATAAATTTCCTTAAATTTATTTAATACAACAAAATATTTTAAATATATCTATATTTTTTTTTTTAATTATTTTAATTTAAAACAATATCTATAAAGCTTTTATATATAATTATGAACTT
Organism: Dolichopus griseipennis; assembly: GCA_963082915.1. Lineage (NCBI taxonomy): Eukaryota > Metazoa > Arthropoda > Insecta > Diptera > Dolichopodidae > Dolichopus > Dolichopus griseipennis. Next base: position 25,488,669 of record OY720441.1, on the reverse strand, counting down.
AATTATATATAATTATTCAGTAGGTAGTTATTACAATTACGATTACACATAAATAACGTAAGCAAATAATAAATGAAAAAAACATTATATTCCAGATGTTTAATTTAATTGATAAGCTTTTTGTTTTTTTGAATTTATTATAAGAATTATAATAAGGGTATAATATTTATAATTTCATAATTATTATAACAATTATATTAATGAAATTTTGTATTTTTATTAGTTTTTGTATTATTTCCAAAAAATACTTTATATAAATTATATTAAATTAAATTATATAAATTAAAAATTTATTTTACTATGTATATATAAATGCAAATTTTTTTTAATAAATTTTTATTATAAATAAAAAAATATTAAAAAAAAAACAAGGTGCTCTAGGAAAAAAAAAATTTTTATTTAATTTGATAATTATTTTTTTTTATATATTATCTTGCATCACTTTGTATATACTATATCCAAATTATACATATACAATTATATATACCCAATTATACATTATATACTAAATGTCAAATGCGATTACATTTTTATTTTTATTTTTTTTATTTAAATAAAATAATATAAATGCCTAAATATATATAATATATAATATAACATATATATATATATATATATGTACATATATATATATATATAATATACTTTATAAACACTTTAGAAAAGAAATGAGCTAAGGTGCACTAATACGACAATAATTATATAATGTCGACATGAATAAAAAAAAAGGATACTATATATATATTCTAGTATTTAGATATATATATACTTTTATTATATTTTATATATATATGTATATATTGCAATAAAAAAAAATTTTTATTATAGTTTTGTACTTTGTTTTATAATTACTTTTTAAAATTGTTTAACCACCATTTCCACTATTTATTTAATTAATATTTTCATTTGTATAAATATGAAATTAAAAAAAAAAAAACAATTTTGAGGACAAATAGAAATAAGAAAAAAAAAGGAAGGAAAAACTATTTTTTAATTTTGTTTAACGCACATTTTTTTCCATTTTATAAATTTTTTTAAATTATTCTTTCATTATTTTTTCATCACTGTTTCTTTATTACACACTTTTTTTATTAAACAATTTTCATTTAAAAAAAAATTATTTTTAATATATATTTTTTTCAATATTATTTTTTTTTTAATTTTTATTATTTTTTTCTCTTCATGTTTTTTTTTTTTTTTGAATTCAAGTAAATTACAAAAAACACATAAAATATAGTGATTTAAAACTTAAGAAGAGAACTTAAAGAAGAAGGAATCCAATTTAAAAAATTCTATTTTTTTTTTTTTAATTTTCACAAAAAAAAAAAAAAAAAAAAAATTCTTTTATTTTTCACAAAATAATAAAATCCTGGTATTGTTCTTTTAACAAAATAATTTTTTACAAGCTTTTAGATTCTCGTTCGCATACACACTGAGACTACACACTACAAAATTTTTAACTTTTATTTTATTTTGCTGAATATCAGCTACACACAATATAAAAGATAATATTTTTCTATGAATATGTATATACATGCATACAAACAAATATTATATTTAAATTACTATATATATATATATATATATATATATATATATATATATATATATATATATATGCACATAACAACAAAAAAAACTTTTTTACTTTTCCTATATAATAATCTATTAAGAAAAGCTACAAGGATGCGTATATCCTTATTTTGCTCATTATTAACTGTCTTTTAGACGGTATTGCCATTGTAAATAATTATTTCATCCTATAAGTATGCAATAAATTAAATCAGATTTTTTTTTTTTTTTATTTTAGAAATGACATTTATAATTCGAATGACATTCAAGTGAATATTTTTTCTTCTTAAAGTTAATTTAAATTTTTTTGTCGTAATTATAATGATCATAGGGGCAGGTCCTGGTAGCCGAAGGTATTAAATACTAAAATTACTTAAAATTTTTATGTAATATTAGAAATCTTTATTTAAATTGCTGGGTGGCACAGGGGTTTGACTGCCGACCTTTTATGCGTAAGGCTTTCTGATTTTCGACTCGACTCAGTTACACTCGCCATTGGGTTCAAATTAATGTCTTAAGCGATAATTAATAATTATATATCTTTAATAAAAAATATACATTAACAACATAAAAAAATGCAAAATATAAACAAATAATTTAATTGAATAATATAACTCACAGATATATAGAATACCTTTAACTTCAAAATATTAAAATATAAACAATAAATAGAATTGTATCTATTGAAAATCTAAGATGTTTCTACAGGTTTTAAGGCCTAGTACTATCTCATGTTTAAATTGGAATGTGGAATTCATTAAGATCAATTCTAATAACATTAATATAATATGGCGTCATGTTTCAATATGGTATCTATACCTATGGTTTAGGCAGGCTTCTTAGCTTAACAGTTGAACAGTTAGCGGTTAAAAAAAAAAAAATAAATTGAGAATGACAATTTGTAGTAACTAGTATTACGGTTTCAAAATATTATCGCATTTATATGATGTTTTTTAATATTAATAAATAAATAAATAAATAAATTATAATAAAAAAAAATTAATCCTTTCTTCCTTGAAAATATAACCAAATTGTTGTATATTTTATATTTTTTTATTTAGTATGATTAGAAAACGGCAAAATAATTTAAATGTTTATATAAAATAAATTAACTGTCAAAATGTGAAATTTAAAAATTTAATTAATTTTAATTTAAAATCAAAAAGGGTCATTATTTTAGAAGAAACGGAAATATTTTGAAAATAATTTTTTTTTTAAAAAAAAATACTTAATTTAATATTCCAAAACTTAATGTTTTTATTCAGCATTCTATCTAAATGAAATTTAAAACTTATTTTGTACTTCAATGAAACTGTCAGGATTCAGGATGATAAAAATTAATTAAAAACAAAATATCTGAAATGGCAACACTTTAAAATAAAGCTACATAGCTGATTTTTAATTTATTTTAAATGTTTTGATTTTGCTTTATGCTTTTTTAATACTACATGTATCTATATATATTAAACAATATATATATGTATACTGTATATATATGTATGTATATGTATTTTAGAACTTTTAAGTTATGTAGTTAACGAGGACTAAAAAGCTACGTTATTTATACATTCATACTCATATTTTATATTCATGTTTTGTCAAACATAATTTTATATATTATATTGTAAATATATATATACGATATACATATATACAATTATATTCTACAACTGAAAAATAAGGCATTTTGTTAATAGCTTTACTTTACATATATATATGTATATTATATTGTGTATATGTGTATTTATTTTTGTAATATGCATATTTTTATATAAATTTTAATAATTATATATATATATATATATATATATATATAATATTATATATACTTACGTAAACAATATTGTAAAATTAAATTGTTTGTTATAAATATACATCCGTATATAAAAGATACGAATGATTTTAAATTTTGTTGTTGCTGGGAGCTTTACTATCAAAATTCTAAGAGCAGAGGATTTTCCCTTTTTTTTATTACTATTTTTTTTTTTTTTTATTTGTCAAATTTGAAATGCTTTTGCTGCAAATATATATATATATATATATATATTATATATATATATACATTGTTTATTTTCATAGGTAATAGGCATTTATTTTATCAGTAGGGTAAATTTATATGTACATTTATACAAATTATAAAGAAATGTTTATGTATATTTTTTTTTTCTTTTATAAATACGGATATTTTATTTTTGTTGGTACGTAGATACAATGTATATTTGAATTCAAAATAATATAATGATGTCCTTTGTATAGATTCATTAGAATTTTTTTCATAATATTTAAAATTTGAAGTAGTAAAATTAAATATTTTGTAACCAATGAGTAATAACTCATTTTAATTTGAAAAGTAACAGTTTTAATAAGCTACCATTCGCCTTGGGGTTCAAATTAATGGCTTAATCAATAATAAATAATTTAAAAAAAAGACATTCATATAAAAATATAAACAAATAATTTAATTGAATAATATAACTCACAAATACAGAATACCATATAATTCGAATACAAAATATTACAGTATAAACAAAAAATAGAATTGTATTTATTGAAAATCTAAGATATTTATACATATTATAAGACCTATTACTATCTCATGTTTAAAATTGTATGTGGAATTCATTAGGATCAATTCGAATAACACGAATATAATATGACCCCGTGTTCCAACATGGTAGCTATACCTATGGTTTAAGCTTCTTAGTTAGCTCTTTAAAAAAATTAAAAGTCATAGATACTGGTTTTATTAACATTAGATTTTCAAATTTTATTTATAAGAATATGACATTCAAAGAAATGCAAATATATATATTAAATTCATTGTTTCTTATTTTATGAATGTGCATTTATTTCAAGAGCAACTGTTTTAAAATAATATTTATAATAAATTTACAATATCACTTAATTTAAATATTATTTGACTCATATGCATTAGTGTATTCTTTACTAGAAAAATTTAATATTTCATGGATAATTCCTTTAAGTTTTTATTCAACAAATTCTATTCTCTTATAAAAATTGTTGTGGTAAGTAGACTTTATTAAGAATTAACTCTAAACCTTCAACTACACTTTTTTCATCTTTAAAATTGAAAAGTTGTTAAAATAAACAAAACTGATTGTTTCTTTAATATTTTTTTTAGCCCTTGTTTGTATAGAATAATTTCAGGAGTCATTGCTTATTTTTTTTTTATAGAATTTTACGTTATAATTTTAATTCACTTTACTCTATCACTATGTATATAAAATCAAAGCATTAACATCAATGGTTTATTTAATTCTTCTTTTACCTAATTAAATGAAAAGTTGAATTCTAAACAGAACTGACCTATGCAATATTACATAAACACAAAGAAACTAAAATAGATATGTATATAATTTTTATGTTTATGGTTTGTAGGTACATAATATTAAAAAAAAATTAAATTAAGAGCAATAAAACTTTTCATTCTAGAAGCAGATGTTACTTTTATAGTAATTAAATGAAATGTTGTTCATGATGATTGTGGTTTTTTACATGCATTTCAAAATCCTTTTTTTTTATTTGATTTTTCTATTTCTAATACACAGTCAGAGAAGACAGAGAAATATTCGACAAAATAAACAAATATATCTATAGAGATAAGATTTTAGTTAAAGAATAATACGACAATATTATTACCTGTGATATTATTGTTCGTTATATTAATCGATCAATACAATTGTTTTTTTGTAAGTACAGTTCTGACGTCATAATTTTAATCTTTTACTAAAAAACATAAAAACGTTGAATATTCCTAAATTGAAAAAAAAAAAACCTAATATACGTAAATATTTCAATTATTTCGCCCAAGAGAGCTTAATTCATTTTAAAAATTTGATTGCTGCAGTAAAGTAAGAAAAGAGAATATATTATGATGGTCATAAAAATATTTTTATAAGAAAAAAGAAAAGAAAACCAATTTTAATTTCAAGTATTTCAATTATATTTAAAGCTTTTAAATTTATTGTATTGTTACGAAAACTTTTTTTAAAGGAAATGAATTTGAAAAATTTTAAATTAAAGCTCCTTTAAGAATAAATTTTAATTGAAAAAATCCAACATCAAGCTTTTTACAAAAGCATTAACGTATAAAACTCCATATTTTTCAAAACTAATTTTGTTCAAATGGCTTTTTCTAAATCGTTCTAAGATGAAAATGTAATTTGAATAGGTTTGAACACAAATCTTGTTTTCTGCTGTTTGTTTTTTTAAATTCAAATTATGTATAAGTCAATCTTTTTTAATTCTCCTTATCACACAGACCATAGATTATACAATTTATGGTTGCAACAAATTAAATAATTGCAATGCATAAACAGCTTTTATAATTAATTTGTTTTAGGGATATATGATTAAAGACAGATAACCTTAAATTGAATAAGAAAATCATTTATTTTAATTTTTCAATTATTATATTATATTTTCTTTTATTTTTTTTTTCATATAATAAAAAGCTTTAGAAGCTATTCACTTAAATTGTAACTAATCCTAAACTAAATTTTTCAAATTACAAACTATTGTATTTTTATTTCTATCAAATTATTTATTCAAATTATTTTAACTTATATACTAAACAATATTTAAACTATGTATTAAATGAGTAGTGATGTTTTTATATTTCATAAAAAATTCTTATATTATTGAAAAAAAAAAATGTTTTTAATACTATATAATTTATTTTTTTTACAATTAATTTGTTTTATTAGCTAGACATCTGTTATGTACACAATCATTATCTCACAGTTTTATTCATAAATTTTTGTTATTATGAAATTATAAAACATAAAAAAAATTTAAATAAATTAGAAAAAATATTATTAATATATATTTTTAATAAAAAGAAAAGAAAAACTTAATAAACAAATAATATTTCTATAGGCCATGCAATAACATTACAAAAAAATATTAATAATTTCAAAATTTTCAAAGTTGTTGAAAATGTTGAATCAACGTTTAAAATAATTCCTAATAATTGTAATACTTTAGAATAATTTATTGTGCAGATAGATTGCATTGTACGAAAAGCCAAAACCCTTAATATAAATTTATTCAATTACAAATTGTTTTAAGTTATTTTAAAGGCGAACACTTTTACAAACTGTATAATTTTTAGAATACATTACTTTAAATTAGTTTTGTTTTTAAATTTTAATATTTGTTATAAAAAAAATTGTTTTCTAATAAATACTTTAGAACTATATCTTAATATTTTATTGTGTATGAATTATCATTATAAATTTATTTTAATTTTATTTTTTAATAATTTAAAATATTAAAAAATTAAATAAGAGTCTAAGTAAAAAATAATTTTTTAAAACAATAAATTTATGTATTTCTTTTTTAATTTGTTGATATTTTATCAAGGATTTTCGTTCTCTTTTTAAAAATGAATCTATAGTTTATCATCTTCGTTACCTTGAGTTTCTAACCGTTCATTATTAGAATCATTTAAATTATTATCTGCATTTCCAATTTCCTCTGGAAGATTGATGTTCTGAGAATTAAATGAAGTCACTTGTGCAATAACAAGTGAACTCGATTCATTTTGTTCTTCAGCATAATTTGTTTCATTTTCACCTATTTCATTTCTTAACATTTTTTCAAAATTTTCATTATTATGATTTTCTGCAATTTCATTAATATTTTCTAATTTTGGCAGTCTTATGGTAAATTGTTCATTGGGTTCATGTGATAACATCGCAAGTTCACCTAAATCTTCAGTTTCTTGAAAAGAATTATCTAAATTAATTAAACTTGGTACTGTTTCATAATTTTCTAAATTTTCTGTATTGTTTTCAGGATTTGCTATATTAGTATTTTCAGTTTCCATTGTGTTACCCCCTGGGAAATGAGCTACAGATGATATCATTAATCCTAGTACCGGTTCATGCTAAAAGTGAAAGGTTAAAAAATAAATTATTTTAAAAAAAAAGGGAAACCCATTTTGCTTAGAATTTTACCTGTTGATATAGATTTTCGTCTTGATAATTTTCTTGATTAGATTTTTGACTTGTTATGCTATTTTCTAAATTCTGTGTCATTGGAAAATTTAATTTAATTTTTTTGAATCCAAAATTTTCTATTTCCGCATCGTCAATATGACAGGAATTATGACTGCGTTTAATTGCATGATTTACCATTTCATCTTCATTGTCTAAATCTTTATTTTCGAATACTGGGTTAGTAAGTTCACAAGTATTTAAAGTTTGACAATGTTCGTTTAATGTATCCGAGTTAACAAAGTTATCAAAATTTGTTGTATCGCTTAGCGGCTCAATTTTTGGAACGACATTCATAATAATTGGTTGTAATTCTCTTATAGGTGAAGGAGACCTAGTACATTTGTGTAGCTGGGATTCATTATAATCATTTTCATAACTGTTACTATCATCGTTTTCGGAATCGTATTCATATTGATCATCTTCAACTAATGTTTCTTCAGCAACTTCTATTTCTTGTTTTATTTTGATATTTGGATCAAACATGTTTTCAGTTTGAGAAACAGAATTCTCTATAGTTTCAATATTTTCTTCTTCATCACTTTCATCTTCTTCCAATTCAGTAAACTCATTACACTGTTTTTCAATAGGTTGATTATCAGATTGATCTAAATTTCTTTCCTTTAATTTTCGAGTTATTTTTTTTTTATAATTAAGTTGTTTTGATTTATTTAAATTGGATTTTTCTTTAGTGGAAGACCTGTTATTAACTATGTTTTCATTAACATTTCCGTCATCTTGTTTTTCTTCGAAACCTTCATTTTCAGAATTTTCGTAACTCTCATTTTCTTTCAATTTGTTCTGATCCTCTATATTTTCCTGATTCCCTCTATTTTCGTGATCCTCTAAATTTTCCGGGTCTTCTATATTTGCAGATTCATTTATATTATCTTGATTTAAATTATCTACGTTATAGTCTTTTTCATAGTTTAATTCGGTTGGATCATAGTAAGCTCCAAAATCTGGCTCTTCTTTAATTACAACATTTGAATAATCAAATTCATTTTGCGAATCTATGTTTGTATTTTCTAATTGAACATTTGAAGAAACTTGAGATATTTGAGGCATTATAACTTCTTGTTGTTTTATGATATCTAAATTACTTGCTATTGAAAGACCGTCGGAGGATATGTTTACTCCACTTGACACAGCTACGATTTGTGGCATTATACAATCTATAGAACTATCTCCTTGAGTAATTAAACTTTCAGCATTCTCAGCTTCTCCAGCATTCTTAGCTTCTTCAGCATTCTTAATTTCTTCAGCTTCTCCAGCTCCTTTGACATTTTCTGAATTTTCAACATTTGACTTAATATTTTGATTTTCAGTATTTGATTCAATATTTGTATATTCAATATTTGATTCAATATTTGCATTTTCAGTATTTGATTCAATATTAGTATATTCAATATTTGATTCAATATTTGTATTTTCAGTATTTGACTCAATATTTGTATTTTCAATATTTGATTCAATATTCGTTTTTTCAATATTTGATTGAATATTTGTATTTTCAATAGTTGAGTCAATATTTTTATTATTTTCAATATTTAACTCAATATTTGATTCAATATTTGAATTTTCAATCGGATCAATATTTGTATTTTTAATATTTGATTCAATATTTGTATTTTTAATTGGTTCAATATTTGTGTTTTCTTCAATAGTTGAGTCAATATTTATATTTTTTTCAATACTTGACTCAATATTTGATGGATTTTCAATATTTGAGTCAATTTTAGTTTCGCCCTTTTTTCTAAGTTGATCAAAAACATCAACGCCACTAGTAATAGAACTTATTTGCAATGATAGAGTTGGCGTTTTATCTGTATTATTTTCATCTCTATTCATAATTCCATCGGATGTTATTTTGACTGACTCTGGACCTGACTGAATACTACTTATAACAGGTAAAGCACTAAGTGTAAGATTTTCTGAAAATTCTTGACCATTTTCATGATCACTGTTGTAGTCATCATAGTTTTGGAAGTCATCCCCACCTATATCATTATTTTCATTGTCTTCATAATCTGGGTCTATTCTTTCAGCTTTAATTGTTACTGGTTGAGGGAAATCAATTTTATCATTTATTTCTTTTTCTGATTCTTCGGTTGATGGAGATTTTAATTCATCTGCAATATTAGACTTTTCAGATTCTTTGTTTTTCTTTTTAGAATTTTTCGCTTTCTTCTTCTTATGAGATTCTAAATATGATGCCTCATTATCTGAGTTATCAATAAACGAGGAATTTAAAGTTCCATGTTCCTTCTTTATTTTTAACTTTAGAGCAGGTAACGGTGGCTGCGAAATTGTTGGATAACTTATAACTTCTTGTTTAATATTTATTTCCAAGTTTGACTCAATTTCTTTATAACTTTCATCTAATATTTCTTGTTTGATGTGTGGTGTTGGCATATTCTCAATTGGAATTTCATTTTCATTTATTTCGTTTTGATTTTTTTCCAGGCTAATTTGTGCATTAGGTGTATCAATTGGTTCCTGTTTGATATTAACTAAGGTTCTTAAAGTATCTTGTAGTAAAACTGAACATCGGGCCATCATCGCATCTTCTCTTTGCTGTTTCCCAGAAACTTCAGAATCAGGTGGTTGGACAGTTGATGAAGAAGGAATAACAACCATAGTATGACTTGATCTTGAACTTCGAACTTCTTTAGTTATTGGAGCAGGAGGAAGTTGTTCATTGGAATTTTTAGAGACTTTTAATTTAGACAAAGATGGTGACGGTAAAATATGTGAAGGATTTGTATTAACAGGAGCCACAACAATTGGTGGTGGAGTCTCAACTGGTTCAGTTTTAATTACGTAACCCATTTCATCTTCGTTTCGTATTTTTGCTGAACACGTTGCAATGTGTTTTAAAGTATTTGCTTGTGTAGATAACTTACACTTACATTTCGGACACTGTAAGGTATTTGTAATACAATGATGCATAAAAAACAAATTTTTTGTTTGAAATTCCACTGAACAAAATTTGCACACAACATTTGGCAATATATTTAATACAGCTTTTTTTGGTAAATAGTGAACTTCACGTACGTGCCTAAAAGAGGAGTAATGTTTGAAAAAAACCTTTTATGTATAAAGTTAGAAAGAAAACTTACCTAGTTAATCCTTGCAATGATGGAATTTCTTTGTCACATCTAACACATTTAAAAGGCGTTTTTGATAATTTATGCCATAAATTATGACTTTTTATTTCCATATTTTCATTAATTCTTTCATTACATTTAAAACAATAGTAGCGATCTATAAATGGGACATGTGTTTTTAATAAATGACTTTGTAAAAGAGCTGCCGAAAAAAATGATGTGTGACAAATATTACACATAAATGGTTTGGGTTCTGGTTTAGCATTTTTTGATTTTGACAAGTTTTTATCATTCTTTCCTTTATCTAGTTTGGAGTTTACTTTTTTTTTATTAGATTTATTTATTATAATTTCATCTTCAATTTTGCTAAAATGTAAAAACAAAAAGTTATATTTAATCAAAATAATATTTTAAAGTTTCTTATAAGAAATTTTAAATAACTTACATTTCAGATTTAATTGGATCAGTACAATTTTCAATTTTAACTTGTTTTGCCCCGTTTTCAGGAGGAGGCTCTGCATTTTTTCTCTTCTTCGGTTTCTTATCTATTTTATTCTTTTTTATTTCTGAATTTTCTCTTTGGGAGGCCAAAGGATTAATAACAGCCACATTTTGTTCCCACTTTAGTTCAATCTTAAAACAAATTAAAATAATTTAAGTTTAAATTTAAAAATATAATAAAGATATACCTTAGGTTGTTCAGAAAGTCCTAAAAGTTTCCTAGTTTGTACATTTGTAACATAACACATTTCACGAAACTCGTGGAAATCATTTATTTTATCAAAACAGAGGGCACAAACTGTTTTCGGCATTTTGTCATCTGGAGTAACCTTTAATTAAAACAATATTTATTACAACTGTTTATCTTTACTAATTAATTAGCACATTTTTTTAAATATTTTTAAAAATCCTAAAATATAATACATTCGTAAATAATAAATTTAAATATAATTTTGAAAAATTTAATAAATTAAAAATGAATTTATTTAACCATTGTCTATACCAAGATAGAAATTAAACTTACCTGAATCCCAACACAATTAAAAATTTTTTTGTATAATGGAGGTTCAATTTCTCCATCATCGCTCAAAAAAACAACTTCCTCAAGTATTCCAATTTTATTAGGATTATCAATTCCACATAAACGACATATTTTAAATAAATTAGTTTTTACTTGTTTATTTATTTTGACAAATCTTTCCATTTTTGCGATATGTTTTCTTTCTAATTTTCTTACTAGACGTTGAGGGCTCGACTAAATTCAATATTATTCACAATCAAAAACGTCAATTATTTTTTATTAAAATTTTTTTTTTTCCCAGTTCACAATAGTTTTTTATTTTTTATTTCATTCATGTTTATTCAAGAGTTCAAAAAATATTTAATTCAAATTTTTATTTGAATACAACAAAATATTTATATTCATATTTCTTTCAGGATAAATAAATTTCCATTTTTAATTCGTTACAAATTATATCTAGTTAATTATGTAAAAAAAAATAAAATTATATATTCGATAACCATAATGAATTAATAAAATTCGCGTTCATTGTGCCTTAAGAGGAACGTACCTTAATCCATTCACAATTTTATGTATATTAATTGTAAAATGAGGCGATGTTGCAATTTATAAAATGACTTTATATTATGTATATAAATTATCTGAATATTGATTTCTCACTTAATTTTGTAACTTTTGGCGATTGATAATAATGTTTTGTTTAACAAATCAATGCAATAAAAATGTGATTTTGTTGGAAAAAATTGAAGAAATGTCAAATAATGTGATAACCAACATTTTACATTTTTTGAAAAATAAACAATTTAACTATTATCGTAATTCTTAAATAAAAGATCATTAGAGTACTAGACACAAAAGTCTTTCTTTTTCTTATACCAAATGAAAATAGTATTTAAATTTAAATTAAGACAAAGTTTTATATATTTGTCTATTTTCTAAACTTTTAACATTAAGTGTCTGTTTTCCTAACCCGCACTATTAAATTAACCATCAAAATATTTAATTTGTAATTGCTTTGTTTTTTACTTCAAAGTTCAAATTGCCACACTAAGCATTCTATCGATTATTTCACTTGCACTTACTTTAATGATATTTATTAACTTATGTAAGAATGTTGTAGATCTTTGAAAAATATAGCTAGTTTACCAATTGAAATACTCATTACTTGCTAAAAATATTAAATTTTTATTTGAGATTTCATTATTTTTATGACAATGTTTAAGAGTTTTAGCTATGGTTTAGATTTCAACTTCCTCTATTTGATTAAGTATTATGTATTTAAAATAGAAAATTCTTTCGTTGATATTTGTAATAAAAAAAAAAACAATTATAAGTTTTAAATAATTGTTAACTATAAAGCACTTTTATTGAATAGTAGATAATTCATTTTTATTTTAGCAACACCAATTAATTCAAGTAAAATTTTCTTATTTATCTCATGTTATTTACTATATTTTTAAATAATATTTTGATTATTTTAATTGTACAATATTTATTTTACAAACTTTATTTATATTATTTTTGAAATATCGCTTTTATAAGCTTTATTTTTAACAATTTATAACTATATTTTATTATTTTATATTTTTACTTAATGCAATGGCTCCGATTTTATAATAGAAACATTTTGGGTTAAGAAATGACTGTCTTTTTTGACAGTATTGGAATTTGCTATTCACAATGAATAATAAAATTTTTCAGCAATAACGCGATTCTTCTGAACTAAAATTCGCTTCCAAATAGCTGAACATTTAATTATTTAAGGTTACTTTTAAAACAAATTTTTTATGAGATTTCCAGAATTACAAAAAAATTATAGAGAATGAAAAAAAATTTTATTAAATATTTTAAATTTCAAAAATTTTTTTATTACAAACTTAAAGCGATTTTCCTCACATCATTATTATATATTACGTTATGAATAGTAAAATATTTAACAGATTATTTTGTTTTTATTAAAATAAAAAATTTTACGAACAATAAGAAAATCAGACAAAATCAGATTGATTTTAATATTGGAAGCCATTTCTAACTACTATATATTTTAAATTATAAAATTTATTTTTTTTTTTAAAACATGTAAACACTGAACGCATACATTTTGATTTTAAAGACGCGACTGCAAAATATACAATATGCATGCACCATATTTTTCAATCAACTGTCAAATAAGTTGTTAGCTTTATTTGTTTTAAAAAACAACAGAAAATCAAAATAAAAAAAAAAAAATAAATAAATTGAATATCCATACAATATCCATATATTTATACAATCAATTTTTAAAAATGAATCCAAAACGAAAAGAACCCTACGATTTTAGTTATCTTGCAAGCAATTATGAGTGTCCACAAAAAGGATTACGAAAAGAAGTTGTTAATTTTAAATATAAATCTATGACGAAGGCGACTGAAATTTCCAAATGTTTAGTTGCAATTAGTGATGTTAACAATTTGAATGATCGCGAATCTAAATACTTGGTTGTCGAAGAAAATAAAGAATTCTGGATCGAATTAGGGACATCTTTAACACCTATAGATTATTATATTGAATTATTTTTGCAACAAATGTTAGAAAATGAAACCAGTCGATGTTATATAAAAACAAAATCTTCTGAAGAAATAAGTTTCATAATTAAACTCATACAAGTTGATTTTAAGGGGTATTTTTTTCAATTAAATTTAAAGGAAGCTTTTGAGTTAGCACAAAAATATAAAGAAAATGGTGTTGTTATGTTCAAAAAATATCCTAAATTTGCTCAGGAATATTTTTGTCGCGCAGCAAAATGTCTTATTTCTTTTAAGCCCTTCGATAATTTCACACAAAAGGAAGATGGTGTTGGCTCGGATGAATTAAATAAATTATTACAAAATTTACAATTAAATATATCTGCATGTTTAATTAAAGAAAAACGATTTGAAGATGTTATTTATTTAACAAGTTTTGTGGAAGAACAACATGAGAATTGTGACAAGGCTATTTATCGAAGGGCATTCGCCTTATATAATTTGAAAAGATATGAAGAAGCAAAAAAGTTAATTGAAAAATTAGAAAATTATAAAAGTAATCCAGAATTAGTGAATTTGCATACAAACATATTAAATGATTGGAGAGTGGATAATCAAAATTATAAAAAAATTGTACAAAAAATGTTTGGTTAAATATTTAAGTCTTAGTATTTGAAATAAACTAGTTTTAATGATTTAGTGATAATCAATTATCTAAAATAAAAATAATGAAGAAAAAAATTGTTTATATTCGCAATTTCATTTTATTTATAAAAAATAAAGCTTATTCTGTTTACAAATTATTAATGGAATATTTTGTTTTTAATTTTAAAGGAAAGCAAAGCTAAAATTTGTTTTATTTAGTTTCCTATAAATCGCTTGGATTATAATTTTCCCATTCCCGATGGTTAAGTGTATTAAAATCATCACAATTTTTAGCAATATCTGAAAGATATTTTTTTAATCTCAAGAGTTCAATATCCTTATCACGATTTAGATGAGCTTGTCGAAATGGCCGAATTCTCAATCCAGATTTTGGGTTCATTAAAAAGTTTCTTTTAATATCATCAAACATAATAGTATTTTTTGCACTATAGTTTTCCGGATATTTCCCCCAAATTACTCCCAACGGTTTAACATCAATTACACCACGATCAGTTGTGTAAACGCTAATCATAGCATTCGAGTCTAAGTAAAATAAAATTTTATAGTTTGCATTTGTACTAACACCTAGTAATTTCATTTTTTCTTCAATCCACTTCATTCCGGTGGCAGACCAAATAACGATATCATAATGTTCATATGCTGATGTTAAAAATTCATGTAAATATGGGCGCATCAATTCAGCGCCTGTTTCGGCAGTAGATCTATGATCAAATAAAGTGTAGTCTATATCAAGAACAAGTAATTTTTTATTTTTTCTCGGTGGATTGATTTCTTTGATAACATAGTCTTTTATACGTTTTTGAACTTTATTTAAATAAACATAACAATTTTCTATTGTTGAAACATCTTTTTCTTCGGTATCATCAAAATCATCAATGACATCAACAAAATCAGAGGGTTTATTTGAAGCATTTTCTATATCTTGTTCTGTGGAACCCATCATCATTATTTTAAAGTTAGGTTTTAACTCTAATTGATTAATTCGTAGTTCATCTGTAGCTAACTTGTCTAAATTAAAAATAAGAAAAAATTTATTGGCATTGTAAAGATATTGAAATATAAAAAAAAATTGATTTATTATGTACTTTTATATTTTAAGTTCAAAAGCTTTTGTCTTTCAGGACGGACTTGTGTTCTTTTGAAAATTTCATGTTTTAGAACTGCTACGGTATCTTGTTCAACCAAATCGTCTAAAAAATTCAATTAGTGTTTAAAGATTTATCCAAATATATGATATATTAATACATACTTATTGGAAATTCTTTCCCACTCCATTTTACGATTATTGCAATATCTTTAACATCATCCATGATTCAATTAACCGTATATTTTCAAGAAGATTATAAATCAATTTTTAAATGCAGTTTCAAAATAAAAAAACAAAAAGAATTAAATCCTTTGTTTACGTTTACTCGTGTTTGACTTGACTTATAATTTTGCGAATTTACACAGTTTTTCAATCTGTTTTACATTAAAATAGACCGACTATCATATATTTACATAGAAGATGCAAGGCATTTTGTTTTGGTTTGTTTTTTAGTTTTCATGATAGGACAGCACATAATTAAACGTCAAATACTTTAGGACTACCTAGAACCACCTAGAACAACCAGGAACACAAAAACTAAAGACCGTTTTTATCTATTTTAATAAATTTCCAGATTTTTATTTGTTTATAATTTGTTTTTAATTTTTGGAAAAATGTTTAATGTTTTAAAATTTTTACCTGTAAAACAAATAAAAAGTTATAAGCAACAGCTAAAATAAAAAAAAAATATTAAATAAAATAGGAGGCCAAAACGGATCTGAAAAAAAAATTAGAATTTTGAACAGTTTTGAATCACTAATGAACAATAAAAGTAGACCACTTTCGGGCAGAAAAATACCTGTTCTAAAACTAATAAATGTAAAAACCTGTACTTTTTGTTCTAGTTTGTTCGAGGTAGTCCTAAAACTTACTAATAAACACACCTATTGGCTTTTAACAGCAAAGTACATTACAGTGAGGTTAATCGCTTCACGGTTTTTCAATTTTTGAATCAGTTAAACAATAAATCTTAACTTTTAAATTGAGTCCAAGAAAGTTTTGAAGAGATAAAGGATTTTCAATAATTGTGAAATCAACTTGAAACGCTTGTTTTAGCAAATACATGTTTTTGTAGACGTTTCTGCGTAAACTTGCAAAATTTAAAAAGTTGTGCATAAGAATTACAAACAATAGTATTAATGAAAATAATTGAATCCAATAGCGTATATAATAAATGATACGATTGAATAAAACTTAATACATATACCTATATAAAATTATGGCTTATGGTATAAATAACCTATAAAAATTCTGATGCGATGTGTTCTGCACTGGCAAAAACTTCTACAAATGTATTTTTCTGTTTTGAAATACTTTTGCTAAATAAATATGAAAAGATAATAGAACAGCTAGAGTTATAATTAGTTCAATTTATGCAATATGCATTTCTTGAACAATTAATAAAGAGCTGCCAAAAAAGCTGGTTTTGAAATTTCACAAATTTGCAATAAGAAAGAATAGTTGAAATATTTTTTTTTTCACAAAATGAAATTGTTTTGATTTGATTTGAATTGTCAAAACACTAATTTTGTTTAAGTATGGGGTAGTTGGTAGTAAGCGAAAAGCCCTATCTAATTAGTGGAACAGATTTCGTAATATTAAAAAAAATATATATGCAATAATAAACTTCAGTTTTTTAAATAATGAGTCCTTATATAATAAACTATTGATTTATAACCATAGAATTAATATTATTAGTAAATTGATGATTTTAACATACAATAATATGTTATGAAAAGATGATATTAGAAGGATCCAATAACCAATATTATAAATTGTTAAACATTTAGTTTGTATAAATGAGTTTAAATTTCATGACATTTCATTTTGAAGTTTTTTTAAAACTAGGCCGGTAAACAGCTGATTAAATTGACTTACTGAATTCTTATTTGAAAATTTGTTGTATATTGTTGTTATTTCATGAGGTGAATAATTGAAACTTTTGTTTATAAATTGGTGTTCTATTTAATTTTAGAATTTAGTTTATAATGCTTAACTTTAGGCATATTGTTAACTTTCGAAAACTTTCTATCATAAATTCTGCAATTTTCAATAAACATTTGTGTTCAGAATCAAATAATGACGAAAAACATAAAAATCATTCAAAAACTAACAATAAAAAAACTAATCTCCCAGTTATACGAGACGGTTTTGAAGATGTAGCAAATAAGACAAAACAAAACTTTTTAGATATGGTAACCATATTTGAAAGTAAAAGTGTATCTCGTCGGAATCACGTTGAGTTTATATATGCAGCCTTAAAAAATATGGAACCATTTGGAGTACATACAGATATTGAAGTTTATAAATCGTTAATAAATGTAATGCCTAAAGGTAAATTTATACCTACAAATATTTTTCAAGCTGAGTTTATGCATTATCCAAAACAACAACAATGTATCATTGATTTGGTAAAAAATTTTAAAGTCAAAATATTCATATACCAAAATTAAATATTAATATTTTAGCTGGAACAAATGGAAGATAATGGAGTGATCCCAGACTTTGAAATGGAAGCAATGCTATTAAATATATTTGGACAACGTGGCCACCCTCTTCGTAAATATTGGCGTATGATGTATTGGATGCCAAAGTTTAAAAATTTATCACCCTGGTCATTGCCTAATCCAGTACCTAACGAAACTTTAGAATTAGCAAAATTAGCAATAGAAAGAATGTGTTCAGTTGATCTATTATCAAAAGTAGAAACATTTGATACGAAAGAAATTTTAGAGGCTGTTGATGATACCTGGATTGTTAGTGGTATTAGTAAAGAACAATCCGAATTATTGAAAACTCACGACACTACAAAACCCCTTTATATAGAGGGTCCTTTTTTAATATGGTTAAGGAATAAGTCTGTAAATTATTTTACTTTACGGGGAGATCCTAATTTAAAATTTTTTGAAGAACTAGAAAAAATTGAAAAGGAAAATGATCCAGATGGTAAGAAAAAAAAAAAGAGAAAATTTTTTTTAAAAATTTTATATTTTAGATGTTCGTAGTATTGATGTACCGTTTTTCGGGCAACCACCTAAAAAAAATAGTAAGCAATTGTCAACCATAAAAAGATCTATTCATCAACAAGATGATAGCACTATTTTTGCAATATGTGCTACTGGGACTTCATCAAAAGATTCATTATTATCGTGGATTAGATTATTAGAAAAAAATGGAAATCCAATTTTAGGTCAAATACCAATTTTGTTTAGGTTCCGTTCAAAAACTGGTGGAAGTTTGATTCCTATTTCTGAAGTTAATAGTATAGTCAATGATAATAGTAATAAAAATAGCTAGCAATATTTTTTGTACAGTAGTATTTATATTTAAAGAATTGTTTTTATTGTACATTTTTATTTGATTTATTTTTATTTTTAATGTATTTGAAAAAAGCAAAAAAAAAAAAATAAAACTACAATTTTTAAAAGTAGTTTTTTTAATTTTTGTTGCATATGTTTTAAGTACTCACGTTATGATTTTTTTAGCGAAAGCAAGTTTTTTTTCGACTAGACAAAAAAAAATTTATTAATTATATTAATTTTTCTAAGTTTCTTAAATCTAATCACAGAATTTGATATTTTTAAATTCAAAAATTTTAAATTATCATCTTTAGATCCTAAAATCTTGTGTCAACAATAAAAATAAAAATGTATATTATTAAATATATGTAAAGATAGAATTATTTGTTAAACAGCGAGATCTTTTATAAAAAAATTCTACCTTGAGCAACAGATAGCTTTCAAAAACTTGTGTTTCTTAAATAACTTTATAAACTAAAATATTTAAAACATTTTTCTTTGATGTTTGGCGATACTATGAAATTTTATAAGTTACAATTCTAAAATCAATAATTATTGTTGAAGTAATACTTAATGAGATATTATTGAATGCAATTAATTTCTTAATGTCAGAGTATTACATAATTGCAAATTAATATTAATCTTATAGGTTTGTTTTAATTTGAAATCAAATTGATTTGTTGAATTTATCTAAAATTTCATTCAACAAAATATTCAAATATTCCATAAGTTTAAAAATTAAAGCAATAATTTCTAATTTCAATCATTTTTTTGAAGGTTAAACTTAATGACTTCATATACAGAATTTATTTTTTTACGCTGTATTTAACTAAAAACTAACAATATTCTTTTTTTTAAAGAACATATTAATACGTAAAGTAAATAATAGCTATAGTGATTAGTTTTTGGTCCGAAAATATCAATTTTCTGTAAACATATTTCGAATACGTTAAATTTCAGTAAATTAAAAAAATTATTTATAGTGACAATCACTTGGGTTGGGCAATTAAAATCATTTTGATTATTTCGGCCATATCAATATTTCATTTTAAAGCGTTCAATCATTTTAATGTATTTCATTTGATAGATTTTCGAAAATTAATTTTTTTGTTTGTTAAGAGGAAAAACATGAGAAACATGACCGATACCTTTATTTCTTCCTTCTCGAAATAATATTCTCATGCCTGGCCGAACATATTCAGGATGACAAACAAATTGAAAAATTACAGACGCACTATCATTTGTCCCTAGTTTTTCTTCGCCCATAATTCCACGTATCACAGCAGTTTGCCTTATACTTCCAATATGAACTGTTGTTTGAAAACCTACATATATTGCTGTAGCGTGATATAAAACTGAAATTTTTGCCTAAAATAAAAAGAAATTTATATCATCTTTTATAAGGATTTATATAATGCTTTAAAACCTGAAAGAATAATGTTCCGAATGGTTCTTCATCACTTATATTATCAGTTAGAAGAATCATACCACTGCGTAACGTTTGGAGATTTTCATGTGGCATAAAAGATAATGATGCACTTTGACCAGCGCGTACCACTCGACATGGAGCTTTATTTCTATGTATTGTGTGAACCTTGTAAATTTATGTTAAAATTAGTTAAAAAAAAAAAATTAATGGCAAACTAAATCTTACGGTAACTGGGAAGAAAGTTCCATTAGGTAAAGGACCAATTTTCATTTGCATCTTTTCTGTTAAAACTCCTTTTGTTAAAAGTCCTCCAACTACCGAGCCAACTTCTGAAACTCGAAATATTTCATCAATATGAAATTCACAAGATTGTTGTTCTAGTCTTTCTTTTTCAGAATTACTAATTCCAGGCGACAAAACGTATAAAAATCTTGTAACTAAATCTAATCCAGCTCCAGTAACATTTGAAACACAAAAAATAGGTACTATATTTTCGGCAGCCAAATTTGATCCAGCTGTCAATACATCATCTTCATTATTTACTACAAAAGGTACCTTTCGACAACCGACAGAAGTTAAAATATTTTTTAACTCATTTACAGTACTTTCAGGTGAAGTAATATCGATTTTCGTTACAACTATAAAAAATGGCATATCTAATGCTCGAGCAATAGATAAATGTTCCTTACTCGTTCCATTAAAACCACTTCCCGCCGAAACAACTAACATTGCATGATGGGGTGAATAACCTGATAAAGCTTGTACTGTCGTTTTCATATAACGTCTATGACCAGCTAAATCCATAAATGTCACCAACTTAGTTGATCTGTCACTAATTTCTTCTGCAGTCATCATTTCATTATACTTGTAATTTATTATATTACCCGCTGAATCAAAACCCAAAGTTTCATGAGATATGCACGAAGTTCTACCAGATTGAATTTCATGCATATGTCGGAACATATTTAATCGAGCTCGTCCTCTACCATTGTCATATTCTCCTTGTGTTAAAACGCCCAATAAAGTAGATTTTCCAGCATCTGCTCCACCCAAAACCGCAACTCTAACTTCTATGTTATGTTGATCATCTGGTATTTTTCGTACTAAAACTTCAGTAACAGAACGTTTTCCACCAACAGACTTTCTTCGTAAAATACTAGTCGATGCTCCTAAATTATGTGCCATTTGTTTTAAAGTGTTTAATGATGCATTCATATCTTTATCGCTTAAACCGTGCATATGACCCAAATCTGAAACTCCAATTTCATAAATTGCTTCACCGTGTCCTTCACGTAGTCGCCATTTCATTTGTGTGACTAGATGTTCAAAACGTTGTTTTGATGGATTTATTAATTTCAATTTGTATTCAATATTTCCAAGTTGGGGTTCTGGCGGTAACATACCCTGATCAAAATCTAAAATTATTTTATTATTATTTTGCAAATCACTGTCACTTTCACTGGAACTGCTAGTCGACATTGTTCGATTGTTATTATTTATTCTATTGTGAAGTTTCTCATTGTATTTATTTTTAGATTTTTCATTACGATTATTTTTTTTATTTTTATTATTAACAAGTTTAGAATAGTTATTATCTACTAAATCATCCGTTTGCGTTGGATCAAATAAACTTAAGAAATCCATATTACCTAAAAGAAAATAAATTTATTTTTAAAAATTTAATATTCCAAATATGATAATGTTTAAAATTCTATTTAATTATGTAAATGATCTAATTAACAAAAGCTTACAAAACATTTTTTTTACTTTTATAAAAAATTTCGACGGCAAACTTACACGTTGACAAAAACTCCTTTACCAAAAACTTTACATTTTTTTTTTTTTCATTCAAGAATAACTTGGCAAAATTTAAAATTGAAATAACAAAAAAAAAAATCAAATTATATAAAAATAATTTGTACTCATTACATAAAGTTTTAAATTAGTTACGTTTTTTGTAGTTTTTTTATTTAAGCCGTTATGAAAATTGAGATAACTGGTTTTTTTAATCTCTTTACAGCTGATTTAAAAGTATACGTATAGTTACTCAAATGAATTAATTTCTGTTTCTTATTATGCAATTAATTTATATTAACATTGTTTGTACATTATCATGCAGTTCAGAATCTGTTTATAATAAAGTTTATGCTTCTACTTAACGCTGAATGAATTTGTTTGTTCAGTTTCTCATAAGTTTTATTTTAGTATTTTTAATTTACATATGTTTTTGTATGAGGCAATTTTTTCAATCTCTTTAAATATTAATATTGGTTTAAATATTTTTAACACAGAATTTTTTTTTTTGACTTTTAATTATAATTAAAAAAAAACACCTGAGTTGCTTGAGATAAAAATCTTCAGCAGTAAGTTCAAATACATAAATAGTAAATTTATTATGTTAAAACTATACCGAGTTTTAAATTTCTTTAAATAATTTTAATTGTTATTTTTTTAATTATAAAAGTCAAAACTCTGTTGTTGATTCTTGAGTCAAAAATACTTTTATAAAAATAAGTACATACAAATATAAAAATAAAAAAACTTTTAAAAAATTGTTAAATTACCATTGCATTGAAAAAAATATATACATATATATTTTTAATCAAATGAAATAATTTAAACTTTTATGAAATAATAAATTTCTTTTATTTTTAATCATTAGTCATAAATTCATAAACTGTATTTCTTATCTGTTTAAAAATTTCATTCCCTTTTAATTCAGTTTAACACAAAAGTTAAAATTTATATTATTTATAATAATAGAAGATTAAATGTTTAGTCACTTTTTTTATTCCTTTTATTAATAACCTTGATAAATACATTTTATTTAGTTCAATTCCCCCAAATGTTAGTGTTTACAAAAAGCAAAGCAACATCATAAATGTATGATGCAATATTTTATGAAGATATTAAATTAAAAGTTTTTTTTTAACATTACACCAATTAGTTTTGTATTGCATTAAAAAAAAAAGTGTATTAGAATTTAGATTGTTGGTACAACTCTATACCTGTTTTTTTGTGTTAATTTTATTAATATAAAGAAACAATACTTATACAATTTTGCGCCTATAGGCAATAGAATATTTACAAAAAAAAAAAAAAAATTTTTAAAAAGCTATTAGCGGAAAAAAAATCTAAAATTTAATTATCTCTATATTTTTTCTTTTGCCTTTTTCGTATCAATCAATTTTCCTATTTTAATTTATTTCTATGTTTGGCTAAAATTAAAAAAAAAAAAACGAATTCTGTTTTTTTATTTTTATATTTTGTGTATCAAACAAAGATGACCTTTATTTCACTTTTTCTTTCATTTACCTTTTATTTTGTATCTTATTTTGAGTTTGTTGACTGACGTAATTATTTATAATTTTTACTTTGTTTAAAAACAATCCCAAAAAAAAAAAATCCAATAAATTTCTATTTACAAACAAAATTTGCTGATGTTTTTGTTTTTATTGCCAAAACAGCTAAGAAAAAAAAATATAAAAAAAACAACTTAAAAATAGCTTTGTTCCTATTCAAAATTGAATTGAAATTTTTTGATACAAACATTTTTTTAATTATTATTTTTCGAAATACATATTAAAATGGCACATATTTGTACATACATATATAATTTTTTAAACCTAATTTAATTTTTTTTTTCTTTTAAATACAAATTTACTTACTTTGGTTTTACAAATGAAATTCTTTAAATATTTTTAATTTATTCCTTTTGTTTTTTAATAAAATTTATAAGCTGTGACTTTTATTAACATTTAGAATATTTATTAATTTTTAAATAAAGATAAATAATTTTTTTTTATTTTCTCACTTCACATTTCACAATAATTTTTAATATGATTCCAGATAAAATAAAAAGACCAAACTAACTAAACTGCAAACTACAAATTTTAATTCTAGTTAATAAAAAAAAATTTAAAATATAAAAATATCAAAATGTCAAAATCAGTTGTTTAAATTTTATTGTAGATTTGTATCTGACTACAAAAAATTTGTGGTTTTATTATCCCAACAAATATCAACCGTTATTTACTATATATTTTTGGAAAATGTCACTTCAGACAACTTCAGATAAATTGTTTAGAAATAGAACATCCTAAATGTATGCAATAAATTTAAGTTGTAAATTTTTAGCTATATGCAATTTCTTTTAGGTAAGTATTTCCACAGACTATATAACTATACAGACATTTATTTCTGAACAAATTTTTTACGATTTTTTTCCTAGAACAAAATGCAAAAATTTATTGGCTCCCATTTATTGGTATAAGAAAAAAAAACAAACAAATACTTTTGCTTATAATATAAAACAGAATTACTTTTGTATTGATAATATGTCTATATTAACAGAACAAAGTATGTACAGACTATGCAGATTGCAGACACATAGTTAATATAGTATGTATGATCAAATAATATGTTAATTTGGTACAATCACACACAGCTATAATATATAGTTAATATAGAGTATAGTATAGACGTATAGACAGTAACTTTGTTTGCTTTGTATGTATACATATTTAGCACATGTAGGTAAGGTATAGCAATTAATATTTAACTTTAAAAAAGATAACCGAATTGAAATGCAATAAAATGATCTACATCTTTACATGTAAAAAATTAATGCATAACTGTTGTAATTTTTTTAGATAGGTAATCATTGTTTTAAAAATTAATTATTATTACATGCTATAAGTAACTAGTTCAGTTATTCCATAAGATTTTATTATTTTTTTAATAAAGCGGTGAAATATTTTTTTCCAAACAAACTATTTATAATAACTATTTATAATAAACCATTTATATAATTATATAACTTAGTATTTAGTTAAAAATTAAATTTACAAAGAAACTACATATTTGTATCAATACCATTATTTTATACCTACCTACACAAAATAAATTTAAATAGATAAATAACATAGTGACTATGTTATCTCTTTATCATAAAATTTCTAGTTTACTTACAATATCTAGTTTACTTACAAAATGGTACTGTGTACGATATGATCGATTATTTTTTGTGTTTCATAAGTATGTGTAACACTGCACTGTACAGAGTATATACAGAATACAACAGAATACAATACAGATTAGCAAAATATGATAGTTTAGTGTACCTACATTTATTATTTTTTTATTTTTTACGCATACTTATAAAGGGGAGCCAATCGATCGACTAAATTTTAAATTTAAGAAGAAAAAACTTTGCATTGAAATAAATGTCTGTATAGTTATATAGTCTGTGGTATTTCTTAAGTTTCATTTTGATTTAATTCATTAGAAAAAATTGGAAAAATTTCTCTATAAAATCTCCAAATTTAACTCTAAAAAACAGTAAAGTTGTCAAATATCTCGGAGTTCATTTACATCGTAATTTGAACTTCATCGAGCATATATACAGTTCTTAAAGGTAACAAAGCATTTATGGCAGCCAAAAACCTGTTCTATAACAAAAACATAAGCAATCGGGTTAAAATAATATGTTACCAAACATTAATAAGGCCAACACTTACATATGGTGCACCCATATGGTACAACATAAGTGGAAGCCTAATGGAAAAAATACATAAGTTTGAAAGAAAGTGTATAAGAGTATGTATTAACAAACACCGAAAGCCTGAAACCGACTACAAGCATTTTTATTCCAATAAATACTTGTACAAGGAATCCAAAATCATAAGAATCGATAATTTTATTTTAAAATTAGTTCGAGATCACTATGATAGAGCACTAAAAACTCCAGAAAATGGTTTAATATCACATATATTTTACCACAATGAGGAGTACATTAAAAAGACTCTGCTCACTGGCTTTATAGCACCCGAGCATTTCATCTTTTTAGATAAAAATGGTTTCATTCAAAACCAATCGCATGTCCCTATATTATTTCACTATAATAGACGGGCCACATGCAAAAAAATTGAATACGATCCAGGCAACATTAATGGAGATAATTTAAAATACGACATGTTCATACTGGACAAAGACAAATTTGTTAATAAAAACTATTGGTGGTTGGATGTTCTTTGACATTAAGAAATTGCTTTCTAGTTTAGGTTGTAAGTAGGCTAAGTAGGTTAAGTTAAGTTAAGCGAATTTTATCAAAACAAACAGATTTAATAATGATTTTTTATAACTTTTTGCATTATGTACTGTAGATATAATAAATGAAGGAATTTAAATATATAGATTAAGTTAAATTAAATTTACATAAATTAACAATAAAAAATATGATTATTTTAAATGTTAATAATATTTGAAATTAAGCCGTTTTGTAAACTTTTTTTTAGGTTTGTACTAAGATAACAAAAAAATATATAAAAGTTTAAAAAAAAAAAAAAAAAAAAAATTTTGATTTAATTATCAGGAACTTACCTATCTAATTACTACGGAAGAATACGTAAGTTTTTGTTCAACAGCTATTATTGAAATGTTTACGGATAATTGCGGGTAATTTTGAACCGGTTAATTTTTTTGAAAGCATAATTGAAATTTAGTATCATAAATGTAAATTTTTAATTTGTATGAGAATTTTGTCATTTTCTATCGGTCAGTGGCGTATCGTGACTTTTATGATAAGGTATGCAACAAAATAAAAAACCACTTAAACTGCCAATATTAAACTATATTATAACATTATAAACCCAACCAACCAAATTTATAGCCTCCTTTATTCATTTAATTTAATAATATAAAAGAGAATGCAATTAAATTATTCAAATCCGAAAAATTAAATTTACATTTTATGCGTGTAATCTATTCGTGATCTATTTATTTTATTCGAAAGAATTTTCCATAAAAAAATATATGGAAAATACACACATATGTCTAATAACTAATAAGCATTTAATTTTACGAAGATATATGTATGTATGTACATAAAATATATTAAAATTAATGAATATCACCCCTATTCTAAATTCCCTTGTACAGCTAAGTTGGAGATAATTTACGAAAAAGCGATTCTCAATTCTGTCTGAACATTACGAAAAGTGCAAAAATCTACGAAAGAAATATTGATTCGTAAGCAGGTTCATACTTTATATTATTTAATGATCAGTTCACTTCTATATGTACAAATAAAAAGTTTCAAATAAACTTACATTAGTTAAATCTATTTTCAAAATATTTTTAAATATTTTTAAATATTTTTCAATAATTAGCACATTTTCAAACAATTTTGTAAAAATGTGCCTATATAGCTTCACTCTGTCCGTCCGCCCGTATGTTTACAAAAACTTTTACACCGTTTGAAATAGAGTAACCGGTAATAAAATTTACTATTTTGCAAAACAAAATTTTTGCCAGAGTTGACACAGTCTACTCTACACTTTTCCTTGTTTTAATATGAAAAAGAATGAATAATTTAACATTTTAAAAAAAATAAAAGTTTTATGATTTTTTTGTATTTATATACCATATATATTTCATTACAGTATATAGAAATATTAATAAAATATGACTAGTTCTTAAATTATTAAAATACTTAAATAAAATACCAAATTATACTTTTAAATTACGTAAAAAGTTGTCATTTTCATATTCTGAACAATTAATTAATGGATTTGTATCACTCGGAATAAAAAATGCATTTTTTGGAGCATATTTCACATTGGTTGTTGCACATATTATTGTGCTCCATGATATTTTTTTTATAGATTCTAATATATCTTTTGGTAAACTGTGATTAAATTTAGTATTGGTGTAAAAAAAACGATCCCCATTTTTAAAACGTTCAAATTGTAATTTTGTTAAACATTTCATTGTTGGTCCAATAATTTCACCACAATCTTTTTCTTCTAAGCCACCTCCAATATATAAATCAATGTCACGTACAGACTTATAGACTCTTGCAAGACGATAAATATTCTGAAATTGTAATTTTTATATTTAAAATAATAATTCATAATATTTATTTAAAATACAATTTAAAAGGAAATCAACAAACACTCACATCTTCTGAAATTGTTGGATAAAGATCTTTAAAAGATTTCAGAGTTTTAAAACCACATATTTCTCTATATTTCCAATATGGCGCTATACCATGATCTCGACCTCTTTGAATATCAACCGATAATAGATCAGTTTGATTAAAAAGTTTATTAACAATATCATCATCAATTTTTCCAATATTAATTGGTTGAAGCATTATATTTTTCAATAATGGTAAGAAATTGGTTTCATAATAATCCGTTTCATCAAGAATCATTTCCCCATATGGAATTGATGTTATTCCATCTAAAAATATAAAATTTCTAAAATTGGTTTGTTTTTTTTTTGAATTTATAAGATAAAATAATTAGATACGGACTATTCGTAAAGAGCATAATGTTCCTGGGTGTAAACCAATGAAGTTGTCGAAAAACTCCAGTATTAAAATCATTTGTAGTTGAACCATCAATAGATTCACTATAATCAACATCGGTAGTCATCGTTTCATCTAAAATAATATTTTGTTTTTGTCATTTATAGTAATTTTTATATACTAATAAGATATAATTTTGAATTATACAGGGTGTTTCGGCAAAAACCTGCCATAAAAATAGGGATCGGGGTTCAAAATAAACTTCCCACTTCATCCCTACCACCAAAAGAATTGTGTTTGTTTTGAACTGCAGAGTAACCCAAAGTTTTATGGCAGGTCATTGGTTTATATATATTTAAATACAACCCCCTGTATAATTACTTAATAGAATCGATAAATAATCATTGTAAATAATATTTTGATAAATTGCTATATTTAAACGTCTTGCTTCTTGAAATATATTTTCATCATCCCAATCTGGTAATTGTTTTTTAATATTTTCAGCTAAAATGTTATGAAGTCTTATAAATAATAAATGTATTATAGCCAAAGATGGGACTTGTGTTGCTCTAAAATCCCCTTTAAATAAAAATTAAGGCTATATATAATAGTTAGTAGTTATATGTAGTAAAATAACACTTACCTGAATAATAACAGAAGGCATTATCACAGTCTGGTTTTTTAGGTAATAAATTATCATCACTTGTTAAAAGTTTACCATCTTCTTTTGTTCTTAATTTTTCTGCCACTTCTATTGAGCTTCCATAAATAACAGAAAGATCTAGATAGTGTGAAACCCTATTGATCTTGAAAATTTTTTTGTTTTTTACTTAAATTAATTTAAATTTTTTAAAATTTGTTATTTGTATATACTTGCTGAGCTCCTCTTAATTGACAATCATTTGGTAATGTAGCTTTGCTTCGTATAAAGTTATGACATCCATATTGGGTATTTCGATGATAACTGTCATCAGGTGATATAAGGAATGGTAAACAACCAGGATGTAGTTTAGAGTTTGGTAATATTTTTTTGTAATCTTGTGAGCAACATCTAATCGGAGGATCATTAGGTTTTTCAGCTTTCTCTAAAAAAAATTAATTTTTATTTTAATATTATGGTTTCTTCTAAACAGTATTAAATTTTTGTCCGTTCATCAGTTTGCCTACATTCGTCTTATCGTCTGTACGTCCGCTGATATATTTTCTCAAAACTTTTATACCCTCAAGAGCTCATAAAATGGGTATGGAATTCAGTTCTACTTCTGATTAATTTCCATTCTCAGTCCAATACAAAGTTTCGCAGATGACAGTTCTCTGCCGGCGTCCTACGACTTCTTAAAAAATCAAATACCACGTTTACCGCAATCAGTTTAAAAGGAAATCTGATGGCTAGCTACCTGTCAATAATGACTAGTAAAAATAACTGCTTGTGGTAAAAAAAACAGAGTCGAATTTAGTATTGTCGAAATATGTTATAGCATTAATTCTTTTATCTTGTAAGGTATCTACCACATGTTCTGTTGAATTGAAATCAAAACAATTCCAGCGGACTCAAGTGCCTATTTATACAAATAACACAGTGGAAATTCCTAGGAGGTTCAAATCTGGTTATGGAAACACATTTATTGTAAAAACTACTAGAATATGGAACATGCTTCCACCTTAATGTCTTCAAAAAGAACCTAGATAAATTCATTTTTAACCTACCCCCAAATCTTCTTCTATCTTATTTTCCTTTAAATTCCTTTGTTTCATAGCCATGCCCTTGCATATCTGTTTACTATCAAGTGTAAGAATTTGAGAATAAGCATAAGTTAAAGACAAGCTTTGTTTGTTCTTCTTTACCATATTTAAGAGCTATGAGAGTTATTCAATTCGAGAATTCTATATTTTTGGACAACTCTGTGTAATGTTAAGCTTTAAAACCCTTGTTAAGAAAACATACGTACCATGCATATTATTTATAGATCCGGCAATATCATGTGTTATTAATTGTCCAAAAAGCAACCAACCCATATTTGGAGTATCACTAGCACACAATTTACTGTTGAATGTATTTATAAGAATTTTATCAATAATTATTCTGGGACTTGTTAATTCTTGACCAACAATCGATTTTCTTATTTCCATTACATCTGAAAATTTAAATGTGCTACAATATAATAATTTTATCAATTAATTTGAATATAATGTCGAATTCTTACTATCATCATAAAATGTAACAGTTTCATCTAATCGACTGTATGGGGTGAAGGCAGCACCTTGAATTGGTTTTTTTAAATTATTACAAGTTCCATCGAATGAACGATATCTAAAATTGTATAATTATAAATTAATTAATTAATCAAATCTCTGGAAATGATCTCAGAAAGTTAATAATTTAGTGAAACACTTCATTAAACCATAGCCTACTTTTCATCCAAGTTACATGTAATATTAAATAATTCTATTGGACATCGTAACTGTTCAGGTACACATTGGGATGCAATTTTTAAAAATGGATTTATATTTTCGGAATCTGATGTAATCTCGCTATAAACATCTAAAATTTTTTGAGTTCCTCTCAAAATTTCCTCACTTCTCAAAAATATATCACTTATATTCGTGACCATTTCCAAATCATCATTATTGAGACGAAAAATCATTGAAAAAGGCTAGGTTAACGCAAAAATTTAAAAAATTAATTATACTTTTATTCTGAAACTAATAATTTAATTAAAGTTCGTATTTAATACATACATCTGTATCATCGCATATGTAACCACTTTCTGTTAATAAAATTCCTTTTTCTTTTTCAATTGCATAGCTATCAACGCCGAATTTTATATTTTTCCAAATGTTGTCACATGTTTGACTAAAAAAGAATAAGAAAATTGATTTTAAAATTTTAATTTAATGATCACTTATTAATTATATCTTTTTTTTTACAACTTATTGTTTTTTACAGACACTTTGCGTCAATGCACCTGAATGAAATTATAATACACTAAAACTTATTAGTTTTAAATTGAAAAGTTTATGGAAAAATCTATAGCTTTGTTGCATAGAAGACTTTTACTATTTAATTTTCGCTTATTTTAATAACTTCTTCTACTTCTTCTTCTATGGCGCTACAGTCCGTTATCGAACATTGGCTTAGTAACTTATTTGAAAATAAAATTCCATGGTAAAGCCCCCTGGGTGGTAAAGTGGTTTAGAGTGATGACTTCTTTCATTCAGGAGACCCGGTAAAAAAACTTTTATCTGACTTTTGACTCCACCCAACAATACCTTTCAATATTTAGTTCAAAATAACCACATAACCTAGAATTAATACAAATATATAATCCTAATGGTATCTTTAATAAAAAATTAAAAAAAACTTATTTTAATTTTTATAAATTTGGAATCAAAGAAGGTAAAATAAATTTATGAATAAAATTAAAAGGTCTCTTGGAAGAAGATTTATCAAGATCCGAAGTCATTAAAACTAAAATTTATTAACTTTTTACAGTTAAGATTTCTAAAGTGTTCATCTTTAAACCTCTTTCTTTTTACTACATTTTGAGCACTAAATCATTTATGTAGTTCAAATATTGCAAAAGTTTTAATTACTCTTTTGGCTGGATGGCCGAATGAGTGTGCCGATCTTTCGTTCAAAAGACCCCGATTCTATTCCCGGTAAATATTTTGATTTATTAATATAACTCACAGTCATAAAAATACTTTATAATTTCATATAAAATTATTACAAAATATAACAAACAGAATTGTTTCTATTGAAAATCTAAGACTTTTCTACATGTTATAAGGCGTAGTACTGTTTCATGTTTAAATTGTATGTGAAATTTATTAAGATCAACTCTAAGAATATTAATATAATATGACCTCTTTTTCTAAGCATAATATACTTATGTTATAGAAAGGCGTATTAGGTTAGCGATTGACCAGTTAGCAAAAACAAGTGTTGGAAAATTAGACATGGCACTTAATATATGGTATATTAAATTCTTAAAATTAACGAGTAGAATTTCTTAGGGTGCGTTTATGTTGGAGCTGCGATAAGTGATAAGAGCGTCGATAAGAACATAGCATATAGAAAATTATATTGTTTATCGATGATCAACGCGATGCTCCAATATAAATACCTCTATTTAAATCATGTATATAGTTTTTTTTAGTCTACGCTATGCTCTTATCGATGCTCTTATCACTCATCACAGCTCCAACATAAACGCACACTAAGATTCAACTTAGATATTATAATACTATTTTTTATATTATAGTGTAAGGGAATTTTAGTTTTAGATATAAAATAATAAATAGTTTTGTATCTGTGAGATATATTTTATATTAAATTATTATAGTTGGTTATATATGTTATTATTTATAAATTTTTTCATTATTCATAGGAGTCATAATTATAAATTAAGCCATTAATTATAACCCAAACGCAAATGGTGGTTAAAATCAAAAACCACAGAAAAGTTTTTTAACTGGAATGTGAACCCGAGCATCTCGAATAAACCAGTCTTCACTCTAATCACTATGCCAACCAGCTGTTAAAAATAAAATTTATACTTATACAATAATTTTGTATAGTTTTGGTTGGTCAGATAAATAATAAATTTTTATAAGTTATTATGAAAATAAAAAATAAGACAACCCCAAACTCTAAAAGCCTTCTTTACAACACATATATTACACTTTGAATGCAAAGCAATAGTTGATAAAGTATTTGATGCAATATAGAACCTCGTTTATGAATGATTATTTTAGTAGGTAATTAAAAACAAAATTTTATCTTAAAATAATTTTAGGTTAACATTTAACCCCCATTTTTTTTAAACTAGTAAACACCACTAATAATATTCTTGATAACAATATAAAAGCTTTAATATGTAATTTAAAAAGCTTTAAAATTAAAAGTTATTTTGAACCCTACAAATTCTTTGGAATGATATACAATACTCGAATGTGGTAATATAAAACTTATGTTACAGTTACTTTAGAAAATCTGTCATAAATATTGATCTGAAAAATGTAGACCCTAAAAAGGTTTCCTAATTAATACCTATTATTTATTTAGGTATTATAAAAAAATGTAATAAATTTGTTTCATATTTCATATAATACACAACTTATTAGACCATCCATATATGAGTATTGTATAAAAGTTGTATGACAGTTATTCGAGCCACTTGCATTACGCTAACTTTCTTTAGCTTTAATGCCCAAAAGTTAACTACTTTTGACAAAATTTCTGACATCCAGCTTGATTATTTTTAGAGTTTCCCTGATATTTGAAAAAAACGTTGTATAACAAGTATACTCGAATTATATAGCGTTTACATTACTCAAAGATTACGCTCTGAGTTACGTTCATGTACGCCAGATTTGAAGAAGAAGGCTTAAAGAACAAAATGCAAAAGCAATCATCATAAGTTCTATTAAAATTCTTAACACAAAATTCTAGATCTTATTTTATTACAAATCTCTTCCAAAACATCTTCCATATCTATAACTTAAGAAGGATGGGGTCGGATTATATAAGATTTCAAAAATTTGGCAATAACTGCGTTTCGTATAGCAGTTAATTAAAATGTCATATGTCAACTCTATATATATTTATATAATTGTTATTTTGTGTTTTTAAATATGCGTTATAGAATCAGATATGCTTTATGTTAAAACAACTGAAATAAAGAGATTTTTCGTAATTTGGGGGATGTATCACAGGGTTTCCAAAAAATAGACTGACATAAAATTAATTTTCATAACGCTGTATCCATATCCGTAATTAAAATGTCAATGTTTTATTTCAAATGGTTGCAATTGTTGTAAAAACCGGACGGACTCACAGTCGAATTGTTAAACTTGCATTTTTTCTCAAATATTTTTTTTTTTTTTTAAATTTGCTAAAAAAATCGGATTAAATTTAATTCGTTTTATACTTTTATTATCGAACCGACACAAGGATTAAACGGTTCTAATTTAATATATAATAAATTCTGTGGAAAATCTCCAAAACTTGATAACCGTAATTTTTCCCTTTTTGAGATAACATTTGAAGTGGACTGTTTAACATCAAATCTTTGCACTGCCAAAAATAAATAAGCGTTTATTTAATTAAAAATCCCTCAAATGGTTATTAATAATGTTTTAAATAAACATTTTGTGTCACAAAATATTTTTAAAAATTTTCAAACACGTTTATTGAAAAACTGTAATTTTGCGGTTATCAAGTTTTGGATATTTTCCACAGAATTAAAATTATCTTTTTTCTTATCATCTTGTTAGTTGTTGTTTTTTTCTGTAAATTTTTAAGTTAACCTATTTATAAATAGTATTTTATAAATAAACAAATAGGTCTTTAAAGTTTTATTAAAATTTTTTTATTGAAAATAATTATACAATATAATTAATTTTTATTTAAAACACATAGTTCCAAATTGTTAATATGTACCGACATAAAACGGTTATTGAATATGTAAAATTTTACACAATATAATCGTTTGTTGTAAAATATCTTCAGTCTAAATAGACATAGGGACAAAAGTTCCGGAGTCAGAAGTCCTATAGATATTTATAAAAATAAATTGAAAGTCCTCAGAGAATTATGACTCCGAAGATTCAGCTAAAGTTGAATAAATTTTTATTTTAAAAAATATTTTTGAAAGTCTAATAAGTAAAATAGGAGCTGTTACATATAATAAGAATTATTTATATATTTGTCCAGATTCAATTAAATATGTGTTCAAAAATAGAAAATAAAATGTCATAAATTATCATTAGCAGGCAAAAACATATTTTATTTTAATTTTTTAAAAATTGTTTTAAGGTGAAAACCTAATGAACGCTTTGCATGCCTCGCTTGCTTATTACGCTTTGACCTCTACAATTAAATACATTACTTCTTATGCTACTAAGCCCAATAACGAAGCGAGCAAAGCCCATAATGTTTGCAAAATTTTTAAATGAAAAATTTTCAATTATTCGCTTGATTTTTATGCTTTTGACACTTAATTCATTGGGCTTTCGCCTGAAATTTATTTTTAAATTAAGGAATATAAATGAATATATTAATAAATCTTTTGTTTTATTTTTTTTTTTTTATTTTGAGAGAAGCAAGGCATGAATAGTTAATTTTTAGACATAGAACTCGATTTTAATCTAATTTCGGAAAGTTTTAAGCTTAAAACTTGATTAACAGTCTTTTCCGGAAGTTGATAATATCACCAATCAAAATAGAACAAGAGTTTTACTCATATAGTGGTTGTTATTATTATAGGATTTTGATCTTCCAAGTACGGTTGTAATTAGGAACTTATAATTTTGAGAAGAGTTAAATTTTAAAAAATAAATATGTATTATTCTCTTAAAAAAAATTGTACAATGGATGCCCGTTTAAGAGTTCCCTGGAAACAAAAACTAAAAATTTGAAGTTTTTAAACACTTGAAACTGAAATACCTATCCAAATTTTTTTGAAGTAATATTTAAATAATAGAGCTTCAACATTTTATTTGGTAAAAAGAAATGAGTATAAAATCCAATTTACTCTAATAAATTACGTCATTCTATGCCGAGCCAACAGCTAGTCTTACATATTTATCTATGGAAGAATATGATGCATATTTAAGTTAGGTACAAAATCAGTGTTATCAATTTTTCCAGAGTATTTATGAACTGAACTCGTATACGCGAATTTTGGTTTAGTTAAAAAATGTGAGTTTTGAAAAAAGGAGCAATATTCGGATTTCAATATGGAATTAATCTAGAATTAATTTTTTTATTTTTATAAATTTTAATTCTTTTAATACTGAAAAATGTTCTTTAAATATTTCGGGGGACTTTTGACTTTGAAACTTTTGTCGTTATTTACGTTATTTATTTCACTTTACACCTTAATCCCAATATATTGGCATTTAATTTGTATATAATAAAAATATTTTTTTTCTGTTTTTTAAATTAAAATTAAATAATTTTCAATTAGTTTATTATTTTAACAAGCCCAATTTATTTTTTTTTTAATTGACTTCTTTGTTTATTTGTTGTCAATATTAAATACAAATTTAAAACTTGTGACATACAATTTTTGTTGCAGCAATGTATATATATATTTTTTATATATATATATTTTTTTATATAATTTAGTAAATTTAGTAAATAGTATAGTTTTATTGCTGATTTCCAAAAGACTACAAAAACTGAGCTGAGCGTATTTAATAACATGTAAAATTTTGCACAAAACGCTAGTTTTTAATTTTAGAGTATTGTTGTTGTTGTTTTGGGAGATAGCATATGCCATCCTAACACGTAGGCCTTGCGGCTCGTTGTGCACTTACTTTCAATACTTTCTATCTATTTATAAGTAATATTATTTATTTTGTTTATATTATATATTTTATTTTATTTGAATATTCTAAATTATTTTGGTAACCATGGAGATTTGTAAAGCTAAAATTGTTTTTCAAAATTTTTTTTTCAATTAAAAAGGTCATTCCACTTCCACCCTCGGGCCTCTGTTAGTAAATCAAATCTTATCCACTTATTGAATTTTAGATTATTAATAGTAATTAATATATTTTTAATAATAATTAATAATCAATCAATTAATAATCAATTATATCAAATTATTTAAAAACTTATATAATAAACAAACACCCTTTAGTTTAGAGATATTATAATCCATATCCGATTTTTATTTGCTTTATTATACATCACTTTTCAATAATTCAAATAATTTAATTTTAAATTATTTAATTGTGTTATTAATTTTATTAATTATTTTAATGTTAGTTTTATTATAATAATTAATCTATATCCAAATTTATTAATTTTAGTTTTAAATATACATTTTAAATTTAAATAAATTTATTTTTAATATTAATAATTATTTATTATGGAACATTATTAATTATAAGATTATTATATTAATTAAACTAATTATTACAAAAACATTTTTATTAATAATGATTTTAAAATTTTTATAAACAAAATACTATTTAATTAATTAATTAAATATATACCATGATATAAAATTGATTTTATTTGTAATTATTCCAAGAAAACTTATAATAAATATATTATTAAAATTGCTTAAATTATTCATTTTTTTTTTTATTATTTATTAATAAGTTAATTAAATTTTTAATTAATAAATAATTTGTTTTTTTTAATTTTTGTAAATTGTATATATATATAATTTTCCCGAATATTTAGAAAAATTAGTTTTGAGACCTTAATTTATACTAAAACCGATTAATTTGAAAACTTTTATTATAAAGGGATGGAAATAAAAAAAATTTAAATTAGAGAAAAATTAAAAAAGCTTTTCTAAATTTAAATATAAATTAAATTAAACACATTATGGTGGTTATAGATTACAGAAAAATTTAAATTCAATGAAAATTTTTTAGAGATAGAAAATAATTACATTAATAAATTAATAATAAAAAATTAATATAAGTATAATTTTATTATGATTCAAGCAAAATTAGTAAGGAATGTTATGTAAGGTTAGTTATATAGGTGGATTTATATATATTTCCTTTAGTATCACCAAAAACTTTCCGTGTTGCCAAGGAAACAAAGACGTTTTGATGTTCTTAATAACTAATCAGAAAAGCGTCTTAACGATTGAAGGTCAGAAAAATATAGCACAAAGTGAGTAAATATGTATTATCACTTATGTACAAATTTTTGGTGACGTTTCTGAAGTCCCATATGGCAGCCCCAGTGTCGATGGGTTGAATGCATAAAATTGAGTTTGAATTTACAGCTCGCTTTTAGTTTTGTTTGAAAAAATTCAAATTGGAGTTCAATTTCAGTTTTATGGATTCGACCAAATTAGTGTGAAGTTCCAAAATAAAAAGAATGCATATAAAAATTTATTGAGAAGAGTTTTGGAAGAGATCTTTGAGTTATGAAATCAGGGTTCTCCGACTATTTCCAGAATATTTATATACATGTTTGAAATAAATGTTTTGGATAAAGGCAAAACCTGATTTGGTCACCAACTCTGATATCCAAGGCATTATTCTGGAAAAGCGTATAATACTGATTTTATAAACAATTTTAAATCTCAATAATCACGAGCACTTATTCTGGAGAAATTGTGGGGAAACCTTGATTTATATTACAATAAAATAGGTTAGAATTTGAATTAGGAGGGATTTTAAAGTTAGATAAAAAATCAGGACTCCCACCCTTCACGAATTCTGTTCCTAACCCTGAGACAAAAATTCCGTGTAGATCTTATAAGACTCGTCGTAATTGCTCAAAAGTTCCTAAAGAAGCTCTGACCATGGAGGAACATCTATCACGTATTACTGAACTAATAAAAATTTTGGAATCTTTACTATTTCAACGTATGGCATCAAAAGTTTATATATATACAATCAAAGAACTATTACATTCATTTTGAATAACTCATAAACCGAGTAATCTATGGAGACTGTGAATGATATTATACCGTGCAGAGTTTAATAGTCATACTCGTAGTAAGAATATGAATGTAGTTCCCTCTAAATTATTCTTCGATAAACATTAAAATTTAAAGAATGAAAAGAATAACTGACGGGCTGAACATCCTGAAACAGCCTAAGGAAGAAGCGCCATGAAGTTTAACCTATAAATTAATAATAGTTTATCTATATCTATTTGGAGTGTCGACATTCGATCTATCACTTGGCGTACCGATCTATCACTGTTTGAGAAAGGTATAATGAAGCTCTATAAAATTAATCGCTTCTCACCGTTTATATAGAATTACGTACTCTTGTTGTAATTTAAATAATAGTGTAAATAAAAGTCAAATATAAATAAAGTTTCTCTACTAATTATATAATTGTTTGTTAATTATAAGTATACATATATATTTATAAATTTATTTGATTTGTTTTATGTACTTTTATACTATGTACTATATATACACAAAAGTTTTATAATATTTATTATTTATTTTAGACTTATATAAAACTTACATTGTATTTATAATTTGGGAATTTTTTAATAAATCCATATCTATCACGGAAAACATTTTAATTTAATTTTGTAGGTGTTAACAGCAAAAACAATGGAATAATTATAAAAAAAAAATAGATTAAAATCATATTTAATTTTATTTTCATAATATACTTTATGAACTTACAAGTTACATTACATAGTATATGACTAACTTTATTAAATTAATTTTTAAAGCAGAGTTCAATTAAGCGAAAATTGAATTAGAAAATTATTAAATTAAAATTAATTTTTAGTATTATATACCTTTGTATATAGTTTTTTTTATTTAAGAGTTCATATATGTTTGTCTAAATATGGTTTAGCATAAAATTTAAGTCATTTTAAATATTTTCTTGTTCATTGATTATCAAAACTTTGATTCCTATATTTTACATTAAAAAATATTTTAAACTAATTCCATGAATAGAAGTAGTGGTGCTTAGAACGTCGGTCTGTCAATCGAAGCGTCTTGGGTTCACACCCTTGGTGGATCATATCTAATAAAAAAATATATTATTTATGTCAATAATAGTTTATATCATAATATAAAATATATAACTGCCACACCTGAAAAGAAAAGGCTAAATAACTTACTTAACACATTATATGTGGTAGGGGACTGTTCATAAATAAATAAATTGGAATGAAAAGGGTTATTTATATAAAGAGTCTTCTTAAATGCTTATAAAATACACAAGGTTTGAGAGCCGACCTTTCATGCGAAAGAGTTCGTGTTCGAATTCTAGTGAAAGTGAAAAACCTTTTCTTGTTTTCGACTAGACTTAGCTACCATTCACCATTGGGTTCAAATTAATGGCATATACAATTATTAATAATTATATATCTTTAATAAAAAATACATTAATATAACCATATAAACAAATGCAAAATATAAACAAATAATTTAATTGCATAATATAACTCGTAGATATAGAATACCATATAATACTAATAAATTATTACAATATAAACTTATAGAATTGTATCTATTGAAAATCTAAGACGTTTCGTACAATATCATGTTTAAATTGTATGTGGAATTCAATTAGACCAATTCTAATAACAAGGATATAATATGACCCCTTGTTCCAACATTTACCTATGGTATAGGCAGGCTTATTAGCCTAACAGTTGAACAGTTAGCGCTTAAAAAAAAAAAAAAAATTATGAAAACAGTTGCCGTTTGGTGTTTACAGATTTAAAGTATAGTTTATAGAATATTGTTATAATAATTTAAATATAGGCTTTTCAAAAGATATTTTTGGAATATGAATTTTCGGGGGCGTGCGAATCGAATTAACCATTCTTTCTCTTTTTAAATATTTTCTTGTTCATTGATTATCAAAACTTTGATTCCTATATTTTACATTAAAAAATATTTTAAACTAATTCCATGAATAGAAGTAGTGGTGCTTAGAACGTCGGTCTGTCAATCGAAGCGTCTTGGGTTCACACCCTTGGTGGATCATATCTAATAAAAAAATATATTATTTATGTCAATAATAGTTTATATCATAA
Organism: Dolichopus griseipennis; assembly: GCA_963082915.1. NCBI lineage: Eukaryota > Metazoa > Arthropoda > Insecta > Diptera > Dolichopodidae > Dolichopus > Dolichopus griseipennis. Next base: position 25,447,145 of record OY720441.1, on the reverse strand, counting down.
TATAAAATATATAACTGCCACACCTGAAAAGAAAAGGCTAAATAACTTACTTAACACATTATATGTGGTAGGGGACTGTTCATAAATAAATAAATTGGAATGAAAAGGGTTATTTATATAAAGAGTCTTCTTAAATGCTTATAAAATACACAAGGTTTGAGAGCCGACCTTTCATCCGAAAGAGTTCGTGTTCGAATTCTAGTGAAAGTGAAAAACCTTTTCTTGTTTTCGACTAGACTTAGCTACCATTCACCATTGGGTTCAAATTAATGGCATATACAATTATTAATATTTATATAAAGTTTCAATTAAAGTTAGAAAAAAATATAGTGATATACAAAAAAAAATTAAATAAGGTCGAACTGGACAGTATATTCTATTTCGAAAAAATTATTCAAAAAATAAATTAAATAAAAAAGGAGCAACTGACTGTAAATTTAACTCTTATGTCTCTATTAATTACAAATCGCTTATAAATGTTTTGAAAAAAGATAGAATACGCTATTTTGAGTTGAACTTTAGGATTCTTTCTAATTTACAAAAGCTTAAAAACCGATAGGGATATGACTATTCTAAAAAAGGGTAATACCCTGATTTGGGTAAAGTACAATAACTTTTAAAAACAAAAATTATTAGAAAACTTTTTTTAGAATATTTAGAAACTAGAGGGAATTTTAAAGTTAGTTATTAAATTTAGGTTATCCCCTTTTCCGGAATATTAACATATTTGTATAGGTGTGGTTTTCGTGTGTTTAAATCGTACACTATCCAAAGAAACACCGCTTAATTAAAATGGGTGGTTTTCGAACTTTCCATTCCCTCGTAAAAAAAAAAAAGTAATTTGCTGAACAGAAAATTGGGAATGGTAACAAAACATGTATTTCAAAAGGATTAGTAGAAAAATTTGATCGTTACTTGCTAAATTAAAATTTCAAATTTTGTTTGGTAGGGGGTTTTAGGACGCCAGCCTTCGAAAGCTAATAATTCGCAGTTTATAAAACACTTAACCAATCATTTTTTGGAAAATGAGTAATTAAGGGACTAATGTGATTTCCTTCAGCCCAATTGAGTTTAATAAAAACAGTTTCTTTTTCAAGTTAAATGTATAATAAAAAAACATAAAACCTAAAATATAAAAAAATAATATAACAATATTTAATTAAATATTTTTTAAAAAACTATATTTATTTATTCAACTATTGATTTAAAACTAATATAGAATAAAAAAAAAAAAAAAATTACAAGAAAAAACTTAAAAATACTTTTTTTTTGTTCTTATGGCAGAATAAACTAAAATAATGATGAATGCAACTAAATTTATCCAAAGAAAAGAAATCCAAAAAAAAAACTTAAGGTACAATTTTCATCATTAAACTTAAAAATATTTTTAAAATTTTTTTTTTTTTTTTTTTTTAATTTTCATTAAAAACGAATTTCTATACAAAATTACAAATTAAATAAATATATTATAAAAAAAAATTATCATTATCATTATTTTTAAGTGGGTTTTGCAATTCTTGCTATTAAAATATATATATAATTATTTATATAATTAAATTTAATGTGGTGAATAGAATGCTGTATGTCCAAAATGATTCTCAAATGATACTGAAGCATCTTGCCATTTTGTCAAATCAATAGATGGTATCTCAGAGCATGTTATTACAGGATTTCTAAAATGATATTAACGTGTATATACATATACATATATATATATGCATAAATAATATTTTTTAACTTACGATTTTGAAATTGTTAAGAAAGCAGCTGGTTGCATTGATGAAATATGATTACCATTATCACATAACAGTTTAGCCATACTTGCTTTACGAATTTCTCCCAATTGTGCATTTGTAAAACCAGTTTTTTTATCACCATGTTCATAGAAAAATCTATCACCAACTCTTGTTCTATAGAATTGTTCTGTTAATATACATAAGAATGTTGGTCCAGCTAAAGCTCCTGCAACATGTGTTTCTAAAGAACCTCCAACCGTAACATCAACATCATCAACACTAGCATATAATGATTTTAAGTTTTCAATGTCCTGTAATTAGAAATTAATTTAAATACAAAATTTTTAAAAATATGTTTGTTTTTTACTTTTGATGAAATTAAATCTAAAAATCCATTCCATTCATAAGCTCTTGAAAGACCACAAAATTCTCTAAAATCATTGTAAGAAGCTAAACCATGATCACGATTTCTTTGAATATCAATTGCTCTTAAATCTGCACCAAATGGTCGATTACCACGGAATAAGAAATGTTTAATCTAAAAAATTAATAGTAATCATTTACTATTATATAATTGTTTAAAAAAGTAAATTTTTCTAATATACTTCTCTATCGAAATTAATATCAGTTAACTCTTCGGGTTGTGTTGCATGTCCTCTTGTTAAATCATCAAAGTTATCATTGATTTCAATAATTCCGGGACGATTAAACCAATCACTTAATCTTAAAGCACCAGTCATTGATCTATGTTCTGTAATTAAGCTAAAATGAAACAGAGACTTTAATCAAATCTACAATTGATTGAATATTCAGAATTTGTATTTACTCTAATCTTCCTTCAATTTGTGAATGGAAATATCTGAATGCAGCTGTAGCATGAGAATTGATAACTGATGGATCAATTGATGGATCATAATCATTTATAAAAGCACCATGTGGTGTAGCTTTATAAATTAAACGATTTTTTAACATGTTTTCAGTACCCAAGAAAATTGGTAACCATTCATAATATGAAATATGTTGATATTGTCCAATATTAATTTTACGTGCTTCTTGGAATAAAGTTTCATCATCATAATGTGGATTTAATTTTGATAATTCATTAGCAAGACGATTATGTTCACGTAAAAGAATTGTTTGTAAAATTGTTAAACCAGGATTTTGATTGACACGTGTATCACCAGCCATATAACAAATTTCATTTTGTATTTGTGCATCACATTCGGCTGTTGCATTTCTAGCTTGTGGCAACCATTCGGCGCCATTACGTTCATCAACCTAAATATGGTTAAATTAATTTAATGTTAAATCCCTTAAATTTTTAATTTAGATTTGTTATACACTTACAATCATTCTACCGCCTTGGAATGCACGAATACCAGCATTTTGATCGATTGAATTACCGTACACTAACGATAAGTCCTATAAATTCCAAAAAAAAATAAACTTATATGTCTTTAATATTAAATTTTTTAATAATTTGTTTATAACTTACCATATAACTAGTAACAACAGTTAATTGTTCCGCTTGATATGAAGCATCTAGACAATTAACATCTCTATCTGTTAAAGTTCTAACAAATTCCATGCATTGAGTTCCTGTTTGTGAATGTGCTGGATCATGTTGTGGCACTACAATAGGATAACATGTTTTGTGTGCAGAATCTTTTTCAATATGTAAACCATCATCTGTACAACATTGTGTTGAATGTTTTTTAGATTGGGTACCACCAGCTTGCATACTCATGTCATGTGTAATAATTTGTCCAAATTGCATATTATGTAATGTAAATTCTGGATCTGGTACATCTTCTTCTCCAAATACAATCAATGAAACTAAACGAGCATTTGGTAAATCTTCACCGGTTACAGAACGTGTTGGTGTTGATTGTCCATCACCATATTTTGCAGACAATAATCTTGAGTACCTATTTAACATTTAAAATAATATTAAGAAACTGGACAAACTAAGTTTTGAATAAGGAATTCATTACCTTGTCATAGCTGCTCCGAGAAGTGGATTTTGTAAATTATTACATGTGCCATCAAGGGTTCTGTAATGTGATTTTGGACATCCTAAAGGTGTTGCAGGACATTGTATTCCACCTGATGGTTGTGGTGCAGTTAATGCTTGTGGTACCGTTATTTGTTGTGGTGCCGTTAATGGTTGTGCATTTGATGGTGCTGCATATGGACTAGATATAGAATTCACATAGTGACTAAAAATAAAATAAATGCTTCTGTTAGTCAAAAATTTAAATTTATCTAATTAATATATGTATAATGTTTACTGAATTACTGAGACTAATAGTCGATGTATGGGAAATGAAAAAAAATTGTAAGTTAAGTTTCGGATTGCAAAAACTAATACTGCTTTGAATTATCTAATCGATATTTGGATGAAATTATGAATAAAATGAATTGGCTGTTTTGTATTAAATGTATATGGAAAATCATGATCGTGTGTAACACAATGCTTAATTCTTAAAATAATACAGATTATTTAAATATGTATTGCAATTGCAAAATATACGATTTTATAATTATCAAATATAATTGACGAATTAGTAAATAGCCCTGATCGAGTGAAGAGTCACATAATAGTACAATACCTAAATATATATATGAAGCAAACACAATTGAGATTGTTAATCGTAATCGTGCTATCACTTATCAGAACCTTCTTGACAAAACTAAAGGAGATTAAATTCGAATTCGATAGATATTGATATAAAGAATAGAACAATAGACGCAGTCACGAGTTATATCTTAATGAACCGTAGTAATTTAAGAACAGAGTTAAGTACTCCTAACTAAATAGCGTAGTAATACGAATTAACATTATGGCTTTAGGGTAGGCGTGAAAGCGTTGGTAAACGTAGCTAAAAGATCATATTTACGGTATGAAATTATTTTTAGATGTAAAAGAAAATTAAGATAATAAGTAAAATTATAAAATTAGATAATGATAAGTAAATAAGTTATTAAAGGTAAGTTCTTTCTTTCATACTCAACTCTTTATTGAAGAAAATTAAACACACTAGAACTAGTAAATTTATTTACAAGCTGTTCTTTAAAATTGTAGATAAATATATTGATTATTGAAGTACTACAAAGTCAAGCGATCAACATGTTTCTACATATGTACAAAATGTCTACAAAGTTTTGCATTCAATATTTGTTTGCTATACAGCAAAAAATTATTGTGTATAAAATAAGTATTTATTATTATTATTAATATATTTGTCTAGGAAATGAGGTGTAATAAAAGCATTCAATTAAATGTGTTTTGTTGGATGTGTTCAATTATAAAAAAAAAAATATTAATGTTTTGTTGAATGTGTTTCATTTTAGAAAATAAAATATCCAAAATTATCATGAGCAGGCCAAAAAATATTTAATTTATTTTTAATAAAGACAAAACAAAAAAAAATTAACTTAAATTTATTAATTAGTTTATGAATTAGTTCATTTCAATTTTAAAAATAACAGAAGATTTTCTGGAAATTTTAAATAAATAGTAAAACACTTTGGTATTAAAAATCGAGACTATACATTACAGGATCATTCATGTTGTAAGTCTTTATTAATTTCAGTGAAATACTGAATTAATGGTATAGGCATAATGTACGCTTTGGTTCTGAGCTTGCTTTGCTTATCTTAATTCTAAAAGTTTTTCTTTCGTCATTCTGTAACGGGCCAACAGCTAGTCTTTATATATTTAAAAATTTAATTTGAAGCTGCTTAATTGATCTACATTGTAGTAGATGAATGGTTTTACATTGTAGTATGAAGTAAGCCACGAATCAATAATATCATTTATCTATCAGTTAGCTTATTTGTCTGTAACTCACTTTAAAATCCATATATGTATTAAGTATGTATGTAAATGCAGTATGAGGTATTACTCCTTTGTACAGACTGATAATTACAACTTGCAAGTACCTAATATAAGGAACTTCACTATGATTTAGATCATTTTTGTATGCATTTAACTACCCATTTTATACCCATATCCATATTATTTGCGTTAGCCTATAGAGTTGTCGCAGTTAAACAATAATGAATGGAAAGTTTTGTCAGTGTTGTTATAAATTTTTTTTTCAAATCGTACACTAAATCGTGTCAAAATCGTATTTATCGTATTTTTTACTTTTCAATGGCTACACTATACTCTTCAGAAACGTAAGGCCACAAGTACAATTAATACATCCTTAACTGTCAACAACACTATGCAGTATTACATTTTCATCTAATTATAGAATTCATAATATATATATAAAAATTTTTTGTCAAATGATATTGACGTTGTATAAAAAGAGGAGGGGAGTTAAGAAATGAATGGCGAAGATGTACACCTGAAAAAGATTTTTTTTTATAATATAGTTAAGTTTATTAAATATTTTACACATTTTTCATACCTACTAATACTATTATTATATTTTATGAATGGCGAAAATGTACATCTGAAAAGGATTTTTTTTATGATATAGTCTACTCTCCTTTCGCTACATTCTTCTGTTTACGAGTTTTCATTCCTTTCTTCGCATAAAAATTAAGATTCCTTTTACTTAATTATTAAAAAATTCTACTTCATTAATTGTACATTTAATATTTGTATAAGTAATGTATTTTTAAAAATGTTATTTATAAGTAAATACTTTGTATTTATATTTATAAATAATATTATTAAAATATCCTTCAATTTCTAAATAAAATCTTAATTTGACAATTCAGAACATCAATGTATAAGTAAATACAAATTTGAAAAATTTGCTGGAAAAAAAAAATATTCTTCAAGAGCTCAAAAAATTTAGAAAATTTATTATACACAAGTTCTATTGTGACTTGTAATGTAACCATTACATATTATTCTAAACAATACAAGCATATATAGATATGGATATGTATACAATAATTTACCTAATATAATATGCTTGTGTTACTACAAACATATTAGGTAAAGTATTACTACACGGAATTCAAAATTTGAAATTTAGATTATTGGCATATGCTATATTAAAAAAGTTCATGTAGTGTTGCGTTAGGCAAGTTTTAGAAATTTGAAAATTAAAACATTTTTTTGTGGTTAAAAATTTGAAAAAAATTATGAAACAAAATAACATTGCATGTTAAATTACAAACAAAATTTTTTATGTTTGGGTCAAAATCGTATTTTTTTCTCAAAATAAGACTAAAAATCGTACATCGTATTTTGCCTTTGAATTTCGTACAAAATACGATAAATACGATGCTATAACATCACTGAGTTTTGTACACATTTGTTATCTGCAACTTCTTGAATGCTTAAACTTGTAGTACTGCAGTAACAGTATATCTACAATTTTAAAGTCAAAGATACAAATAAAATAATAAAAATTTTTGTAGCGGTTTTCTAGCAACATTTTCTGTTAAGCGTTATAAAATAGCTTTTTAAAAATTATTAATTAATATCCAGTACAGTACTACCTGTTACTACTTACTAATACAAAAAATTGTTCACTGACATTGCAACAAATTAATATCATTTTAATTCAATTTACAAAAATTTCAATTCCTGAATTCCAATTGTTTGAAAAAAAATACTGTACGAAGTACGAACATAAAAAAACAAATATGATTCAAAATTATTTAAATTAAGAACTCTCTGATATTTATTTAAACTTAGCGAAATTTTATACTTTAAAAAGTTAGCGGAATTGATTAAACTACAATGGCAGCCCTTAAAGAAAAACTGAATGCATATGTCAAAAAATTTTCTGAATTCGTATTACGTTTTCGTTAATACGATTTTCAAAGTCGACGTTAAATTTCGATTTTCTGTAATTAATATAAAATAATTAAAAAGTAAATTAATATAAAAAGTATAAATATTTAAAAAATGGATAAACTTTATTTGCGCGTTATTGTTGCTATTGATATGTGGAGGCGTGAAGATCAATTAGAAACTTTTCTTTTTGATGAGCTTGCTTGTGAAGAAAATTTATTGTAAGAATGCGTAAACACAATACCTTAACGAACTTATATAAATTTTTTTTTAAATTTTTAAAAAAAAAAACTTTCAAGGGAAACTCGAGAACTATTATTAGTTATTGACAAAGCAGCGATCGAAATGAAAAATTATTCTGTTAAAAATAATCAAGAATTGTATCGGGAAGCCGAAAAGCTTTATAGATTAAAAGATTTTAATTCTGTAAGGAAACTTTATCAACATTTGCTTTTTCCATAAATTTATTAAACATTAATTTTATATTTATTAGTTTTGGGAATATTCTCATAAGATTGTAAGAAATATGCCTATTGATACACCGGAACTTCGTAAAATGTTAATATTACGTGCCAAAGCCTTTTGCGATTATGGATATACAGATGTAAAAAACTTTGATAGTTTAAAATATCTTTGGTTTTAAATTGTAAAATATTTTTATAAATTTTTTTCAGAATGCGATCCAAGATTATGAAATATGTGTTTACATGGGCCAACAAAATAATACATTGTATTTGGAAGAACTTTCACATTTAATAGAATGCTATTACGATACTGGAGAATACGAAAGATTTGAGCAATCGTTTAGTTTATTTCGGAAAGAATATAATAGAGAACTTAAAATTGCCCGTAGCAAACGCAGTATGAAGAGTTAATAATTTCAAATTTATTTGATTAAACAATATAAATTTAAATTTATCCTAAAAGCCAAAAATTTATTTTCCTTTTAGAGAACAGTAGTCGTCTGGCTGTAATTAAACAGTTCGAAGATAAAATAAGAAAATTTGAAAATATGAATAAAACTTTTAGAAATAAATTACATTCCAAATATTTGGGTGAAACAAAAGATGAAAGAAAATTTAAACCTTATAATGGCTTTAAAGGCGCATTAGATGAACGAATTTCTTCTGCATCTGTTGCTTGTACTGTAATGTAAGAATAGAAATTTTTTTTTATATTTCTTTTTTTGCATTTTTATTTAAAAAAGATCTAAGGAAAAGAATGGAAAAAAGCAAGAAAAAATTGTTGCAAATCGTCCAATACCTCTTGGCGAAATAATTGCATTTGAAAGACCTTTGGATCGTGAATTTTACACACCTATGCTTCAGTGTGAATTCTGTTTTCAATTAACTACAATTTTATACACGTGTTTTAATTGCCATCAAAAATATTACTGCCGGTTGGAATGCCTCAAGAATGATACAAATATGCATCAATATGAATGTAATGGATTACGTAATGGCTTACTTTATTCTATGGAGGCTACAATGCTATTTCGATTACTTATAAAATGTTTATCTTATTTAAAAACTTATGTATTTTGCAAATATTCGTAAGTAATAATATATTTTAAACTTGAATGCATTTGAATGTAATTTGGTGCAAACAAAAATGAATTTTATAAATATAAACAAAAACTAATTTTTAAAAATGGAAATAAAAAAGTAGGTTTTTCGTTTAATGTTCTTGTAAGGTAGTTAGTTTTATTTAAATTTTTCATGAAATATAAAATCTCACGCGAATTATAAAATAATTTAAAAAAAAATACTTTGGTACTTAATTTTCTATTTAGTTTTTAATAATATTTTAGCGTTTTAACATATAAAATCGTAGAAATAATAACGTGCAGTTAAAATTTTTGTATTGATTTAATTTTTATTTTAAAATTAAAAAAATATTTATGTTAAGCGGATATTACTTCATTTAAAATTAAAATAATGTTTTATTAACTGATTTTTTTTTATGTCTAGCGGTTATTCACCAAATGTATAAATATTTAATTTATTTAAAAATTGTAAACAGGGTTCTATTATAAAACTTAAAAAATTTTATTAACTATATTTTGATTTGAATAGCAACGATCCATCATTAATACAATTATAAATACATTTTTTACATTCTTATTTTAAATTAATCTTTTTATAATTTGTTTATAACGACTATTTGTAATTTGGCACCTTTTATTTTTTTTAACATCAAATAATTGATTCATTGTAGAAAAGCGCCAGATATTAATGATTTTTTTGAATTAATCATTGATAATATTAAATATGGACCGCAGGCCAAAATTAAAAAATTAATGATGAATTTTGATAACTATGAAACTGTTGATTACAGTGAAATTTATTCAATGGCAACGGTATATATATATTTTAATGTTAATTGTGTTATATCGATTTATTGGTTTACAATTAATTATTTAGTATGCCCTACGAATTGCTGTTTATGCTGTCGAGAAGACATCTATTTTAGAAGATTTTTTTATTAATGTACAATTCGAAAAACATGATTTATTGGTAATGTAGTTTTATTTACGTTACATTCATTAAAACATTTAAAACTACCTAAAAAATATTTAGATTTTCATTGCATCTCTTTTATTGAGACTTCAAAATCAAATGAAAGTTAATTCAGTTGAATTTGGATATATAATTGTACATCCAGAAAATATATCAAATATCGAGGTGAAGCCATATCAGAGTGAAATATTTCATCCCAAATTCTCAAGACGAAATGATTCACAAAGTATTTTTGAATATTGTAATTATAGTAAGGAAGAAGCTTCAGATGAAGCAAGACAATTGATTTCAACTTACGTCAATGAAGCGAAGGTTAAAGATGATATAATTCGACATAAAGATATTCAATTGCCAGTAAAGGTTACAAGAAAATTTATGAATCAAGCATATTTAGATAATATTTGCGGAGCTGAACATGAATTTACTTTGGAACAAAAATTAAATATTGCTTTTCGTGCAACTAAAGAAATATTACATCTTCGAATGCATACTTTTAATTCTAATTTATCTGATGGAACTTCAGCTGTTACTATGCAAGGTGTATATCCGACAATTACAAGATTCAAACATTCATGTGAATCTAATGCTGTACCAATGTAAAATTTCTTAAGATATTTTGATTTATATCATATTTAAAAAATATTTTTAGTCTTTTAGAATCGGGATCTTTGATTATAAAAGCTGGCAGAAATATTGCACAAGGTGAAGAAATTACTTTGTCATACATTGCTGAATATAAATGCCATTCAAATGTGATTCGTAAACATTTACAATCTTATTTAAAATTTCGTTGTAACTGTAAATTTTGTACAAATGATATAGATTATTGGGTAATAAATTTATTTAATGAAAATTTTCAAATACCTAAAATTAGTTTATTTTTAGGAACTGAATAATACGGTCATTTGTTACAAATGTCATAAAGTAATTTTTGGTACAAAATGCGAAGGTTGTAACGTTGATAAGTTTAAAACAAGTTCTTTGTATGATGAAATATGTAAAAGTGTACGAAATACGGCAACACGAACGGTTGAAGGTATTAGTTTATATATATATATGTAGCAAATTTTTAAACAAATTTTATATTTTTATAATGGTAGAAAAAAATGAAATCAAAACTTTAAAATATTTGATTTTGCTTTATCAAATTCAAACCTTGATGTACCCTGAATCTCATCATAGTACTTTTATTTCAAAATTAGAATTTGCCTTAACTTGTGTTCAAAAAAGTGAGTACGTAACAACGTTAATGTTTTGTTAATGTGTTCAAATTTTAGATTTCGTTTATGACGCTTACGAGCTGCTACGAAAATTCTTTTATCAAATTCCAGTTTTATTAACTGAGTGGAATTTTCAACATTTGGTTTATTTATCCATGATTTTAGATAAATTAATCTGTATTTTAAATGGAAATGTTTGCCATAACAAAAAGTATTTAAGAAGCATCTAATTTTTATGCTCACCGTTTTATAATTTTATATATTTTTTTTAGTTTCGTTCGGCTAAATTTTGATCTTTTTTATGATGTATGGAATTTGGCAAATGAAGTCGCAAAAAAATTAATTTTTCAACATGATTTCTTTGAAATATTTAATTTTACAACTTATAGTATTCTAACACAATACCAATTATTAATTCAACTAAAGTTTGCATTGTTTGATTTTGAATATGATAATTTAAAAAAACCCGTTCTGGATAAAGATAAAGAATATGAAATGCCAGGATTAAGTGTAGATGATATGATGGATAATATAAATAGTCATTTAACTTTATTATCCTCTGTTCGCGAATATGAAATAGAATGTTTTTCAGATAGTGACACTGAACAAATTTCCTTTTTTGTTAAAGGAGAAGATTTAGTACCAATACCATCACTTACGAAATTGGTTGATTCTAAAGATTCTATTAATATGGATTATAGTTTTAATTTTATAAGTCCTGATATGACTGGAAATGATAATGTCATTGAAGAAACAGAATTAAAAACAATGATTGAAACGAATTTAACCTTTAAAGAAGGTAAATATGTTATTATATTAAATTTTTTGGAATTTATAATTTTCTTAAATATAAATATAGGCGAGAGTTTGAACATTAAAACTACCGTTACTGAAAAGGTTGTTATATCTAAAGCAATAGGTAATTCAAATGTAGCTAGTAGATCAGAGTCTAGAAAAGAGTCTTCTATTTAAATTTATTTCCGTTTTTTGTTATTTTCTTTTTAACATATTGAAGTGTTTTTTTGTGTTTCTTTATATTGTTCAAATAAAATTTGTTAATTACAAAAGAATATTAATGTTTTATTAATATATTTAAAACTTACCCAAAAGGATTGTATTGCGTTGAATAACTATAAAATGATTTAGGACTGTAATGATATTTTGTAGCACCTGGAACATGCCCAAAATGTCTTCCACTTGATCCCGGTGTATGATGAACTATATTATAATTAGCTGTAGAAACTTTAATTGAATTCACCGCTTCTATTACAACCACTACTAACAGCAATAACTTATTCATCCTAGAAAAATAAATATGCATTTTTTTTTTAATTTTTATATTTAAATTTTAGAAATAATTTATTTAATCTTTTTAATTCTTAAAATATTCAGAATTTAACTTTTTTATTATAATTCATTATGTAATACAATCATTGAAACATCTTATTCTATATATATTTAAAAAATAAAAAAATAACCTAAATTGTTTTAATGCATATATGTATTTTCGTTTTAAAGCTAATCATGTGATCATTATAAAAGTTATAAAAAATTGTACAATATGCTTGCCCTATTCAATGCTAAATACCTTTTATTTATTGAAACAGATAACCATTCAGTCGTTAAGAATTGCTTTTAAATCGAATTTAAAGAATTAAATTATTGTTTTAGGATTTAATTTTTATTTATATGAAAGTTTTTGAGTTTAAATGGAAAAATAAAAATTTGTTATTATTATAAAGAATTGATGACGTTCATATGTAATATTTTATATATGAACTTTAATTATGTAATTTAATCATATTTTGAAATACAGAAACCAATGGATATTAAGCACTTAGTTTTATTCGAAAATTTAGAGAAATGTTTTAATAAACGGCTTTAAGGAGAATCAAATGAAATTTTTAATAAATGAAATACACAAATACTAAACTTAAATAACTTTTAATGAATAAGACCAATATACATACAACTAAAAAATTATTTAATTTTTAATATTTATAACCATTTCATTGCAATGGAAAGTATAAAATAGACAAAGAATTGAAACTGCATATAGATGATAAGCATGTATTATGAAAAAGAGTGCCGGTCCATGCACTAGTTTTATTGCAACAAATTAATCGTTTGGTGTTTACAATATGCAATTTTAATTTAAATATGTACTTTGATATGTTATAAGCTTGTAATTATTAACTGTTTCAAAATTATTGATTTCCTTTATCTATAGTGATGTAATTCATAAATGATTAAAAGTTAATCTATCTATAAATATTTAACATCTCGGAAAATTATAAATGAGATTTTATAATTTAATTGAAATTTTATCCATATTTTTGCATAAGAAATGATATAAGAAATTAAAAAATCAAAGCTATATCTTTTATTATCATTTATAACTTTTAAAGTAAGTATAAAAAATAAGTATAATATTTAAGTATATACTTTTTAATATGATAATTAATAAAATAATAACTACGATGGTATTAGTGATTTGCTTAGTTTTTTTTTAAAAGGACTTGTTAATTACTAAATTGAAAATCATCAAATTTTCCTCAATTTAAACCTAATAATTAAGTAATAAGAATTTTTTAAATAGGTAAGTGATTAATTGACACATTTCTGTGATGAATTAAAGTTAGTTTTTTTAAAAGTTAGACCATATAAAGAAAGTTTTATTATTACTCCTTATTTAAACTTATTTAGTTTTTCTAATATTACTTTATAAAGAAGTATGTACAAAATTTTGTGTATTTAAGTAGTGATATTATTAATTAAAATATGCTATAATGGGTAAAATTTCAAAATAACTGTATTGAAGTAAATATAGTAATTAAAATAATGACGTGTATTAGATTAGGAAATTTTTGTTATAAACATTTTTTTTTTTTTTTGGTATTTCTGTGACTAAAAATTATTGTGTTAAATGGTTGACGAATTTTTGTATTTTAATAAAATCAGGAATGTTAAGTAGAAGAACCAAGGTTAATATCGGAAAGTTTTTTCATTAAACATTATTTTAATAGTTTAAATAACAATTAAACTTAATAAATTAGACTGTTAATTACAAAATACAAAATTAAAAATGGAAAATATTTTGTCACGCAACTTGTAGCTATTTTCAAAATTGTTCTTTGTTAGAAAATAAAAGACAAAATGAAAAATATTTTTAAAAATTAATAAGTATTGCCAAAAAAATAACATTTTATATAGAATTATAAATTTATTTATAAATAATTGCAATTATTTAATGCTGCTATATTTATATAGAATTCTGTTAAATATAAATCATGGACTTTAGTTTTGTTAATAAGAGGCTAATATTGTTTAATTTAAAAATTTTTAATTTTAATTAATTTTCGTAATTACTTGATTTAATTTTATGTGTCAGTTGTCACTAAAAATATTTTTTTTTTATAATTTTAATTTAAATGTAATAAATGTGTTACGTGGAATAAGTTAGAAAATAAGCGCTATTCAGTGTACTAAAAATATGTTGAAATTCTTTTTATTAAAACATAATTTTTATTTTATTACTAAATTTTGTAATAATTAATAAAACAAATAGAGGTCGAAAAATAGATAACAAATTACCGATTTAAACGGCAGTATATTATGAAAAAGTAGTTTAAAATTTTGTTATTTAATTACATTTAATTTTGATTTTTGAATTTCCATGAGGCTGGAAAGACTAAAAGATTACAAATGCAATATACATAAATAGTACAATATACATAAATAGTAACAACTTTTTAAAAAATGAAATGAACGTGTTTAACAAATAACAATTAAGTATAAATTACAAAATTTCAAATGACAAATACTTATTTATATTCTATTTTATTTGAATTAATAAATTAATTAAATTATTAAGCTAAATGTCAAAATTCCGATTTTTTTCAGGTACCTATACAAAATATAAATTAAATTATTTGTATTTTTTTTAAAGACATAAGTTTACAGTCAAAATTAATTCAAAGAAATTAAGGAAAACTACAAAATAAGTAATTTAAAAATAGTATTAGTATGTATGTAACCATAAGTATTTCATTATTGTGTTCAAACTTTTTACCATATAACTTCAGTTTAATTTTAGTTTTTCGCATTCGTTTTAAATATTTTGAGATTTCAACATTCATTTTGGATGCTTAAAAATTTGTTTCAATTTTAAATAATTTATAATAATTAATTGTTGATTTTTCCCGATGACATAAATTTCATAAAAATTAAAGTTTTTAGATAATAATACAAGTTTAAAGCAATTCATTTTTATTGTTTTCCTCTTTTAAAATTTGTTTCCGCATAAAATAATTTTTTGTATTTTGTTCGTAGCACATTTTAATATTTATTAATTGCAAAACTTTTGATATTTAAGGATTTTAAATCCAAACTCAAAATTATACCTTTAATTCAAATGAATAAGTTGGTTTAGGACAGTTTGGTCTGGATGCAGGAAGAGCGGCTTTTGATTCCAATCCGGAGGGTAGACGCAGAAGAGGTCTATCATATCTTCGGAGGAAAGACGGTGTTCAGTCAGACGTAAGAATGTTGAATATTGGAAGTTAGAGAGAAGCTGCGCATGACAGAAGCCAATGGAGAAAGGCTTTGGACTCGGCTCAAAAATAATATATTGTTATGCCGATAAAGTAAAGTTAGTTTGGTTGTAAGTTGGAATAAGGATAGGATTAAAGATTACAAGGTAGCTTCTGAAAAGGTGATTTGCAATTAAAGTTTATGCAGAAAAGAAAAGTCAGGGATGAGGATGAGGTATTATCTGAGTAAACATATTGCGACGTGCGTATAATTTACAAATGAATTTTTGATAAGCTTTGTAACTCCATTTCTTATTTCGCCTGTTGGGAAAATTTGTGTTGTGAAGGCATTAGTTGTTTTATTTCCCTAGAAGTTGAAAATCCACTTTTTAACTGACGGTAAAATGTAGAGTGACTCCTATTTAAAAGATTATATACCAAAATATATTCATAATTGTAAATATAGGGTGTTCAAAATTGAGGTATCATTTTAATTTTAATAAAAAAAGACTTTATTACAAATAGGTTCCGGTTAATAATGAAAAATTGTTGTTTATAAGTTTTTAAGTTCTTGAATTGTTGTGGTATTATTGCTGTACACTTTCGATTTCACAAAACCCCACAAAAAAAAATCCAATTTAAAAAACATTTATCAACCATTAGCTTGATGCCACGATTTGTTGGAGCATTTTCTCTACCAAATTTTGTTCGAAATTTCCTAATTACATCTTGAAAACTTTTACCATTCTCAAAAAATGTTGTAATAACAAAAACACGTTGTTCCTTCGTGTAACGTTCCATATTAACTAACCGGAATGTATTTAGAATATACCTAAAGAAACCTCGTATAAAAATTCTAGGTAGAAAAAAAATGGCGGCAAAATCAAAATGATACCTCAATTTTGAATACCCAAGTATTTATTAAGAAGATAAATTATTATAAATATTTTTACTAAAATAATTCGAAATAATTATGTTCGCTTTTTAAACTAAATTCTGTGTTTTCTTAATCAATAAATTTGTTATTATTAAAATAGTGTCTTTTTCGCAGAACTGACTTTAATTTTCCACTTTTTAAGCAATGATTTAACCAATGCTACTTAGTTAAATTATTTTTATACATGAACTTAGAACCTTCATTCAATTTAATTCAATGGTTTTTTTTTTAAATGATTTTATTATGCAATTATTATTCCTTGTTTTATTTTTTTTATTTGAATCTTCCTACGGTTTTTAGTGATTTTTCAAAATTGTAATTATAAATTATAATAATATAATAACATCACGGAGTTTAGTAAATAGTAGTGTTCCATTAAAATAAAAAAGACAATGAATAATAGATAAAAAAGATAATATATATAATAAAATGACTGCTTCTTGTCAAATCAAAAAATATTTAAGAAATAAGTTACTGTTGTAGACCGATCACCGACTTAATGTTTGAAATGTTATTTTAAAACAGCGGTGTTCTTTAAAAAAATTCTTCTATTGGAACTTTTTTTTATTTTTAAAATTTATATTGACTGGAAAAAAATTTTTTTATTTAAAGTTTTTCTTTTTAAAACTATTTGCTTTTAAAAAAGGAAATCAAACAATTTATTTTATTATGGGCGATCTTCTTTTGATATCCAGATTTTATTTTTGATTTGAATTAACTTTTTCTATCAAAAGATTTATTTAAATTTACAACAACCTCAATTAACTTATTATACATTTTTTATTATATAAAAGTTCAATTCAACTCCAATAGCTTCAGTAGCTAATTATGCAAAGATAAGGTCAATGGGACTCTCAAAGTCGTTATAGTAAAAAGAATTATAATAACCTTGGCCAAAACTCAGGAAAAAGAACATTGGCTACACTTCATAGAATCACTTCGCAGGATTACTTTCAAGAAGATCCTGATATTGAAAAAAACATCTTCGACTAATTATAGGAGTAAGCCCGCGCAACCCATTGAAATTGAATAAAAAATATTCTTCGACTAATTATTGGATTAAGTCCGCGCAACCCTTTACTTAGGATCAAAAGTAGAAAATGCTGATAAAAAGATGAAAAAATTTTTTGTGTCATGTGTTAATGCAAAACATTTTAACACTGAAGAATGAAGGTCTTAGGAGATAGATACTGAAAAGGCTAAGGAAGCCGCAGGAATCAGTATAGATTACAGACTAAGGATAAATACAAAGGAATTCTTATCGAAATTTTAAAGGGAATCAATTGCATCGATGAGGCGCTGTAGAAAAACAAGCGATTGTGAGACCAGAAATAATTGAAAACAAAATAATTTTATATACGCCAAAAAGTATGCAATTGAGTATATACTATTAAAAAGTTTTAATCTTTTAGATTTGTAAAACTCATTATAATGAAAATGTAACATTTTTGGGTTTTAAACATATCTTAATTAACAACTTTAAAAAATTTTCATCTTCATTTAAAAAATCTACTTCATTTGTTTCTTTTAAAGCATTTTGCCCATTTTTCACTAGGAAAATTTAAGCGAATAAATACAAGTTGAACATAAATCGTTAATTCAAATTACAGTTTAACGTGTTTTGTTTTTTTTTAGTAGACTCTTGTAAATAAGTTTTTCTTTTATTTTTTGTATTTCTTTTTATATTATTTAACATTTTTTTTTTGATATTGATTGGATATAACAGATTAATGATCTTGGAACTTAAAAAAAAAAATACGGAGATTCATAGTGCAATGAAATCAATGAATTGTAAATTTAAAAGTGTTTTTATGAAAGTAAATAAATATACATATATTAAATAAAAATTAGATAGTAATTTTTTTTTTGAATTCTTTGCACAGTTTTAAAATTCGTGTTAAAATATAGACTAAGCACCGGCATTTAAGCGCAGCGGTGATTTATTTACGGTACAATTACTACTATAAGAATATAATAAGTACCTTTATATGTAATATAGTGATTACTGCATACTAATTTTTGTGATAGTATATTCATTAAACAATTTTTATTAATGTAGTTCTAAATTATTTTGCTTTGTAAGAGACTATAGCACTATAGAGTCCTAGTCATTCTATAAAGGAATGAAAATATTTATGATTTTAGTATCCTGATTAATTTTCAAACATAATACCTTTCAATGGAGGCGATTGAGATATTCGAATGTAATTGATAATCACAAGAATAATAGTGAAGTAGGTGAATAAAATAGTTCAACAGAATAATAGAAAGAATAAAGGAGTACGATAGAATTAGGCATCTCCATCATGGGCCATTGTAGACTAAAATTTAATATTTTCAAAAAATTCTGAGTATGTTTTAGTTTATGTTATATTTTGATTTGATTTTAGAAAATATGTTTGCTAGACAAGGTCTAGATAGCCAAACGCAAGGAAGAAGAAACATGGGCAGGTCTCGGAATGGCTGGAAAACAACAGTATAAAAAGAGATGAGGAAATTTAGCAACACATGGGCATAAGTAAAGGCTATTGCACAAAATAGAAACGAAAGAAATACTTAGTGGATCCCTACGATATTTGATATGATCGATTTTGATTACTTTTCTGTTTAATATTATAGCACATACGCCAAAAAGTATGCAAATTTAAGACTTTAAATTAAACAAATTTTAATAATAAGAATTAGAAACCTTTTAAACTACATTAGAGTTTCTAGATAGAAACTGGCTAATCAAAGATATAAATTATAACAATTATTTATTGTACTATTTAAAGGTTTAATACAATTGTTATGTTAAAGTGCATGTGAGACAGTAACTCTTTATTTAAAAATATTTTTTTGTAAAATGAAAAAAAAATCTATAAATTTAAGGAAAAACAAAATAGAATTCAAAAAGTTTAAGTTTTCGTGTTGTTTTTATTAGTATTCATTCATAAAAGTACAAAAATACAAAAAATAAAAAACATTAAAATCGTGACGTAAGATATAGATTTCGATAGGCAAGATAAATTTTTATTTATTCTACTGCACGATATAAATATTTGCAAAGAAATAAACTGGTCAAATCCAGTACTAGGTATGCACATTACTTGCTATTAAAGTGGTGTGAATTGGTTAGAATTTGGGAATTTTATGTGGTCATATGTTATCTTGATTTATTTTTTAAAATTTTAATTTTATATATGAAGAGCTGAACTATATAAGGTATACTTCCAAAATTGAATTTTTTACACCCGTGTGAATGTAGTTCAAAGGGTATACTAAAGTTGCCTTTCCGTTTGTGACACTTTAAAGAAAGAGGAGAAAATGTAGACTGAAGTGTATTAATCGGTTTAATATCTAAAAGTAAATTTATTTAGCTATATGTATCTTACCGTCCAAGCTAGCTAGGATTTTTATACAAAAGCCGTTATTTCATATTGAAATCCAGCAAGTTTGCTCTACGGGTTCGAATATCTGCCATAAAACTTCTTTCTTTTTATGAGCTATATTAAAGGTTGATGTGTGATAGGAATTGCTAATAGGAGTTGCGTTTCATAGTCAAAGTTTGCGTGGGTTACTCTAACGCAGTATGTTCTAGTAGCTGCAATATAACTTTTTTTAAAGAGCATCACTGAATATCTAATGAAACAGTGAATCTAATATTTATTCTGTAAAACGAGTTGAGTGTTATTGCTAACGTCTTCACAAAATAGAATTAGTTTAGTGTTAAAAGTTTGACTGCGTCATTCAACTTATATTTTCTTTTATATATTACTTAGAGTATATTAAACACATAACTCCGCATGATATATTTTTTTTTTATTTTATTTATTATTCATAGGCTCTAAGAAGTGCTTAGCACTCGCGTCGAACCCTTTTGTTTATATTGCTATATTAATTTATTTTTTACTAAAGATATATAATTATTAATTATTGACTAAGCCATTAATTTGAACCCAATGACGAATGGTAGCTGAGTCTAGTCGAAAACCAGAAAAGTATTTTCACTCCCGGATCTTTCGCATGAAAGTCGGCACTCTGTGTAACCACTGTGCCACGCAGCTTTCTGATATAATGTTTATATTACTTTCGTGTTGGTATCCTATAATTGGTACGGTCTACTCTACACTCTTTCCCATTTTATTTATGTGTTGTAATATATAGAATTAATTAAAGGTTGAATAATTAAACTGTAAGTTTATAAACAAAATTATGAAGACTGATTATCTTAAGGTGTTAGATACTTTACTTTTTATAATAAAATTTAATTTTTAAAAGCAAAGCTACAAGCAAAAATTTTAATTTATAAAAATTATTTTAAAAGTTTAATTCTTGTATTGTGCAGCAGTTTATATTATAAAAACAAATTTTGAAATTTTAAAAAAATAATATTAAAATGTTATTTTATTTTAAACACTATTATTTTACATTTTTTATATACCGCCCTCCTTATATCTATAAGACGTATATTAAAATGTTTTAAATCAGATTAAGCAATTTAATGAGAACATTTTATTGTTGATCTACTTTAATATAATCTTTTCTGGAAACATTTTAATGACAAAAAAGATTAATAATATTACAAAATCGTACTCTTTTTTTTTACAAACATACAAAACATATCGCAAGTTTTGTTACATTAAACTCAAATACAGTATCAAATCAACTTGTACGTTTATAAATGAATTCAGTATATATAAGTATCAAATCAATAAAATTTATAGTATCTTAAGATATGTATATTAAATCAGATCAATCTATTTTGTTGTATACATTGTAAATATTTATTAGATTTTAATGAATCTCACAGTCAATAAACATTAAAAAACACTGAATGATGAAATAATTGTTTAAGAAAAAAAAAAACTAAAATTAAATGTCTTTTTTAATCAAATGGATTTGTCAAGTGTATTAAATTGTTAAATATTTTAAAAATTAAATTAAAGTTGTTTGCAATAATGTTGCAAACTTTATATTATTGTATTTTTAAAATGGATTTTGATTTTGTCAGTAGCTGAGTAAGAATTTTAAGTTTCTTTTGGATATTTTAGATTTAAACTGATTTCAACTTTAATACAAGTGATTTCAATTAAAACGAGAAAGATTATAGTTGCTTCTGTCAACTTTTAGATACCTGTGCGTACCCACTATTATGTATAAAATAAATAAGAATTATTTGTCACAAAACTCAGAATATTTGATTACAAAAAGAATAAATAAAAAAAAAGTGAATTTAAAAAAAAAAATTTGATCTGATCGAGATATGATATGATTCGAACTGACACTTTTTGATTGAAAGGCCGACGTCCTAAACACAAAGCCATTGAATTTTTGAAAAAATAATTTTGAAAATATATCTAGTTCGTCTAGATCGATGCCTTACAAACGGAGAAGTAATTTTAATATACCTGTGCCCTTATTTGTATGTATTATTAATGTTTTTATAATGATAATTAAAATTGTATTATACATTATAAAAAATACCAATATTGGACATTTAATTGATTTCCAATTATATTTTTTTTCCAGAATTTCGATACAATTTTTAATCGGTAATCTTTAAAAGGTTATTGTATTTTAAAAGTTTATAGGTTCACTTTTTTTAAAAAAATTATAAAAAATAAGAGAATTTAAGATCTTTCTTTCTATTTTTAATTTTCGCATATAATTAGGTCTTTTTGGAATGCAAGATCAAGTGACGGAGAGAAAGCTCTTTCAATTGTAAAGAATATTGAATTCAATTTGAAAATGTAAAATTAAATAGAATGTGTATAGTTGCTGTGTGTCTCAATAAAATTTATATTTTTTGTCTCTATTGGTGGAGCCGTAATATGAAAGTGCTGGACAGCGATAAATTTACTCTGACTATATAATATTTAAATATTTAAATACTATGGCAAAATATTTAAAATAAAACCCAGGTGTTTGGTCAAATAAAGCCCGTCTTAATTCTAATATATATATAACAGATATTCTACTGAGATATTTTAGAGTTATATTGAAAAAAAGGATAAAGATATTTCCTTTTTTCAAGAATTATATCAGACCTATACATACATATATCATCTATACATACATAAATATCTTATAAGAGAGGAATACCCCAGTTATTTTCAAATATAATGCTAACATCTTTTTAATTTAAAACCTTTTAAATAAAAGTGTAGGAAATAAGAATTCGTAATGCTATATACCTCTTTATTTGTGAAATGAATTATTACACCATACTTTGAGAATTAAAACTAAGAAAAACTTTCATTCTATCTTCTACTATGAGAAATAACAGGCCGGGGTTTAAATTTTACAAAAAGTCGAAGGTTAAACTAAAAGATAAATAACATAACGGAAATTTATTTCTCATTCAATATTAAATAACTGCACTCCGAAGTCCTATTTCTTATTTACCACTGAGAAAAAACACCTCGGGGACTTTATTACGCAGTGGCTTTTTTCATGGCTCCTCTATTGGTATCTATATGATCATTGATTTTAATAAGAAAGTTTATAAGATAGCGTTAATTGAAATTTTTAAAATGCTGAATGGTTACTTTCTAATTATTTTTAAAAATTAAGATTTTTCGCATATTAAGCAAATACTGTTCTGTTATAATTGTTCAGAAAAATGTTAGATAATTTGAAGCACACAGGTGTAATTAATTTTTTATAGGAATTTAAAAAATGTGTAAATGTATTTTAGGTTATTTGCAAAACAACTTGTACAGTTTAGATAGACATTTAAAATTTTTAATTTATTTAAACTCAAAGTTTTTAGCAAACGCATAATGTATAATTACAACACATATAATGCGTGTCTGTCCTGCATACTTTTCCATTAAAATACTTTGAATTTTTTTCATATTTTATAGTGTGCTACTTTTCTACTTCGGTTCAAATCTTCTAATAATTGTTTAAAACTTAATTAAATAATTACAATTTTTTTCTTTTTACAAACAAAACATCAATAAATATTTATTGACAGTTTAAAAAGATTTTTTTTAATTAATTAAAACATTTTTTTTTTCCAATTAAACTCTTTTTAAAATTTAATTTGATATGAACATTGTGAAAATTGATAATTACTATATTTAAAAAATTGTAACAAGACACCTGTTAGATATTTTGTGATTAATGGTAACACAATTATAATGCGGTTGCGTATAATTTAAGTAGCACTCAAAAGATTTAATTAAGATTAATGCGATTATAAACAAATGTCTTGATATTTAATCGCTATTTTTAATATAATAGATTACATAATTTAACTCTTTGAAGACATAATTATAATTATAATGTTTGTATGACCAGAATCTCGTAAGTACTTTTTGTACTTTTGACGCGAGAAATAAGCTAAAAGTCCCCGGGAATAATGACTGAAGATAAGTGTGACAAAAGTCCTCCGGAGATTTATGACTTTGTAAACTGAAGTACATATTTAAAATTCAATATCAAAACAATTCAGAAATTTCAAAGTTTATAAAAAACTAAAACAATACTAAATTTTCGATTAAACTCATGCTGAAAATCGGGTGTTTTACCTTTTTCCTCAACTCAAATTTTGTAACCAACTTTTGTATGCACGAAAATTATAAAGAGTCTGGATAAAGGGCAACATTGATTTTATAACCAACTTTAATTTGTTTTCTAATATAGAATCTCGCATGGACTTTTGACACAATAATCGAAGTTAAAATTTTCCAAGGTTTTACGGGTCATAAATTCTTAGTGGACAATTGTCCCTGGAACTTTTGTACTTTCACATTTTAGATTAATAAAACTAAGATTTCTAAGATCTGTTGTCCTAAAAGCATAATTTTATATAAAAATTTATCTTTAAATGTAAGAATAAAGGTGACATTTCAGAAGTTAAGAAGTTTGGAAGTTTATATATATATTGTGGAAAAAGCGTATAACCCTGATTACATAACCAATTATAAAATCTCTTCTAATTTAAGATCCCGGATATAAATATATATAAATATTATGTCGCATTCACACATGACATATTTATATATATTTTGAACTTCGCATTCGCCGATGGCCCCAACTTGGCTAGAATATGGAAAATACTACATTAATTGGAATTGGTTAGAATTTTTCGATTTTATAGTCAGTGGTTACAAAATCAACGTTATACGCTTTTTCCAGAATATCCACCTATATGAAATATTGAATGTGACTTTTGACTCATTTCCCATGGGACTTCTGATTCAATAAAGTGAGTCAAAAACCCCAATGGGATTTCTAGCAATGGGTCTTTTGACATGTCACCAAGATTAACTCTAGATAATTTTTTTTTAGTCTCAAATAAAATTCACTAATCAAATTTTGTCAAACACCTAAACACTTCAGTGTATAGTAATGAAAATTAATTGTTCTTTTGATAAAGTTTCTATAAAACTTACCTCAAAATCATTTAGCATATTCTGAAACATTTGTAGATCAAAGCTGTTGAAAAGCTATTTACAATTAAATTTTTTAATCAATTATTAGTTTTTTTAGACGTAGAATTAGATAGAAGTTAGTGTTGAATGATATGTTACTTAATTGAAAAATTTTAGAATAATTAATGAATTGTGCTACCGTTTTTTCATTATAAATTATAACTATTAACTTAAATAAAAGTTATGTAATTAATAATAATAACATGGTGTGTATAATATAGTAATAGTTAAGTTAGTAGTTTGATATACATTATCTATTCTGTGTCGTCGACTTGTACAATAAAGTTGAAATTATGCAATGTCATAATGAAAAAAAATATAAAAGAAATTAAATATAGAAATTATTTTACTAAAGAATGTTAAAATTAAATATATTATAAAAAACTATATTTTGAATTAATTTAAAATTTGATTTAATAAATCCATTGTGAATATTTATTTAATGATTATGATCATTGGACATAAATCATAATTATAATCTACAAAATGCACTCCAGCTTTTAAAAATTTTGCTGCCTTAAACTATTATTAAATTATTGTTATTTAAAAGTTAAGAAAATTAATTATTTAAAAAAAAAATAAAAAATTATAATATTTTCATAAACTTTTATGAGATTAAACTTTATTGAAAGAAAAAACTTGTTAATTTTAATAAATTAACATGAATTTATTGAAAATTATGCAATTAATTGAATTTGATTTTTGTACAGTGTCGTAATAATCTTGTAAGATGTCATAATATTAATCTTAATTGTTAACTATTATTATTATATGTATAAACACAAGGGTTGTATATTGTTATCAATTTGATTATATATCATCAATTGATTTTACCATGGGACTTGATTTGTGACCAAATTTTTAATAAAATATTGTATAAATTATTTTTAAACAGTTTTGTACAATTTTTCTAATCACTACCTGGGGCTATTTTACAACATTTTTAATTGAATAATGTTTTTAAACTTTCTTAATACTGTTGCTAGTATAGTAAGATCTTATAGTGGACTTTTAAGGAAAATTGTTATTAATTTTATTTATAAATAATATGGGAATTCGTTTGTTGTGCGTACGTCGAGATTATGGAATCTGTTACCATGTAATCTGTAATGTGTGGATCCTAAAAAGTTTAAGAAGAACATTAACATACATCTTCATAATATCACGCAAAATTCCCTCTATCCAACTTAATTCATAACTCCCAAATCCTATTCCAAATGTTCATGTTTTAACAAAGTATCTAATAATTATTTTTGTCTGCGACCGATAACTTCATCATTCATGTTGTCGATTTCACCCTCTGATATAAAATCAAGTGTCGATTTGTTAATTTTAAGGGGTTTTGTTAAATTTTGATGCTAAACGCAATTATTTAAATTTATTACAAATTACTCCTAATGGTTTTCGGTGAAGAACTTTATACGACTGGCCACCATGGGTTGTATGGAAACAGACTTCATAAACCACTGCTAATGGTGTTTGGTGAATAACTACAGATGCCAACATGTATTGTATAGTGAAATATGCTGTATGGTTTCTAATTATGAACTGATTTTATTCTCATATATAATTCTTGTATATTGACATTATATCATCCGTCATCCGATGGCTATTGCATAAAAACGAATTTATGAAACTTACAAAATCCTAGCTCTTATATTTTTTGAGTTATCGTGAGTACTGACGGACGGACATACATAGTTGGATAGATTTTTTTTTTGATTCTGATCTGATCCATACCTTAGACAAATTATAATTTTAAAGTCCAAGCTTAAGAACTATTAATTGAAAATGAAAGTCTTTTCATAAATTGCATTTTATCTTTTATTTAACACTAACTTTCATTTTTTAGTTTAGATCCCTAGATATTTTATAATGTTCTAGAACTAGATATCTTATTATGAAAATCTAAATTTCTAATAATACTCTTCAACTAGATATCTTACATTAAAACTCTAGATATCTTATAATGCATATTTAATTTATAAGATATCTAGAATACTTATTTATATATCTTTCTATAACCTAATATACTTTTAAAAAATTTGATTTTTTAATTTGTATAACAAAATAAGATCAAAAATTTGCAAAAATAATAAAAAACGAGGAAGAGTGTGGTAGAGTAGACTGTGTCAACTCTGGGATACCCGTATGACCGTTATATAAACATTATATAATTTTTGAACATTAATTACTTTTGGCAAAATTTCAAACATACCAGCTTTATTAGCTGTAGTTTAATGCTTATATAAAAGAAGGAGTTGTATGGCAGCTACTCGAACCCTCTGCAGTAGACCAACCAAATTTTGCAGTAACTTTGGCCATTACACTAAACTATTTTTGGCAAAATTTCAAACGCCCAGCTTTAATAGGTATAGAGTAATGCTCATATAAAATAAGAAGTTGTATGGCAGCTACTCGAACCCACTGCAGTAGACCAACCAAATTTTGCAGAAACTTTGGCCATAAAACTAAACTACTTTTGGCAAAATTTCAGACACGCAGCTGCAATAGGTACAGAGAAATCCTCATATAAAAAAAGAAGTTGTATGGAAGCTACCCGAACCCATGGACCGAATCGACTGGATTTAAATAGCGATGACGGCTATTGCAAAAAAACGGATTTGCGAAAATTTCAAGATCCTAGCTCCTTTCGTTTTTGAGTTATCGTGGTGACGGACGGACAGACGGACAGACGGACGGACGGACATACATAGCTAAATCGATTTATTTTTCGATTCTGATCCGATCCATACACTTGAGTCTATATCTACCCCCCTTCCTTCTCTGCGTCACAAACGTAATGGCAAATTTATTATACCCTTTGACTATATGGTCATACGGGTATAAAAACATTAATAATCAGATAGAAACGAGAGTTTCATAAAAAATCGTGATGTTGGTTTTGCATCTTAGTTCTTTTTTTATAATCAACATAAATATTCATTCAGTTTTATTCAGGCCTTTATCAAAAATTATGTTCACTAATAAAGAATCATTAAAAGGTACTTTGTTTATAATATTAACCACAATATTAAATGTTTTTAATTAACTTTACAAAAAATATCTGAAAATATGGAAACTGTCATTAGAATCTCAATTTATTAATGACATGATTCAATAAACCAAAAAAATGTATGGCAATATAATGCTAAATTAGGTTAAAATAAATCAAGCAATATTAAGTTTTCTTTTTAAGGTTAATTTAATAAAATAAATGTCTATGAAAACTTCTGAAGTTATAAGAATTCGTAAACTTCGTAAATTTTAGTTGCAGAAGTTAAAAATATACAGTCAGTTTCGAAATTATTTAAACAATTAATATTAGAAAGATAAATATGATTTTAAATTGCAGTATGCTATTGCAATTTTGAAAATATTAGGTTCAAACTTATAAACATAAAACATAAAATTACCAAATAATTTAAAAACAACAAAAACAAACAAACAAAATAAAAATTTCATAATTATTTAGACAAGTATGGATTTTGTTTCATAATTATTTCGTCAAGTTTACAAAGCTCAAAAATCTCAACTCCCAGTCAAAAAAGAATATAAATATTAAATAATATTGTATTTAATGAAGAACCTAATATTTTGTATTGCCTTCTTTTGCAGAAATGACCGTAAACGTCTAGGCATAGACGTTTAGAATCTATCAAATTTTCCAACATCTTAGTTGAAATTTTTTCCCAAGAAGATAGTGCATCTTGCCTAGCTTTTCCAATTTTTTGACGAATTTCGAGCTTTAGTTTTTTCCATACATTTTGAACTATATTTAAATCGGGGCTCAATGGTGACCACTCCAGTACATTTTGATTAATTCCTGATAAAAACTTTTTCATCATGCGGGATTTTAGGATTGATGCATTATCTTCCTGCAATATAAAGTCACAACCGATTTAGCTATCACCTGCAGGAATAGCGGTTTCATTTCCGAAATATTCCGTAATATGAAACAAAATCCATCTGTCTTAATAATTATGAAATTTTTGTTTTGTTTGTTTGTGTTTGTTGTTTTAAAGTTATTTTTGGTTATTTTTTGTTTTATATTGTTAAGAATTAGATAAAGAATTTGTGAAATAAGTTTGAACTTTATATTTTTAAAATTGCAATCTATATGGACATTTGCATTAAAATTGGATGTATCAAAGTATATATATATATATATATAAATCCATATTCTTAGACATAAAAATATCTAAAATTTGTGAACTTTTTCACTTTTTTTACTATCTAATTTGCAAAATTAGTTCTGAAAACGAGTCCTATGTTAATAAATTTTTCAATAATAATTTTTTATAAAAATTTTTAAAAATAAGTTGAGGTCCACAACTTATTTTGAAGAAAGGCTGAAATTAAGTAGCTTCAATAAAAGTGAAAAAAGACTTTTGCCAAAATGAGACGAATCATTGAAGATTTGCTACCCATTTACTCGTACAACACACTTATCCATTTTTTATTTTTTTTTCATTCTTTACAGTCAACTTTATATTTTTTAAAAATGCGTTAAATTCATCCTTTTATTTTTAACATGGTTGAAAAATTTTAATTTTTGAACACTCTGAGTACTTTATTCTATAATATTAGTTAAATGTCTATCCCAAATTCCAATTGAATTTCGTAAATGTATTTTCTCAAAAAAAAATGTAATCTGCATAATACGTACCAATTTGTAATGTATAATCTGTCATTTATTTCAGTTAATTCGTTTTTATGAGTAATTGTATGAGATGTGTAAAATATATAAGCTATGGGGATTAATATCGACTACAAAATTTGGCTTGTATTGATTTGGTAAATTGCAACAAATGTATCTATTTCTATAAATCCTTAACTGAAAACACAGTAATTCATTTTATATATTAATTGATGGTTGTATTATCAATTGATTTAATTTTATAAAGTATTACAAAGATTGAATAAGTTTCTATGAAGGCAATTCCTATGGTCATTTATTGATAACATATAAGTATAGTGTATACATATAGATTATCAACTTAGAATATTTTATAAAAATTCAATGGGTTCAATGCTACACCTTAATGCCACAGTAATCGATATTTATTTTATTATCTGTGCCTTAGAGCCTTATGGGAGTGTCGACTTTTAGTTTTTATTTTTTTTTCCCTTTTTAAACTTCTTTAAAGAGTACAGACATTCACTAAGTCTATTAAGACTACGCTTCAGTTTCTTTAAACGTTATATCCACTAAGCCATATTAATTACTACGCTGTAGCTATTGTATTTATTATCACAAATGTTAATTTTGTGCGCCATCTATTATCTTAAACAAGAGTTATTTATATATATATTTTTTATAAAATCTTATTTTATATTACTATATAATTGTACAAAAAAAGATAAGATCTTACCGGGGTAAGAACCCAAAATCTTCCGAATGAAAGGTGGAGTCATTACCATTACGCCATTAGTCAGATACTTTCAGTTTTTAGCCATTATCAATCCAATTATGTAATTAATTATAATAACTAGCTTAAAAATTTTTTATTATCATTATAAATGTCAAATATATAAAATATTTCATATACTTATTGTGAATTTTATTAAAAGCTAATTGTGAATTTAATGAAATGTCATATTTTAGTATCACATTCACGATTCACAAATGTTCAAATTTATGTTTCATTATTCTGTCATTAGAATTAGGAGATGTTTATATTAATGAAGATAAATAATAATGGTCACGGGTAAGTTGCAAGTCACAAGTATGGATTGATATTATATGAATAACATATACATTTAACACATTCATTATCTTACGGAGTTTTTTTTATTTATAGGATATTCAAAGTGACGTATTAACTGAATAATTAAAATATAAATTTAAAAATAAAACTTTTAATTTTAATTAAAATTTTTAAGCTAGTTATGTTCCGGTTTATTGAAAATTTTTCTAACAATTCTTTTAAAAATTATCAATTCAAAATCAGACAGTAATATATATAATTAAAATTCAGTAAAATAGATTAAAAAAAAATATTAAGAAATATTCAAAAATTCTAATTTAACGAAAAAATAAAATATTGCATTATGTACCAAAAATGTACCTTTAGGCTTAACAATAATCTTTAATTTGGCTTTTGCTGTTGCTTTATTGTTCAAGGTAATTGTGGTTGTTAAAATATACTAATTTAATTTTTTATTTTTAAGGTTTTAATGATATTTGGTTTTTCTTTTCATTATAATTCTGTTTAAAATAATTATTAAGTTCTTTGTTATGATATGTACTTATTTAATTTATTAACAAATAATATTTTTTTAATATTTTTTTTTATATTAATTATGTTTTGTATATTAAAAACACAATTGATAATTAATTATAACTAAACTGGATTTAATATAATTATCTTTTATATTTTCTTGAGTATTCAATTAATTAAAAAACGAGGAAGAGTGTAATAGGGTAGACTGTGTCAACTCTGGGATACCCGTTTGATAGGAATATTGACATTTTATAATCCGGTTAATTACTGTTGGCAAAATTTTAAATACGTAACTTATTAGGCTTTCAGTTATTAACAAAAGAAAATATGAGTTGAAATGCGGCTCTTCGAACCTCTTTAACTACCCAGACTATATTTTATTCAGAAATTTCAGACATCCAGCTTTATTAGTTATAGAGTAATGCTCATTTAAAAGATGAAGTTGTATGGCAATTACTCCAACCCAATGCAGTAGATCAACCAAATTGTGCACAAACTTTGGCCATAAAACTAATCAATTTTTGGCAAAGTTTCAAATGTCTAGCTTTCCATGTATAGAGTTATTTTGATATAAAAAAGAAGTTGTATGGCAATTACTCCAACCCAATGCAGTAGATCAACCAAATTGTGCACAAACTTTGGCCATAAAACTAAACTATTTTTGGCAAAGTTTCAAATGTCTAGCTTTCCATGTAAAGAGTTATTTTGTATGGCAATAGCGATGACGGATATTGCTTAAAAACTAATTTGTCAAAATTTCAAAATCCTACACTTCCCTTATTTTTTGAGTGCATTTGCAAAATCCAAATCCCTTATTTTTTGAGTGCAGACGGGCCGACGGACGGACGGACATACATAGTTAGATCGATTTACTTTTCGATTCTGATTCGATCCATACTTTTGAGTTTTTTTCCACCCCTTCCAAAACGTCACAAACGTAATGTCAAATTTATTATAACCTTACGACTTAAAGTCATACGGGTATAAAAATTTTTTATTGAATATGAACTTCATTGTTATTTTCAATTATTACGATTCAATTGATTAATCAATTTATTTACCAAATTTTGCTTTTAAAAAGTATTTATTCAACATGAAATTCTTTGCTATTTTTAACATTTTCATTGTTTTTTAAATTTTTCAAAATTTTTAAGAATTTGGAAATTTTCAATATGCTGATAAAAACTTATTGTGACAAGAAATTTATCTACGCCACCCATTTTAATATTCACAGGTTAAACTATTCTATAACAAAATCAAGAAACTTTGCTTCTATTTGTTTTACTTATTTAAAACCTAATTGTTAAACAATTCACCATATTGTAGAATCAAAGCATGTGATCAATCTAATAGACAACCTAGAAATTACACCCAATTGCCTAATGTTAATATAGTATCTCTGTTTATTAGATTAGATCATGTAAGTTTTATATAAAGGTTTATTAATTGTTTTTACTAATAAAAATCTATTATTTTAATTTGATAAAAATTAAATCAAGATCATAAATATTATAAAGGTTTTAAATATTATAAGCAATAAAAATTTAAATAAAAGAATATAATTATATAATATAGTTTGACAATTTTTGTCTCTTGAAAAAGTCATTATTAAAACTATTTAAAAAATTAAAATAAGATTACAAAAAAAATAGAACTATGATAATTAATTATTTTAAATTTTTAATCGAATTTGTTAAAACTAAATATCTTATTTTTTATCAATTGGTATATACTTAATAATCAATCATTTCAATTTTAAAGTGCCAAATTTATTGCTTATACATAATTTATTATCCTATGCAGAATAACATATTGGTGTTAATTGTGACATTATTAAATTGATCAATTAATCAACTTTACTATAATAGAAATAAAATTTTTTAACTATTTAAATACGAGCACTAATTAGTTTTAATTTACTTTGTTTTCTTAACCACCATATTCGTGGATTTATTTATTTTGTTTTTAATTTATATAAATTTAACATTACAAATCACATTACATCTTAGACCATATATAATATATATAACATAACATAATTTAAGAAAATCGAATCCATGCTCCCTCGATTGTAAGCCAAATATTTACACTCAAACACACGGAGGGCCCAAATTTAAAAAAAATCCCAATGATAGGCATTGCATATTTTTAGGGTTAAAAAAAATATAGGCATTGCATATTTCTAGGGTTAAAATATAGACATTGCATATTTCTAAGGTTAAAATATAGGCATTGCATATTTCTAGGGTCATTTCAAATTTTATTTTGAATGCATTAAAATCTTTTACATAAAACTAGATAGATAGTTAGAAAGCATACCTTACAAATTTGAAAACAAGTTTTGAATATAAATATTTAATCCTAAATTATTGATTCATAGTTTTGATATTACGGAGCCATGGAAATATTTGTCTTTAATGTACTTTAAATAATTAGACAGATCCTATTTGCAAAATATTT
Source organism: Dolichopus griseipennis (assembly GCA_963082915.1). Lineage (NCBI taxonomy): Eukaryota > Metazoa > Arthropoda > Insecta > Diptera > Dolichopodidae > Dolichopus > Dolichopus griseipennis. Next base: position 25,413,324 of record OY720441.1, on the reverse strand, counting down.
AATGAAATCATTAACCATTATTTACCAAGATATTATTAAACTTTTTCTTCTTAATTTATATTGTGTTATTACACCATTCACCATTTACAATGTGATTACGATTTTTTTGTCTGCAATACCAAACTCATCTTGATTTCTCTAATGATCTGTTATATATTTTTTTAAACAAACTATTGGTAAGGTACTTATATATTTCTAATATATACCATAATAGTCTTTCGTCTTAAAAAATACTATGTTTTTTTATAAAAACTGAACAGACAAAAAAAACCAATAAAAAAAAACCTAAACCTACAAACACTATATTTTTTATAACGGACAATGCAAATAAATAAATATTTGATTTTGTAATATTTATGGTGCAAAAATTTTTTTTATATAAAAAAAAAGAAATAAAAATTAGAACAAACTGTAAATAGTTTATTATATTATAAACCTTGTCTTGCAATAACGCAAGAATATTATTTGGAATCGAAAGTTGAATATCAAAAGATTGAAATTATATAACAAAATCTACTCAAATCTTAAATTATTTGCATTAAGGTATAATACCTTAGGGTAAATTATGAAAATTAAATCAATTATATTTTAATTTACTAACAATTTGAAGATTTAGGTTTATTATATTGAAAGAAACTTTAAGAAATTTTTTACAATAGGGAACGATTTCTTCAAATAATTTTGAATTATTTTTAAATTAAATAGGTCATGTATTAAATTATGCCTTGTGACATAGTTTTCAATTACATTGTAAATAAGATAATAATAAAGGTATTGTCTCTATTTTGTTTAATATATTGATAAACCAATATAGAATTGCATTTTAAAATATTTTAGAGTTTTGTAATTTTTATATTATAATACAAGTATTCATTGATTTTGTATAAATTCAAGAAGCCATTGCCCCATCAAAAATAAAAGCCAGGCCAGACAATGGATTATCATTTGTTATATCTGGTATATCTGTTATATTTTCCAACTGATCTAAAAAAAATAACAAAAAAATTTATATATAGTTATAGAATCATTTGACCATTCAATAATTCTATTAATATTCAAATTTAATTATATATCTTCAGTATCATTATGTATATACATAATAAACGTAATTTTTACAAAATGATTTTTACTATAATTTTTTTTTTTTTGGAATATAATGGATAAAAAATAAACCAGACCTACTGAACTATATAGAAAACAACAACATTTTTTTAATATTATTTAAGCATTTTGTAATATTTATGAATTGTAAGACGAAGGAAAAAGTTCCCCAGAATACAAAATAAAAAAAAAATTGATAAATATCTGCAGGCGATCGTTTTTTAGCATATTTTAAAAAAAATTTGTTAAAATGTGCCTATAGTTTTACTCTATCCGTCTGTCCTTTTTCACCTGCGGCTGATTAAAAAATATCAGCCCTCCCACCCCCCGTTTAAAAAAAAACTCTGGAAATTTGGGAGACGTTAGATCCAAAGAAATTAGTAGGAGTCGTTTAGGAAAATTTTTTTTGTTTAAGAAAGGGGTCCAAGGGGTTAAACAGCTGTAACTTGAATACCTGCTCTAATTTTTTTTTTACAAATATACAAAATTAAAGCTACAGAATTATATTTCAACATATGTTAAAGGTTCTTTAAATTGAAGGAAGTGTTCCTCAGTTTTACCCATTTTTGCTAATATAGTGAAGTTCGAAGTAATATTCCAATTTTTGGTCGAATTCACAATTTAATTCCTAGAATATAAAAAAATGGTGGGGGGAGGGGAGTGAGGTTAGATCCTTGAGAAATGTAGCAAACTCCCTCATTGAAGGGCATAAAAATTAAAAATTTACTGTTTTTATAAGTAAGCAGCAACTTAGTCACCAGTTTCTATATTTCTAAAATTAAAGTCAGTATATAACACAATATAATTTTGAAAATGTGGTTTTTTAAAAACCCTTGGTTTTTTTCATCACTTGTTTTTTTATTATTATGAATTCAATATTAGGATTGTTTATGAACTGATTATGGAATTTAAAAGCAAAAAGCGCAATTTTTTTTTAAGTAATGAAATAAAATGTATATATATATGTATCTACATATAAAAAAAAATTATCAAATTAACAGTACAACAAAGTCTACATTTTAGGTTTTACAGAACAAATTTTTGTATAAATAAAACAAAAACTCTCATGAAATAAATTTATGTATTATATGTATATGTATTTATGTATTATATTTATAAATATTTAAATATATGTAATACCTATATAGACAAATATGGCGGCAAGGCCACATTTCAGTTCACGGAAGACATGATATAAATTATATATGTACACGATCGACCAATTGAATATAAATTGAGAATGAATTAGTATGTATATATATATAGTATGTACATACATATAGAATGTAAATATATAATAGATAGTTTTTTTTTTAGAATGAAATAATGGCATGCATTAATGCTTAAAAATTGGTAATTTTTTTTACAGCTATAACTTATAACCGTAGCGTAGACTAAAAATTAAATTTTGTTTTTGCTGTTTGGGTTTGTTTCGATTTGTTTTTTTTTGTTTTAACTGACATTTAACATTAAATTTTATACAATACAGTACATAATGCAAAATCAGCTTATAGATATCACTTGATTTGATCTTAATTTCATTTGGGAAAATCTTAAATAATAATAATAACTATAGGTATACATGTAATATACATGATTAATAGCAAGTAGTAGTAATGATGTTATTATATTTTCAATTAAAATAATTTTCTATTAAAGTTTAAGCAAAGACTTTATGGACTTTTATAACAATTTTTTTTTTATTGATATTTTTTAATGAATTATATTTCAGATAAATTGTTTTATATAGAAAATAACTTAATAAATAAATATTTAAGTATTAAAAAAATCAACAAAATAAAGTTAGTTTATTTAGCTAACTAGCTACTAGTTAATTTTTAATGGTGGTGTACAAATTAATCTGATAATAAATTGTATGATTATTAATCAATTTTATATTGTATGGAGGAAATAGTTGGGTAGGTATCGACTGTTGATCATGTCGTTGCTTATAGTTTAACTGATAAGTAGAGAGGCTTCAAATTAAAATAATTTGGAAAGTCTTGAAAATCAATAGTAGGTATAATATTATTATTTATTTATTTATTTATTTACAGTTCCCTACTTACCATCTCGCCTTCAAGTGGCCTCAACTGACCAACAAATTTGTAGAAAACCGAATAAATAAAGTTAGAACAGCCTTCGGTAGACTTCGACACATATGGAACTGTTCGTAAATATCAAGACGAACCAAACTAACAATATTCAATTTGTGCATAAAATCTATATTAAAATATGGCTACGAATCGAGATTGCTGACTAATTCCTTTAAGAATAAATAACAGGTCTTCGCATAAATAAACAACTCAGAATAATATGCTGAATATTATCGGCCGATAAGAATAAGAAACGTAGACTTGTAGGCAGTAACAAACGAAGAACCAATAGTGAAGCAAATTACCAGAATGAAATCGAGGATAACGTTAACCTGGAATCCTCTAGGCGAATTAAGATCAAGAGGTAGATGAATAAAAACATTGGAAAGAACGATGTTAAATGAATTAAGGAGACACAAAATATTCTGGAACGAAATAGTAGAAAAAGTTATGAATAGAAATGAATGGACACTTCAAATTAAAGCTCCCAATTCTAGTAATAGTAAAGAAAATAGATCAATTTTTGTGAGATCAAACAAAAGTGTTTCAAACAGTAACAATGAATTTGTAGTTTAATTAAAAAAAGTTTATTTAAATATATTCTCAAAACTTAGAATAAAGAATTGAAATTAATTAATGTAAATCAGATTAACAAAAAGAAAACGGATACAATTATGTTTATATTAAAATATTAATTAATTCGCATAAATTTTAATAAAGTTAATCAGAAAAATTAACTCTTATAATCAAAAATGCATTTATTAAGTAAATTAGAGAATAGGATGTTAATAACAATTTAGTTGGAAACTTATGTGTTTATTAATTTTCAATGTGAGAGTAACTAATTTGAACTATTTAATACTCTGCATAGATCCGCGTAGGAAGACCCACAAGAACACAACACAAGAACACAAAAGGCCTTCTACAAATAATTATGATGCATAAACCATAAAATCGAAATTTAAAATAATGTGACATTGATAGTTTTTAAGGATAAATTTATTATTGCATTACAGATTCCATGCATATAAACAATTGAACGACAGCCACGAGTATTGCTTTTCCATTTTCAAGGCATCAAATTACATATGATAGATATGGGCTCAAACATATTGGTAGAATCAGTATCATGTGTAAATCAATTAAGTTATGTTTGTCATATTATCCATGTGTTCCTGTTCGTATGTCCTTTTGTCAAAAATTATAAGACGTAGAGGTTGGAAATAGAATTTGATTCTATGTTATCAGAATAAAAACTTTTGTTAAGTTTCAATTTAATAGAGCTTCAATTTCTGGTACCTGCTATATGCAAATCTTTGAATCGTAAAGCAATTGTAGTCCTGTAAAAGTATAAACACATTACGATGTTAAAATTAAAAATTGGCAAGTAATGTAATAGTTTTTTAATTAAAGTAGCCTTCAAAAAATTTTTAAAATGCCTAAAAGTATGCAAACTGATATGTACGTAAGAAGTATAAGAAAGCAAAGAATTCGGATAGGTTTCTAACTAAGTTCCCAACTCGATTGCTTCGAACTGATCTGAAAACTAAGATGAAATTTAAAATAGCGCGTAGACTTGAATTTATTTGGATGTAGTTTTATGGAAACGGATTATTTATTTTTTTGTTTATTAGAACCTGCCATTTTTAATTAATAAGGCGCACCATTTTTTCTTTATTTTATAAATTTCTGTATGTTGAAATTAATAAAGACAACTATGACGTAACAATAGGATTTGTAAATATTTATGTTATGGCAAAAGTTTTATGGAAGGTAGCTATAAAATTTTTGAAGTAAGTTTTCATATTAATTTGTTAAAAGTATATTTTATTAATATAGTAATACGGTAATATCTAAAAGTTGACAAGGATAACTTTAATCTTTCTCTCTTCAGGAATAAGTAAAAGAAGGGAATATATATTAAAATGTAAATATATGTATATTCGAATAAAATATTAAAATTATAAACGTATGTGTATATGCATCATAAATACTCGTACAATACAGTGTTGGCGAAACCTTGTGTGTAGTAACTCGGTATTGCAAAGTATTTAAAAATGACAGTATAAATGCTAGAAAAGATAAAATATTTTAGGAAAAATACCTAAAAAACACACAGGGGTTTTACTAGTATAAATTAAATTTTTTATATAGGTAATTAAATTTTTTAATTTAAGATTTTTAAAAAGATCTCATTTTAGATTGTCGGATGCCTTTTATGATGTCAATTTTGCTAAATGCTTTTTTTTAAAAGCATACATCGCTAAAACGTTGGTTTGCTTTATTGTATTGCTTCAGTTTTATTCAGTTTAGTTTAAAACAAGCATTTAATCTTGCAAAAATTCCAAAATATGGTCAAAATTAATATGGTTTAAATAAGATTTACACCTAATTAAGTTAAAAAAGATTTTAACATTTTCCGCTAAATACTTGCACTCTAATACGAAAAAACCCATAGCGTGAGTGAATGTTTTTTTTTTTTGAAAAAATTGTAATTAAAAAAAAAAATTAAATTTAAATATTTATTTTGGTTCTTTTTGATTTTTTTTAAATCGAGTTGCGTGAGGTCAAAATTTAAAATTAAAATTACAAAACATTATATTTTATTGAGATTTTTTTAAATGCAAATTTTTATTTTGGAAAATGTCTTAATTTAATGAAAGCTTTGTACATTAATTAAATGAATTTTAATTCTTTTGTAAAACTAGTTGTGATTTTAGAAAGGAAATTGGAGATAAAAGACCCTGCCTACAATTAAAAGTTGTGATGAGTAAAACTTGAAGTTAACGAAACAAAAAAAAAAAAAAATCTTATATTTAGACATGAAATGTACTAAAGTACCAACTTTATGTCTTAACATGGTAGCAATATAAAGCAAAAAAGTTAAATAATCAAATGTAGGTGTGATCATTAAAATGGCAAACCCTCTAAAAATTTCAAATAAGACTTTAAAAAACAGAATACTAAATAAAATAGATAAAAATTGATAAAAATAAAAATAAAATATAATTTTAATAATAAAATTTAGAAGACTTTGAAGTTAAAGGTCAAATCATGATTCATGACATCTTTTCTTATTTTATTTGCACTGAAATCTGCATGCATTTAAAAAAAGTCCAAAAACTTAAGATTAAAATTAAGATATTTTGTTCTCTTAATAAAATCGTAATAAAATTTTATATAAATTAAAAATTATATAGAAACCGGCATATACTATTTCAGAATTTTAATTGAAGTTTTATTTGTTAATTTAATTTTCGAAACCCATAAATGATTTCGATTGATTGATTTATCTTTTTTTAGTACATTTTATGACAATTTAATTTTAAATTTTTTTTTAAAATTACACATAAAACATTCACATATGAATCAATTAGGGAGAGAAATTTTTAATCAAATTTCCAAACTCACCCTGTCCTTTCGGCCGTCATCCACAAGTTTACAAAACTTTTACAACGTTTGAAAAAAAATGATATTTTAATTACGAGTAACTATTGCATAGTTTCATGGAAGAACTTTTTGCTGTAGTTTCACTCGTTAAGGAGTTATAGCTTTCCAAAGTCCAAAGAAACCCGTTAGCTTAAAATTGTTATGTTCAATCCAAAAGTTGTTTTCATAGGCAAATGATAGCTACTTTCATAGGCATTATAAATATTTGTAACACAAATTTGCAGGGTTGCCATACGGCACTTTAATTTACCGTTATGGGAAACTTAATTTTTGCAAAATTCTTAATCCCTTGTATTCTTTTAATTAAGTTGAACTTTAATAAATAACTATGATTCTTTCAAGAAAATAATTTACTTTAGTCCTCCGTTTAGGAGCTGTAAAAGTCAAAAACTAAAAATTTGCAATTTTTAAACACCTGTAACTCGAATACTTGTTAAAATTCTTTTGAAGGTTTATCTTTAAGTTAAATATTGTTATTGTTGTTTTGATATGGCGGATAGCATGTGCAATCTTAAAAGATAGGCCTTGCGTTGTGCACCCACTTTCAATATTTTTTTATCAATTTATAAGTAATATTATTTATTTATTTATATATTTTAAATTATATTTGGTCACCATGGGGATTTGTAAAGAAAAATTATTTTTCGATAATTTTTTTCAATTAAAATAAAATCATGGCCCAATCGAATTCGCACCACCGTTTAGTAGGTTAGTAGGCCAAATGCTTACCCACTAACGTACCGAAGCCCCTATAAATATGAAAATTAAACATGATTTATTGAATTTAAATTTAATATAAACAATTTATCAACATTAGCACTGTTAAATACGATCTAAACATAAGCATTTAGTGAAAAAATCCTAATTAAAATTATAATGATTTTTTTTAATAACAATTGCATTCTAAAATTAAAGGAATATGTAATGAAGTATAATTACCAAAATTTAATAACACATATTATGAAGAATCTTGGGAGTAAAAAGATATTTTAAACGTGTTTATAACCTTGGCTTTAAAAATTATGATAAACGTTATTATATGCAACATAAAAAATTAACAATAAACAATTTTAAAGATTGTAATGCTTGATGCTTCATTAATTTTTATTTTTTTAATTATAAAGATTTAATTTAATAATTGAAATTAGTGTTAAATAATTTGCATTTCATTAATCATATAATTTAACCTATATTCTATAATATAAAACTTGTAAATATGCATCATGCAAACAGCGAACCCACTTAATTGCAAATTAATACTAGTATATTCAAATGTTTATGCAAATATTATATAATCTTATTTAAAATTCTAAATGTTTGTGAATTTTTTTGATTGCTCATACAATAAACACGTTGTAATTTTAGATGAAATTTCAAAAAACTATAGAATATTGCAATTTTTGTTGTAACTAGAATAATAAAATGTTTTTTTAATTTTGTGTGTCTATTGTATTCGCGGTAACTACAATTTACAATGTTGTAGTGGGTTTATATTCAAACTTATATTAAAATTTACCTAACATATGTATTTATTATGTCCTTGCTACTGTTTACATAAATAATTTTAAAATTTTATTTTGACATTACAATGAGTACAACTTAATAACAACATTCTCATAGCATTTTTATGTTAAAGTAATTATATTAGATTATGTACAAATTGATATTTAAACATTTTTAATTGAAGTTTAATTATACTTATTAAATCAAATGTTGATTAATAAATTTTTTGACATTTTTAAACAATAATATTTAGATAACAATTCATATAGAATCTAAAGTAATTGAATAAGCAATATTATTATGATGATTACATGGTAGATGTGACAATAAATTATACAAGTTCAAAAATTTATGTTTAGAAACATTTTTTTTGTGTGCTAGAAGAATTTAAAACCAAAGAAGGATAAAAACATCCAAAGAAGGTAACATTAAAAGTATGACATTTACTCTATTTCTGTCTATTTACCATATGTGATATATGATATGATATAAATTAATAAAGTATATAAAATTTAATATTTTACAGATTTTCTAAATGAAAGTAAGTAATCAATAAAAATATTAGTAAATCCACAAAAAAACCAATTTAAATAACGAAGACGAATACATAGGAATGACACTAGATGTCAAGCTTAAATGGAAAGAACATAATATTAATAAGAAAAAATTAGAACTAGATAATAAATATAGAGAAAATTACTGGCTCCTGGGTCGTAAGTCTCAGTTTTCAATTTATAATAAAGTGTTAGTTTACAATCAAGCTTTAAAACCTATATGGTTGTATAGAATTTAACTTTGAAGTTGTGCTGTACAAAACAAAGGTATCTAAAGTTTTACTAAACATATAGTGAATATGAGCATAGTATGAACGAAATGAGGATCAACATATAAATTTAAATATTCCCAAAGTTGTAGATGAAATAAAAAAATATGGAAAAAAAATATAAAGTATGTCTAGAAAGTCACATAAATATTGAAGCGGCTGATATTCTCGAAAATAGGTTAATTACAGGAAGGCTTAAAATAACAATATCCTCTAGATTTAGTACAAATATTGATTTCCTTAGAGAACTCCCATGGGTACTGAAATAATATGATAGACAAAAATTAATGGTCCATCCGATTTGACTAGTTTTAAAATGTTATAAGAGAATTCAGTTTCTTTTTTTTTGGAGTTAGAGTAACGATCCTCAACATTGTTAGGAACAAGGCGTTTATTGCCATCCTTGCAATTTTTTTGGTCAGATTTTAAGCACCTAGAGAAAACAAAAAGGTTTTCTAAAATTTGAAAATGTCGATTTAAAGAGAAGATATTATGAAAACTTTTTAAAAACTATTAAAGAATATTTGAATTGAAACTGCAAGAATTTTTGCCTTTAATTAAGAGAGGGGTCTCCCTTTTATTTTTTTGTAATCAATCTTTTTTCTAAGAATTTACAATTAAAAATTCATATTAAAAAATTAAAAAATCTTAAATAAAATATTAAAAATTATTTGACATTCAAATTCTTTATAGCTTTCAAAATTTAAAAAAAAAAATGTTAAATAAGTTATTTATATTTTTTGCCTTAGTTTGTTACTTATTAAGTATTTTATAACATTTAATTGGAAAACAATTTTCTTGTCGGCCTTGTTTAATAAACTTTTGTGAAATATTTGCAAATTATAGCAAATTAATTTTGGTAAATATGAATTAATTTTAATTCTATATCATAAATTTAAATTATTGATAATGAATTATAAATTTTTATTGGTTTACGTAGAAATTGTTTTAACAATTTCTTCAAGTTCAATGATTTTATTTTGTTGTTTAAAATTAATCCAATTTGTTTTTTAACTTCAATATTTGAATTATGTAGAATAATTTTGTTTTAAAATACATAATATATAAATATTATGAAAACGGTTTTATTAATATTAATTTTTAAAAAAACTTTTCCATTTAATTAGAATAAAACTTAATAAAACATTTTTAAATATTTTTAATATACTTGAGCATAATTGAGTACGTAGATATTTTAAATAATAGTATGTAGATTAATACAGGCCGTGATATGAAGAACAAAAGCTTAATAAGGGACTGATTTTTCTCGTAATCTTATAAGAAATAAGAGCTTTGCATAAGACGCTGACTTTAAAGTCCTTTTAACTCGTAAAATTATATTCCCAAATTGTAACCAAAGGTGGCCATAATCAAGTTAACTACTTTCGATAAAATTTCAAATACATTACTTATTCGATTCACTTATATTTAAAAGAAAACATAAGATGTGTGGTAACTATTCGAACCCATTTAACAAACTGGTTGGATTTCAAAGCAGCTTGTGTATAAAAACGATTTTGTGAAAACTACAGAATCCCATAGTTCCTTCAGTTTTTGACTTGTGGACAAAGGTATAGCGAAATCGACTTCACTTCTCCATTCTGATCCAATCCATATCACTTTTACAGCGTCACACACGTAAGGGCAAGCAACTTTAGTAAGATTTATAGAACTACGTCCGTATACGGGTGATATTTTCTAATCAATAATATTATTGTTTTCATCGAGGTCAAATATCTAGAGAGTTTCCCACTACCTTCAATCATAGTAATTTATTCAAAAATAAAAATATCTCAAATATGTTCTTTTAAAAAAATTACAAATCAAATATAAATATAAATTGTTATGTAATACCAAATTTCAAAATATGTAGGTTTTAATTGCTCAAAAAAGCTTTAACTTTTTTTGGTCATTTACTCAACAACATTTTAATACTAAAAATCCAAATAATTAACTAAATGTTAAGAATTTTATTTTTTTATTTAATAATGTGAAAAATGGATTTTGAAATCAAAATGGTTAAATACTATTTATACAACTTTATTATGGTGCCACTTAAGGTGGTATCAAATATTTGTGCATTCATTAAAATTTGTTACTAAAATTGGTAATATAGTTCTGTAATACATTCTTTGTAGGATTTTATTTATAAGTAATTTTAGTTAAATTTTTTTTATTTTTAAATTAAGTCATTACCCATAAGGAAGTTATATACAAGAAAAATTATTTTGAATATTTAATCTTAAAATAGTTCTTTAATATCCGGATAATAATTGGTAAAACCAATAATAATTTAAAATAATTCAAGGTGAAATTATTTTATAAATAACTAAAAACGTGTTTTATAATTTTTCACGATTTAATTCCCTTGAATGGTAGTCAATTGTATTTTTTTTTACAAGATAAAAACACTTCTTGCATTACAAAAACAATTATAGTGGTATGATTTACCATTTATTTACATTACCGTCTGTGACAATTGAATTCAGTGCTATTTGTAATTTAATTCCCATGTATAAACAAAAAAAAGAGTTATTAAAATTATATTCTAATGAGTCTAGTCATTTGGAAAAATAAAATTAATACTGTAAAAAAAAACTAATTTTAATCTATTTTGAAAAAATGTTTATACATATTATATATTTTTTAAATTAATAGATTTAATTTTTTATTATTATATTAACCATGATTTTAACCATGACTTTGTTGTAATATTTTTATATTTTGTCTCTGTACTTAAATGAAATGTGAAGAAAAGTATTGTAATAATGCAAACACACAATAAGCTTTTAAAGAATTATAAATTTAATAACAGATAGAAGAAATTTAAATCTCAGAAGAATTAAATAATGTATTATAGAATGTAACTCAACTCTAAAGACATAATTTCCTTCTGATACCGATTGATAATGATGATGATTCAATTTTTACTTTAATTGAGTGGATTTTAAATTTAAGAAGAGAAATTTTTTTTTCAAAGTCAAAAGTGTAAAGTTTTTAGGAGTGTGTTGTCCTGTAATATTACTAAACTCTTCAGTTCAGGCTTGCAGACAAAACCCTAACTAAACTAGATGATTGGTCTGCTGTAGGTATTCCACATGATTTTACATTTAACGCCTTGTGGAAACGACGACGCCAATTTTCTCTACAAGATGTCACTGTGTTTTTCTAGATTTCCCGCAAGGTTTCACTGCAGTTATATCGATGGTGTCAATTTGACAGATGCATACCTATAACTTATTTCGGGAACACGATTTAGATAATATTTTATATTTTGTTTGTTTATTAATTATTAATTTTCTATTTTTAGACTATTAGATATTTAATTATAAGTTACTTTTATATAGTTTTATGTTGCTATATACTATTTATTGAGTTTACCCAGCCAGGGATCGAACCCTGGACTTTTCGCATGAATGGCGGAGGCCCTTATGGTGAGGCGGTTGAGGCAAAAATTTCTGAGACATGTAAAAGAATTTTTAAATACAGGTTTGATATCACATGAAACTAAAAGTACTAGTTTTCATTATAGAAAGTCATAATGCATCTAATCAATATTTATTGGTATTAAGCTGTTAAGTAAAAAAAACTGTATAATAAAGCAGTATACTGGAAGGGAACTCGGTAATTGTATTTAAAAAACAATGTTTTTTTTTTATTTCATGAATGGAGTTTTTACATAAAATTTGTCCTTTTCACAAATTTTTATATTTTCAAATTAAAATGGCTTTTTTTTGTCAGCTTCGTTTCTTGGGGTCGAGTAGTCAGATCAACATTTTTCAAAAAAAGTACCGACCAAATTTTACAGGAGAATCTAAAAAGAAGAGTCTTTTTTAGTTTTTATTACAGAATTAGAGACTAGTTTCTTAAAATCATATCCCTTTGGATCTGTGTCCTAAGATACGGGTACGTGTTTAACAAAGAACCAAATTGATTTGAAAAAAGACTAAATTCATTTGAAAATAGACAAACTTAATGTGAAAAAGAATTAAATTTATGTGAGAAGATTATAAATTAAATTTTATACATAATGTCCATTTGTTATTTTAGGTTATTTTAAATAATTAAAACTTTTATTAGAAAATTCTATTTAGAATAGAATTCTATTTTAAAAAATAAATTTAAGTAAAAGGCTGTAAAAAAATTGTCACGACAAAATATGTTAATTTATGCATTAAATACTATTTTTAACAAAATGAACCTTGAATGTCTTTATATACAATATTTATTTTGTAAATTCATTATGTTGATTGATCTAGTAAAGTTCTACCTCTACGTCACTTTGTTTTAGTAAAAATAAAATTTTTCAATTTAGTAATCCAAAATTAGTAATTTTTAACTACGGTTTATTCGTTAAAAAAGAATTAATTGTAAATACAGGGTGGCACAAAACGACCGATATGGCATGAATGTTTAATAATTTTTTAAATTAGTTTATACTTTTTATTTTTATTTCAGAATTTTGTAAAGAAAACTTGGGGAATTGGAAATGGAACAGTACACAACAGAACCAACAACGGTTTGATTACTGCATTTCATTCCGACAAAAAGCAGAAGAAAATCACGATTTCATTAACAATTTGATAATGAGCGATGAAGCCCATTTCCAATTGAATGATTTCGTAAACAAGCAAAATTGCAGGATATGGGCTACGGAGAATCCAAGAACAATTCATCAGCAACAATAACACCCACTTCAGTGTGCTGCTTGATGCGGTGTATTGTCTGAAAGGATCATTGGTCCATATTTCTTTGAAAATGCACATGGGGCCTCAGTTACGATTACTGGTACTGAATATCGAACGATGCTGGACAATTTTTTGAGGCCAAATGTAAAAAACCATCCTCAGTTGTGGTTCCAACAAGATGGAGCCACAACCTAAAATGCAATGGTTCTGTTACGGGACCTTTTTGGCGATGGCATTATTTCGCGCAGAAATTATTTCAATTGGCCCCGACGTTCACCGGATTTAACAGCTCCAGACTGTTTTCTTTGGGGTTATTGGAAAGAAAGGGTATACGTAAACAAGCCAGTGACCATACCAGAGCTAAAACAAAACATTCGCAATGAAATTCAAGCCATAATACCGGAAATTTTACGAAAAGTTATGGAAAATGTACTGGAAAGAGCATGAATGAGCATGAAAATGATCACCACTTGCGGAATATAATTTTTCATACTTGAGCTAAAAATATTCCCCATTAATATACTGTATAACAAAAAAATAATAATTAAATAAAAAAGTTATTAAACTTCAAACCATATCGGTCGTTTTGCGCCACCCTGTAATAACGTTTCTTGTTATAATGTTCTTTTGTTTTGTTGTCAATGATAAATAACGATTGTTCTATTCTTGAATTGAAAACTTAAAAATGTCAATAATTAAGGCAATAAATTAAATTTAGTAAAAAATTGATTGTTTATATGAAAATAAATATTAATTAAGGCTTTGGTCTGTGGAAATAATGCAGTAGGATGTAATAATACTTTTATATTGATTTTTCAATCAGTTTTATCCATTATTTATTTAAAATCTTTATTGAAATCTAGATCATATGTTGTTATTTCAAACAAGGTTACATTTTAGTCTCATTCCTATGAGACTTTTAAAATAATATGGTGATGGGTGCAGGGTCAGACGTCACATAGTCAAAAGTTCCATTGGAATTATTACTTATTAGACGAAATTCCAAAAAAAAAGTCCAAACTCTTTGAAGTAAATCAAAGGAAGACCCATGAAACTTTTGAAATAATACGCTAGGGGACGTAAAAATATAATTAAGTCAGTTTTTAGAGAAATCTTTAGGTAACGAATGAGGTTTTATTTTTTTATAGATATATGTACAGGGTGTTTCTTAACTAAGGGCACTGCTATATACCACTGCATGTACATTTGAGTAGATAAATTTAGTGCATGGGAGGCTGAGCTGAGGCTTTTCTTTTTTTCTAGATATAGGGCTTTAAATTAAAATTTCAAACATTTTTTTAGTGTTGAAATTTTAGCATTTTTCTTCGCTTTTAAATCACATGTGAAAATTCTGTAAAAGGCATAGAAAAGCTTAGGAAGAGCATCTATTTATTTTTCTATAATCTAGGGTGGTTTCAAATCTCTTCTAAATTTGAAATATGTTGAAATTTTAACAATTTTTTTTTTGAAAAAAAAAAGAACTCATTTACGCTATGAAGCTACATAAAAAAGTTTCAAAATTTTACAATATTGTTTTTCTCTCTAGTGGCATATAGTAGTGCACTTAATTAGGAAAAAGCCTATGTATCTATACATCTGCATAAAGGGCGAAGCCCGATGAGGATGAAACATTTCTAAAATCCAAGGAATTATTTCAACAACGCGGCGCTTAAAATATAATTAGAATGATTTTTATGGCCGATTTTCATTATCCCCTTTTAGACTTCTGTCCTTGATACTGAAAGAAAAGTTCGGTGCGTCTTCTGGCTTATTTATATGAGTTAAAAGTCCCAACAATAGCTTTGACCATGGAATTTCTGAACCAATTTTTACATTTCATTTTTTAAAAGTTTTCTATTTAAATTTTTAGTGAATATTACTTGTTGAAAAATGTATTTTGGTTCTCCCAGAAAATTCTACACAGTTCTATTTTCAGGCATTTAAATATCAGCGTACATCATATATCACATTATAGCATGTTTTTTGAATAGTACTAAAGAATTTGCTTAACTCCTTTCCGAAAATTTTAGCTTAGCAAATTTTGTGTCAACTCTGAGATATCCGTTTGACCGTAATATCAACATTATATCATTCGTTTAGAAATTCATTCATAAATTGTCGAAAAGAAAAGTTGAAAGGCAACTCTTCTAATCTTTTCCACTACACCTTTATTTTATTCAGACGTTGGCCATTTAGCTACTACATACAAAATTTCAAATATCCAGCTTTATTAGGTATAGAGTAATGCTCATACAAATGAAAGAGCTGTATGGCAGCTACTGGAACCCACTGCAGTAGCGAAGACGGCTATTGCATAAAAATGAATTTGTGAAAATTTTAAAAAACAAAAATCCTATTTTATTAATTTTTTGAGTTATCGTGCGGACGGGCGGATGGACATAAATAGCTAAATCGATTAATTTGTCGACTCTGAATCGATCCATATACCATTCAGTCTAAATCTAACCCCCTTCATCTCTGCCGTACAAACGTAATGCCAAATTAAGTATACCTTTTTGACTTATAGTCACATGGGTAGAAAAATGCGTTTATTAAATTTAGAGGGAGCAATTAATTTTTTTTAATTACATTATTAAATTTATAAAAAATTACTAAAAAAGTTGTATTACATTTTTTTAAACCTAACGTCATTTTTTTTTAATGTGATTTTGATGATATTATTTTTTTTTATAATATAATATATTTATTAAAATTAAAATTTATTTTATTTATAATAAAAAAACCTAATTAAAACAATAAATTGTAATAAGAAGAAAATCAAATAAAACTACAAAATATCAAGATTTTTGAATTAAGCACTTGTATTTTGTATTAATATTGGTATATGAATTTCCTGTTAAAATAATTTTTATAAATGTATTTAGGTATACTTTATTAAACAATAGGATATCAAACAAATGGAGTAATTTTATTAAATTTAATAACACATGAAAATTACTAAATTACTCTTATAGTTATACTTAAACGATTTATATATACTTTCTCTAATAAATTTCTTTTAATTTTAAATTAAAAAATTATGTTTCCGTTAGTAAAGGTTCATTTGCTCTGTTTTAGTGCAATTAATGTAAGTAAGACGTTATTAATTTTTTTTTAATATTTTATATTAAAGAAATTGTACTAATAAAAGTTTTTAATAAAGGAAATGTAATATTAAAAAGAAAATTTAATAAAAACACTGATTTTTCCGATTTTTAACCTTAACCAATCGATTTCTTAATTACATGATAATATTAATATTTGTTTTTTGTATTTGCTTTAAATGAATCGAGGAAGAGTGTAGAGTAGACTGGTGTCAACTCTAGGATACTTGCATGAACTTAATGTAAACATTATATCATCCGGTTAATTACTTTTGGCAAAATTTCAAATACAAAACTTTTTAGACTTCGAGTTATTTATGCAAGGAAATATTTGTTGTATGACAGCTGTTTGGACATTTTCAACTACTTCAATTATATTTTGTACAGACCACTAAAGTTAACTACTTTTGATAACGTTTCAGGTACTTGGCTTTATTGTATATTTGGTTATTGTAATGTTAAAAAAAAAGTTGGATTTTACGTGCTAACGGTTCACTGTTCACGGAACAAGAGGAAATATATTCATATTATTAGAACTGATCAAATGAATTCCACGTATAATTTAAACAAGGGAAAGTATTACGTCTTATAACATTTAGAAATGTCTTAGATTTTCAATAGGTACAGTTCTATTTTGCTTATATTGTAATAATTTTGTATTTGTTTTATATGGTATACTATATCTTTGAGTTATATTATTTAATTGAATTATTTGTTTCCATTTTGTATTTGATGGAAATTACTCGAGCCCACTGCTCTTGATTAACTACATTTTTCACAATAAAACAATCCCCATTAACTTTTATAAAATGAAGAAAAATTCTCATTAAAAAAAAAAAGTTGTATGGCAACTACTACCAGCTCAATGTCAATAGCGAAGAATTTTTGTATAAAAATAAATTTGTGAAAGTTTTAGAATCTTAGGTAACGAGAGACATGTACATCCGACTACTTTTTCATTCTGATTCAATATATACCCTTGCGCTTATAACTACGCCTCTTCTTTACTACATTAAAAACGTAATGACAAATTTACTATACCCCTTGAAAAATGTTCGAACGGGAGTAAAAATACAATTTTAAATTAAGGAAGGATATAAATGTGTCATTAAAAAATCAAATAAGGCTTTCGATCATTAGAATTTTGTATTTATTGTTATATCAGAGACTCCATGTAGAGACATATGTAATTTCTGGTATTAAACAAGGAAATTGAACATTTATTTCCGATGTAAATTTATGCGTTTTGAAAATCTGTATATCGAAGTATTAAATTGTCAATATCAATTGTAAAATTTCATGTTATAAATAGAAAAGTTGCAATTGGATTATTCCATGTAACAATGTACAATTGTGTATATAAATTTTCTCTAAGAAAATTAAATTGCGTGCATTATTTTGTTTTATACTAAATATTGCAGGAACTTCAAAACCTGCTTGGAAATGTAATTTTTTAAAGTTTGATGGCTTGCGTATTTTTTTTTATCTTGAAATTTCTTCTACCGTCTGCCGCCATGTGAACCTAAGCTTGCTCCTACACACTCATGCAGATTAATAGCACGTATGTAGGAAAAATTAGTTTGAAGTTAAAATTGGTCGTGGCAATATTATTTTACTTTATATTCATGAACATATCGGATTATCCGGAAATTAGAGCAGAATAAGAATTGGAAAATAAAAACTGTTAAACACATCACAACATTCGACAGAATATGGAAAACTTTATCCAATTTCACGAATTGATCTAATTGGAAAGGACTTTGGATTACTTGATTACTCTGAACAAACTTGATCAATGACAATAACAAAGATGGATTCTGTTTAATAATGAATGTGAGAACAATTTAACTCCTGAGAAGAACTTTAACTAACTGAGAAGAATTTTAACTCTTTTATAGTTTTTGAGTTATCATGCAAATGAAAGACGGACAGGACACTCTTCTCCCCTTTAACCTTTTTTAATTTTGGAAATTAAACTTTCGCTTTTTAATGTGATAATGATATGATTAATTTAGTTAGTGCACTTATCAATTAAAAGTTGGAAAAAATAAAATGGTTGGTTGATTGGAATCTCATATACATTCAAAAATTGTCATTTTCTTTTTCAAGGATGATAATACATGCAATTATAATTGAAACCAGTCTTGTTCTTATTCTATAATCTCCACGAATGCCAAGATGAAATCAAAGTAAAGATTGCGTAAAAAATCTTTCGTTCGTAATTATAAAATACAAAAGTTGTCATTTATTTGTAATTTAAATAAGTTGTTCTGAGAATATAATCATGTTTAAAATGTAACTAAACTGTCAGTATAGGAATTACAATTCAAAATGGATATGTGACATTATTTGAAAAAACTGGAAAAATTATTCGCTGTTGTCACAATCAGGATCCTAAATCAAAATTATCATCAAGGTTGTTCTTTTATGGATTTATTTTATTTCTCAAAAACGTATTCCTTTCACAAAGTTCAGTTTAGCTTAAAATAATCCAGTTCTATTTTATTCAAGTTAATCCAGTAACGCAATCAATTCCTTCTTTAATTCATATGTTTGTGTGGATATTATTTGTGTGGTCATTTTCATTTTCTTCACTTTTTTTTTGTATTTATTTTTGATTTTTTTAAATATAGACAATTAACATTTTTAATATATGTGTTATTTTTTTAATTTAAATTTTATTCAATTTTAGTCCCCCATTGCAATGTATAAAATATGTTATTTTCGGAACTAATTACATAATGCTTCAGGAACTTCATGTGAATTTAAAAATGGAATGCAGAAAATAAAAAATTATTTTAACGGTTTTCGTGTGCACTTAAATGTTAATTATCATATAAATTATTAACAGTTTTTATTTTATTTTATATTTTATGATTTTCCTTTTGGTTTGTGCATAGTTTGTGCATACAATGCATATTCTGTGTATAAACAGCGGATTTCTGAAAAAACTAGTTGTGTAATCAACATTAATTAATTATGTCTAGCTCAAACTAGATAGCAAAATAGGAAATGAAGTTAATTTAATAAATATATAGTATATACTAAGTCAGTAATATGGATAATTTGAAATGATATAAAATTACATTGCACATGCTCAGTGCGCTCTATTAAAAATAACATGCTTATCAAAAATTTATAACTGGCGCAAAATAATTGGATCAATAATTTTTAAAGTCCTACTGACGTAGGCTTCGAAATTTATAAAAATGTTTATTAATTTTAATTTATTCATAAAAATTTAATGGAAATTAATTAATATAGTTTAGAGCATTTTCGCATTTCTGCATTTTTTTTTTAATTTGAAGGTGATTTACAGTTAGTTGAGAAAATATTAAATTACATACTAAAACTAAACTTTAAATATTTTAATTAAATTTTGATTTGATTGATTTATATTTTATACCTTCACTAAATAATAAATATATATATATATATATATATTGAATAAAATATGCAGCAATTTTAAAACTAATTGAACTCAGAATTTTTAATAAATTGGTTAAAGTTACTATGATTGACAAGATGTTTTTAAGGTCTTTTAAAAAAAGTTATAAAATTTTAATAAATGATAATATTGCAAGTCATTAAAATATGAATATATTTACGTATATTTAGAATTAATTATTGAAACCAGCCCATGTTAACAAATATATATTTTAAATTTTTAACAGTCTTATATAAATTGTTGATTATAAATTTTAAATTGTATTGCTCAGATTGAAAATGTATAAAGTACAATTCAAATATAATAGAATTTATGTTTAAAAGTTATGACTTACCTTAACATTATAAATTAAAAATATTGTACAATAAATATATTCGTTCGCCTTCGGGGATTCTTATATATAAATCTCCAGGATTTATATAATCTTGGTTAAAATAGGATTATAGTAAAAATTTAAACTATAGTTAGGATCAATTATCTGAAAAAGAATAAAATAAAAAAAATATGATTAATTAAAAATTTTAATTGAAGTTATAAAACTATAAAATTAATTTTAAAATAACATGCATATCTGCATTAAAGACAAAAAACAAGCTGGAAATAGATGTTATTATGCTAATTAGAAATTATTACAGAGTAAACTTATATCGAGACAAACAAAGCTAGTAATATATAAGACAATTATACGTCCAATTGCAACTTACGCATGTGAGATATGGACTTTATAAACAATAGATAAAAAACAGCTATGCATTTTTGAAAGAAAAATATTAAGAAGAATATTTGGCGCCAAAGATGAAAATGTATACGAAAGAAGAAGTAATGATGAATTAAACGAAATGATAAAACAAGAGAATATAGTTTGTTTTGTAAAATCTCCAAAATTAAGATGGGCGGGCTGGTCACGTTGCTCGATTGAAGAAAAATAGATCACAAATGTATAAATGCTTAACAAATGCTCCTTATACTACCAGAGCAATAGGTCGCCCAAGAACAGGGTGGTTAGGAAACTTCGAAAATGGTGCAAAAGTGTTAGGAGTGAGAAAAACACAGAGAAATGTGGAGGAATATTGTGGAGAAGGCCAAAGCCCATCCAGGACTATAGAGCTAAACGATGACGATGATGAAACTATAATATAAAAAATAATTTCAAATTAATAATTTGACCAAAATTGAATGCTTCAGACTTACAATAATTTTGCCTTCAGGTGACGTACTTTGCAATTTAAAAAAAAAATTCTACTTAAGGTTGACATTTTTGTTACCAACCGCTTATATGGCATACAATAAGGGATAGGTATTGTTTTTGCCCGACAAATTGGATCCAGAAATATTTGCATATTTGCATTGTTTCGATGTGCAGAAACCCATAAAATGTTTTTTTTATTATGTTCCTCTGTGTGTATGAATGTATTTGTGCCCACGTGTACAGAAAGACTTAAAGAAAGGTTGACATCAAAACCACTACGCTATTCGTCGGTTGTTTGACATTTACTTGAACAACAAAGTCTTTACGGCTTAAACTTTTCGATTAGATTTAATAACTTACAGATGAAATTTTGAAAATTTTATGTTATTAGAACAAAACGAAAATTAACACAGAAGTTGTCTAGACAATTAAGCAATTCTAACACTACAGCGCCTACTGATAAGTCTAATAGTGAGAAAGACGAAACACTCCTTACATATTTGTAATATCAATATTAGGACTTAAATTTGGAAGATATATTGTAAATGTTGGAAGTGTTGCATTTGTTAGAAATGTTGAAGTTTTTCATTATGATTATAATGAACCTAACGACGACAGAATATAATTAACAAAACAAAGAAATAAGAAGCCGCCGTATCTTCGAACCCAGTAGTCACACCGACAAAGAGGGTAATCAAAAATTTTTTATTAGAATTTTATTATATCAACCTAAATTCAAAGTTTGACTTTTAAGCCTGTCCCAAAAATTATTCCTTTAAAAATTAAGGTGGCACTTCTTGAGACATTTTTTAAATTTATACTAACTGATGAGACTAACGGAGACTTTTTTAGTGACACCAGTCTGACTCCTGATTTATATGATAAGAGGACTAGAACATGTTCCCCAATGTTCTCAAAGAATTCTCAACACCCAAATGTTCAAAAAAAAAGTTAATTTTTTTTTATCAATTAATTTTAACTACGTTGATACATACATTTAAAATTAGACAATTTAAGATCAGCTAAGTTGTTATTATTAAAATTGTGTCACATCTCAAGATTTCATTTATGAAAATAGAGAATGTTATTTAAAAACATATTTGATTTCTTTTATTAAATTAAAAATTAATACGTGTTTAATCTTTGTAATTATAGTAAACAGTATAGTATCTTTTAATTAGATTTTTTTCAATTAAGAAACAGCTAAATTATTTAAGAAGAAGATCATGTTTTGTGTACATGTTCGTGCACTCTCATTGGTTTTGAGTAATCTTAAATTTTAACTTTTCATATTCAATCAATCTCGAAGGTTTTTATTACAGATTCGGATATAGAATTTACGCTTCAATTAATTATATTTTTTGATTACCTACTAATTTAAAAAATAAGATAAATTCGATAACATCTCAGTCAAATAAATTGGATTGGTTCGTATAAATTTTACAATTTGATTCTCATCTTCATGTTGAAAACCTTGATAAATCGTGAATAAATCGTGGAAATTTCACGTTTCATTTTCACAAAATTTTCAAAATAAAATTGTGATTTGTAAAATTATATAAAAGATTAATTACAATTATAATTTTAATTAAACTTTTATTAAATTAATATAATTTCGAAATTAAATAAATCACATTTGATCTAGCCTTTAATTAAAATATTTTTTGGCTCATTAGATTTATAGATTATCTGTGGTAAAGATTTTAGTTAATAATAAGATATATTTCCCTCGCCATTACCGAATTATTTATTAAAAATTCATTATTGAAATTAAAATTTATAAAAAATAAATATAAAGAAAAAATTAATTAAATTAAATGAACTGTAAAGAAATCCACTTTATTTTAATCAATCATTTTTCTAATTTTTTTTTTTATTTTAAATTAATATTAATAATTTAAAAGCTCGTATTATATTATATAAAGATTAATAAACGTATAATGATTTGTAAATGATTAAATCAATTTAATAAATTGTAACAAATTAAGACATATAGTAATAATTGAAATGACCATAATAAATTTTCAGCACTTGAATTAAAAAAAAAGGTGAATAATTATGAATGAATGAACAAATAAATATTTGGTATTTAATATGAATTGTAATAATATTTGCCAAATGTTTTGTAATAACAGAGATGTTAGAGTATATTGACCATTGAAATTCCAGATAAGAACAGAGGCCAAACTGTCAGGACTGTCCAAAGCGACTAATCCTCTTTCCAATGGTGCTGGATGGCATCATAATAGGGTGAATGAGAGTTTTAGAAAAGCTGGAATTACATTTCATCTTTTGTGGTAACTATATATGATCTGGATCATGCATGTGATATCTTCACATGTAATCACTAGCGTGCAAGCTAGCTATTGAAGTATGGACTTAAAATAAATATCTAGAGGACTAAATAAATAGTTTTCGTCAACATCAACAACCCATCTCACTCATGAACAATACAACTCTCAATTTTGTAAAGATGTATTGTTCATGGGTGGACATGGGTGGTAAAAAATTTCTGGAACCTGGACTGAAATTTAAATAATAGCTGGAACATAGCGCCCATATTGACAACAAAAGACAAATATTCCTCAAGGATAGAAAATTGAGTAATGATAATTATAAAAAGAAACTTAACATACGTAAGTCAAACCATGTTAGTTACAGACAAGATTTCACATAAATTATTTAAATGTTTTAGTAATAAGTGTTAAAAAATCATATGTAACTGGCCAAATAAAATAAGTAATAACGGCCACCGAAAGCTTGTAAAAAGTAAAGTCGAATGAATAAGAGATCAAGCAAAAACAAAGGGCAGATTGATTTGGCATATACTTAGAGAGTCAATAGAAGCACTAGAATTGAATCCACCAGGGATTCAGGTACGAAGCGGTTCTAACAATACTTGAAGACGAATAATATTGGAAGAGCCGTCTTTAATTGGATAAAACTGTGAGGAAGCGTAAAAAACTTCTCTAAATAAAGGGATATAGAGATTCTTAGTAAAATTTCAACTAAAGCGAACCTATTTTTCAAAAATACCATTATTCTGGAAATTTTTTTGTTTTTAAGAGAAATTTAGGTTTTTTTAGAACCTACGCCAGTAGATTTAAAAAAAAATTATGGCTAATGCTTTTATGATCTATTATTATGTTAGTTAGTAAATTGATATGTCAACTTTGTTTAATTGTGACAATATCTATAAATTTTACCAATTTAAACTTATTAATATTTTGTTTCATGTTTTAATTAAACTAAATCAAACTTAAAGAAAAGAATGACTCTTAAAACATGTGTTAAAAAAAAAAATTAAATTTTTTGAAAAAGAAAACAAACTGTTTTTATTCTTGTTACCTTGACTAAAAATTAAAACACTTTTTTGAACAATGATAATTACTACACTAGATTCTATTATTTATCTATGAATAAGGTGTTTTTACAAATTTAAAATAAATATAACACTTGTATATACAATTTTTATTTTAAGAAACAGATCAAGGTAAAACTTGTTTTAATTTGCAACAAAGTTGCAGTATACAAAAAATTAGTAAACTAACAAACTATAGAATTCCAATAACAAGAGATTTTTCTTGACGCCACTGAATTTCATTTCATATGAACCGCGATTAATTGTCAGTAAAAATATTTACTTGTACTACGAGTACAAGTACATATTCAGAAGTGTACATTGTTTTATGATTTGACATTTGAATTGATGTATGGGTTGGGTACGTATACGTACATCTTAGCCGTGTTGACAAATGTTGAAACAAAAAACACTATTTTGATTAATGAAAACTCTAATTGCAATACGTATTGCTTTCAACGAAATGTAATCTACTCGTATAACACAATAATTATTCAACATAGTCATAATTGTACCAAAACCTTTTAGGGATTTTATTGACATATAATTAAATACAAAAAAAAAGTATCAATTCAAGTGTCAAATTTGAAATGGCCCCTTTTTTTTTCTTTGAAAAACTCATTATTTGATTAATCAGATCAGATATGGAGGCATTCAAGGCGTTTCTGTAATACTAAAAAAATATGTAAAGTGTGACAGAGATATCAATTTAAAAGAAATATTGTGTTTTTATTTGGACAATTGTATTAAATTTGGTAATTTATCATTATCTAATATGAAAAAAATTTTTTTATACAAATTATATTACAATAACGTTAATTAGACAATATTCAAAGTAAATAAAGAGATTTTTAAAGTTCAATGTCAAACAATTAATATTATATGTTTTTGAACCTTTTTTGTTATTTTAATTGTAAAGTTTTAAAGTAAAAAAAGAGAATGTCCAAAATAAACATTTTCAACATATTTTTCTTTAGGTGTGTAAGAAGATATGGTTGTTGTTTAGTAAATTTTTAAAATGGATCATTTAATTTAAAATTTATGGATAAGTATATAGGCCTAACATTTATTTTAATAATATATTAAGAATTATGATTGCAATACAAGAAAAATATTCCAAATGTTTCCAAATAACAGCTGGGTGGCACAGTGATTAGAGTTGCCGATCTTCCATGCGAAATTTCCATGGGTTCGAATCCCAGTCAAAACGAAAAAATTTTTTTGGTTTTCGACTCAGCTACCATTCGGCCATTGAGTTCAAATTAATGGCTTAATCAATAATTAATAATTATATATCTTTAATAAAAAAAAAATTAATATAACAATATATGTAACAATATGAACAAATAATTAACATTTATTTAAACAATAATTTAATTGAATAATATAACTCACAGATACAGAATACCATATAACTCAAATACAAAATATTACGATATAAACAAAAATAGAATTGAATCTATTGAAAATCTAAGATGTTTCTACATTTTATAGGGCCTAGTAGTATCTCATGTGTAAATTGTATGTGGAATTCATTAAGATCAATTCTAATAACACTAATATAATATGACCCCCTGTTCCAAGATGTACCTATGGTATAAACATGCTTATTAGTCTAACAGTTGAACATTTAGCGCTAAAAAAAAAAAAAGTATCTAAACTTTTTTAAGAATTAAAATTAAAATACATAAATACTTCAAAAGCCCAATCGTGTCAAAATAGCCGTACTTGTTTTGTAAGAAAAGGTACGAAGTGGTTTAATAGCTGTATACAAAATCAGGGTTACATTAATTAATTCAGCGGGATATGGGATATCCCATATTTTGTTAAAGGCTTTGCTGCTGATTACATGTAAAAAAAAAATTTGGAGTGTTTAGAGAGTTGCTTCTCAAATCAGAATTATATTTTTTTTCCAGAGTAAAAAACGCAAATTTGGATTTGGACGAATTTATACTTTGAAAGTTTGTATTATTCTTTGTAAATTTGGATTTTCTAGCAGAAGCAATATATTTGTATTCGCAAGACAATTTCTGTAAACTAACGATTTTCTAATAGTACCTCATCCTCTCCTTTAAAAGTTCGATATTGAAGTTCGATAGAGAATGATTTGATTAAATTCAATTGATTTTTTAAAAAGTTTTTCCGCGCCTTATAAATTAAATTTTTCCGTACAAAAACAAATTAATAGAATTGTTTCAAATTAAGTAAAGTACATATTACGATTAAGAGTTTACAGAAAATCCGTAAAAGGAAATAAAATCAATCAATTGCTATAAAAAAGTATTTTTTTTATGTTTTATATTTGTCGTAGAATTAAAAAAAAAGTAATCAAGATTTTAAAATAAAAGTACTTTAATAAAATTGAATTATTAAAAATTGACTTAATCCGTTTTTTTAATCAAAGTATCTAAAACATTCCAGTTTAACAATCGGTTAATTATAAATCAAAAAGTAGTTAAAGCATTTTAATTGTGTAATTGTGTAATAAAAATAAGTATTTCAAAAATTTGCTAGAGCACTTTACTTATGTTAAAACAAAATGAAAAGTATGTTCAGGGAAAGTTATAATTTTTTTTTAAAGAAAAGGTGTATAGTTCCATTATAACAACTATAACTGTAGTTCACTAGTTACTACAAAAAAAAAACTAAATATAATATAACATGTTTTAAAATCATTAAAAAAAAGAATGTAATTTTTATCAAAAGAAATTAATAAAAGCTCTATTTATCATAACAAAATGAATTAAAACTTCCTCTATAATTATTAATAGTATTGTTGATCGTAACACTCACTGTTTACACCTATTTTCTTCCACATATTTTAGATTTAATAAATTTTTAAGATTAAAAATGTCATTTAATGACAGAGTCAAAAACAAAAGCAGTAAGATAAAGTTAATCTTATCTATTCTATAGTTTCATACAATTTAATACACTTTAAGTTAAAAGTTTTTAACTGTTTTGTTTTTTCGTGGAAATTCGGTTTTAATCTGACATAATTCATGATAAAAGATTGATGGGTTGATAAACATCTTTCATAATACATAAATAAAAAAAAATATATGAGAATAATTATTTTTATTTAATTTTTATTATAAAAGGAAATGTGTTAAAATATTTATAATGCTAATATACCAGACAAATCACCTTTACCTTAAAGTTTTAAGTTTCATTCTATACCGTAAACTTCAGTGACACATTAAAAATGTCAAAGTGTGCGCTGTCAAGATGGAAAATATTTATGTAATTAGATGTTTTTTTATTTGACAAGACAAAATCTGCTACTTTATGTGTTATAATGACATTAACTGAATTATTTGTTAAGCTATCCTATAAATTAATTTTTTTATTAATGATAAATACTTAAATTAATTAAAAAATTTAAAATTTTACTAACTCGTTGAATTAAAATATTTGCTTCATCTTTTTTTGGATTGAATACTTTTAAATTTAAAGTAAAAATTTATTTCAAAGGTTTTCTAAGTTTTAACTAAGGCATTAATATAATCCATAAACAAATAATGAAATTATATTATAACATATTATTCCATATGGAAAATTTATTAAATATATTATGAACATGAGATTGTATAATCAATGGCATGTTTTCAATGAAAGTTTTTTTTTCAATTTTAAATTTCAATTTCAAATACCTATTATAAAAAATTCGAATTTAATCAATATCAAAGCACCATTAATATAATTAAAAATTTTTGTCCGTTTTTATTATATTGTTTAATAATTTTGTATAAAATGTAGTACTTACACTACAGTATAATATTTTTATAAGTGCTAACTGTTCAACTGTTAGGCTAATAAAACATAGATCATAGGTACATGTTCGAACAAAGGGGGACATAATATATTCTCTTATTATTAGAACTGATCTTAATGATTTCCATACACATTTTAAATATGAGATATAATTATAACACGTAGAAATGTCTTAGATTTTCAATAGATGCAAAATTATATTTGTTATATATTGTAATAATTTAATATTTGAATTAGACGGTATTTCTTTATCTGTGAGCTATATTATTAAATTAAATTATGTGTTTATGAATATATTATTTGTTAATGAATTATTTAATAAAGATTTATAAATATTAATTATTTGTTATATCATTAATTATAACCAAATGGGAAATGATACCTGAGTTGAGTTCGAAAACCAGATTAAAGGTTTTGTTTCCCTTGGTCTTTCGAACGAAAGATCCGCACTCTAACCGTGGCTTTAAAACAAAATAACGCCATTTTGGAGATATGGGTCATTAAAAATGATTAGTGATTTTTTTATTAAATAATCAATAATTTTAAATCTGTAGAAATATTCTAAAATCCTAATTTTCCAGGTATAGGAGAAAGATACAAATGCAGGGTCTCTCAAAAGAAAATTGAGTTTTTATCACAGCAAATCCATATCTCGTAATCGGTGCCTAATTGAACTACTACACTAGTGAACTGACTTAAATTAATATTGTAAATGTGTTTTAATATTAATTTTAACCGACTAAAACCTATTATATCATTGGTATTATCTAACTAACTAATTCAATTACTACTTTTTATTGTACTCAACAAAAAATTCAGCCTAAATTTGAGTTTCTGAAACCAAATTTTGGAGTTATTTCATAATACACTAGGTAAATTATATAATAAATATTTTAATTTTTTGACTGATTATCTTAATTTCACTTTATTTTCTATTTTCATCTTTACCAATTTTTTTTTGACATTTCTATTTGTTTTGGTATGCTTACAATTGTATTCAAATTTATCTAGGGTTGAAATAACAGTAAAATTTTCTAATTTTTCAATTTAATAAGTTAATTTTCATCAATTACCATTACAGAAAACAATGCAAATGGTAATAAAAGTAAAATTTATTACATTATTCAAAATTTTAAAATGCAGGAACAATTTTGTATTATTATTTTATTATATTTGTGTGTGCTGAATGTTTTGCAATTGACAATTGAAAAATCAACACTTACAAATCAACACTATAATACCAATTCTCTGAAGTAATAAAATTATTGTATATTCCATTGATATTTGTAAAGTAACGGTAAATGATAATGAAGCTAATAAATAATGACTGTTTGAATACAACCGAATACTGATTGAATTGTTCAACCAAGTTGTAATTTTTTTTTGCTTAACGGAACATTGGATCTTGTCAAATTTAATTTATATAATAATAATATAAATATTCAATTTTACACAGGATCAACATTATTTTGCAGCTTTTGTTTTAGTATAATGAATCCATAATTTATTAACCGCGTAGTAAAATAATTTTTAATTCAAAACGAACGAAAACAACATAATAAGTAGAATCTAGTTATTTTTTGTTAGTTAACTAGTTCCTCCATTTACTTTTGATTGTTACGCCCGGTATAACATTATTATTATTATATTTTTATTATTATTATTATTTTTTAATTTATTATGTGTAAAACAAATAAATACACAGTAGGCAGCAAAAGTATAACAATTGATACTTTAAATAATTTAAATTTTTTGAAAAATAAGCAGCAGTCATTAGACAAATTATAGAATTCATGAGTCATAATTTATTGGGGACTTTTACTTTTTATGAGTCATAAGTCCCACGGGGAGTTTTAACTCCAAGACTTATGTCACTTTCCTATATTAATTCTCGGGATGGAATTTTAAGTTGATTTAACTGTATGTGTATCTCCGTCTACCGTCAATTCAAAAAGTTATTAAGCTTAACAATAGAATCAATCATGAATTTCTAATTTTTTAGGTTCACATCCGAGAACAATTTCGGGTACCTCCCATGTAAGAAACTTTTTCATGTTGAAGTTTTTCATATAAACTGAAATTGACATTTTGAATTCTCTCGTTGAAAATATAACTCAATAACTATTAAAACTGGAGTCATGAAATATATTCAAAAAATTTTTGAAGGTATTCTTAGGTTCCAGTAAATTATTACTTGGGATCCGGACAAAATCTCAGTTGATACGAACGGCTTCGAACCGATATATCAAAGTTGACACATGTCAACTATACACTCTTACGGTTTGTGTTTATGTATAATGTGTATATTATGTAGTTGTTATATCAAGTGTAGATTTTAATTAATTATCATGATATCAGAAGTTTAAATGATATGAGAAGTATAGATGATATCAAAAGTTTAGTTGATACCAGCACTTGTAACAAACAAATGGTTCACACTATTTCTAATTTTTTGCTTCTTATCTGTTTATTTTAAATTTTAAAAATTTTTTGCATCTTCAAATAGTAAAATGTTATTTCGTTATTTGCTTTTATTTGAATAAGATATTTTTTACTCTTTTTTATTAATCACTTATTTTTTTACAACTAAAAACGTATAAATAAAAAAGTGTTATGCATTTTTGTAAAGTTTTTCCGTAAAAAAATGCGCTGAACATTTAAGCATGTGTGTATTAAGTATAACAAAAACCAACATAATATAAAAGAAGCTTTTATGGGTATTTTATTTACTCAGTCATTTTTAACTAATATTAACTTTTTTTTATATATAGATATTACCAGACCATTATTATTTTAAGAGTTTTGTATTTTATTACTATTATTGTTAATTATAATAACAAGTGATGATTAAAATGGTAATGATTGATGATGATTTTGAAAAAAAAAAAAACAAGTTAAAAGGTTACGGTCAATGGCATATAATTCGTATAATAAAAAGGCCGTATTTAAACTATATATTATTATTATTTAACAAATTACGATAAAAACGTGTTTTGACGTTTTTTAATCTTTTTGGTACATATTATATCTATATTATATTATAGTAAAATATTTTAATAATTGTGTTTTTTTTAATATGTTAATGATAATATATGAAATTATCTAAATTGATTTAATATATAAATTAATTTAATACTGAACCTTTGTAAGAAATGATTGAAGGAGACATATTAGGGAAGGAGAGATTATTATGTGTCTTATGTCGGGAACATCAATTGTCAATTGAAAATTGACAGCCATGAATTAATTTTTTAATTTGGTATCATTACTTGCAATTATCATTTAATAATTGACATATTGTGAACTGCGTCAATTAGCAACTAAAAATTGGTATAGTTTTTGTCAATGGAAAATTTGTAATTGATTCAGCTAGGTTCAATATTTTTTAGCAGTTGAGGGATATGTTTTCAAAATAAAATATGTCTATTTTTGTGTATTTTAGTAGAAAATACTTATTGATTCATTTTTTCTATTAAAAAAAAATTAAAATATTTCGATTAAAAGCGTATTTTATATTTTTAAATAGGTTTTGTTTTATGTCTTTTACAGCTCCATTTAAAATTGAACAACCCAACTCTATTAATTGTTATACAGTAATACTACTTTCAGTTTTAAATTGGGGAACTCCCGCATTTAAAACTGAAATTAAAATGTTAATACAAAAAGTAGGTAGATAATTTTATTTTGCAGTATAAAGATTCATGGTATATGTATTATAATCAGTTGGTTTATTTTTCCTATAAAATGTAAGTATTTAATAAAAATTTGTTATTAATGATTTTTCTTTTGTTTTTGGTAATTTTTTTATACACACTAAGAATGTTTTTTCTTTTTTAACTTAAAAAAGAAACAAAAGTCATTAACGTCAATTTAACAACTATTCACAATAGAAAAATTATTTATCAATTTGAATTCGCGATACGAACGTAATTGACAATTGAATTATTTTTTAATAATCAATTGGTTGACTGTTGCTGGTCACGATAAACACCTATATTATATTATATTGTGACTCAATTTGATTTAAGGAACTATATTTTGAATTATATTAGTCACTTTATTGTAAAATCAAAGAACGTATTTTCATATTATTATTAGTAGGTATTCGAAAAGTGTATAAAACTGTAAATTATTAATTTCATTCAGGCTTAACTTTCAAAATTTCTTTCACAAAACTTATAATCAATGTTTTTTCAATTGGAATCCATTTAATTTTATCGTATATTTTTTTCTTAATTTAATTTAACAACTTTATAAAAATTCATCTAAATTAAATAGAAATACATTATTTATAAAATAATTAATTGAAAACCTCTGCTGAGCTATTATTTTAAGTTTAATAATAAATACCATAAATTAAAAAGCAAATTGGGCAAATTAACTAAGACCAATTGATATTTTTACGGTATAAAATAAAATTTTACGTTCAATAACTTACAAAAAAATTTTAAAGTATGATTAATACAAATTAATTGTATTTATTATCTTATACATATATACTTGTTTTATATTAATTGATTCATTCTATTTTTTTTTAATCGCTTTTCTGTTAATTTTAAGTATTTATTGAGTTGCAAGTATTTATAGGATTTATAACCGTAAATTTTAACGTTTTTATATTAAGTTCAATTTTTCAATTAAAAAACAAACTTTTTTCTAATGTACCAGAATATCTTGAAGTCAAAAATAACTTGCACAATACACTTTCTTTAAGCTATTTATACCACCGTTGTCAATACATTTAAAGTAAATTGGAAATATAAAATATAATAATTAGTGTAAAAGCAACTTAAGCATTAGCTTTAATTTGAGATAAAAATATTAGAATTCATCAATATCAAAACTTATGACATTCTACAAACTAGCATAGAAGAACATTAAAAATGTAAGTAATTTAATATTATTACTACATAAATATTTATATTATGTATATAGTCAGGAGAAAATGTAATATTTTCACCACAATTCTTAGGAATCCAATTAGAATAACTACGAAGTTTAATTAAATTATTGTAACTGAGCGTGAACTAGAACTCTGCAGTAAAGGCCTTCGCAGTGTTGAGCATATTTCTAATATTTAAAAGTTAAAAAAAAAAATTCAAGAGCGAAATAAACATCCTAAATTCCCCAGCTGATCTTTTTGAAAATAAAAATAATTAATGAAAGAAACACACGATAGTTACACGAATTTATGGGGTATAAATAATAAATGCAAGGCAGGATACAGTTGTATCAAATTTTAAGTTTCAATATTTATTAATTTCTAGATTTCTTGGGAGGTGTGTCAGTGGGTGGTACCTAAACCATCACTTTAATTCATTCGAAATTTTAAGGAAGCAAGGAAAACAGGCAAACCCATTTCTCAAATTTGAAATCTCCAACTTTATTGATTTCGGGGATATGCTCGTTTGCCCTTTTAAAGCTTCCAGAACCGAATCGTCCATATGTAATCTCCGCCTTAATTTCGTCATTAGTAATCCACCGTATAAATTTCATCAAGATGACATCATTATTTTTTAAGTTATCCTGCAAACAGACGGGAGGGCATCGCTAAATCATATCAGGGTTGACGCTCCGCAAAATCTTGCTTCCTTTTAGTGGTTACAAATACCGTAACTTCCAAACTTTATATGATCCTATATTTATTTTAGGTTTAGTTAAAATTATATTAAATGGAATGTTCAAACTTTTCGCATTCTTACTTCTCAGACATTATAATCCTTGGAAGTTTTTTTTAGTGATTAAAAGAAGCGGATTGAGCTTTAAACATTTAAAAATAATAAGATCAACTGCGATGCTGATCATCTTATAAAAATTACAATATAATTTCGAAATAGATATACTTTTTTTTTCATAAAAAAAAAAGATACCAAGTCAATTTTTTGCATTACTAGTTACTACACTTTCTGGTTTACAGTTTATCTTAGTACTACTAAGTGCTATAACATTTCTTTGGTGAAAAAGCACATATTTGTCTAATAATAAAACCTATATCAGCTTATATTAAAGGAAACCATAAAATTGTCGGCCAGTAATATTTAAATTTTATTTTTATTACAATTGTAATAAATCATTTTGTTAAATCTTGTACACTAGACAATCCTGTCCAATGCTTTGTTTTTTTTACAGTCTCATTCGATTTAATAAAGTGATTTAAAAAGTGAACGATACAAAACACTTTTACTTATGCGCCAAAAAATATCAGTTTTAAACCTTGAATTAATGTTTGTTTGATGTAAAATGCATCTGAAAATAATTTACAACTAAACGGATATTACAGTGTTAAACTTGAAATTTTACAAGTGAATGCCAGTTTCTTTTTTCCGCTTCTCTCATCCCGTTCAAATTTTTTAATCATTTTATTAATCTTATTTAATCGTTCAATTTTAAGGTTAAGCTAAAACGTATTTAATAAAAATACTGAATTTAAAAAGAAAAATGAGAAAAATTCAAGAAAAACGGAAAAAGAAAGGAAATAAGAAAACAGGTGAGGCCGGTTAAATCATGTGGCAATGTGGTATGATAATTTTTTTTTTATTACAAATTTTACTAAGAAAATTACATATAATGATGTAATTTATATATTATGTCGGTTAGAGGAACCGAAATATAGTTTCTATACTTGGGTATTTTGTTATGCTCCAATTAATGGTTGATATTTTTTATTTAATTGAGATTTTTAATAAAAAATACGATTTTATAAAATTATGTATATGAATAACAAAATGGAATTGATATTTCAATTAAATTAATAATCTTTAATAATCATAAATAATTGGTATCTGTATAATGTATATAACCTTGAAAATATGATAATATTATGTAAAAACTATTATATATTAAAAATTTTTATGTAAATATTTTTACATATTGCTTAAACTTTTCGTAAAATATGTTTTCAATATTAGGGGCAGATTGAATTTTCTTTATTTATTTGTGCTAAAAACTATTTGTATCCAGGGCTGAAATATTGCATAAATATGTTTACACTTGCCAATTTAACTGTCAGCAATTATTACATATTATGTTATTTATTAAGAATTTTTTATTTAAATATTTGTGAATTTTATAAATTAGTATTAAAATTTTATAATAAATTTAAACATATGTATAGATTATGGAAATATTTACAATAGACATATATAAAATTCATAGGTCATTACAAAATAGCTGTTATGTATCAAGTAATTATAAATTAATATAACATTAAAAATAATTCCATTCTAATGAATTTTTAGAAAAAAGTAAAAATATTTAATTTATTCAATTAGATATTGTCATATTAATTAATTAATTATAAAAAAGTAAAAGGAATGATATAAGAAAGTTAATTTAAATAAAATTCTAATTTTGACTTTAGCTATTAAATAAAAATTTAAGTCCTCAGTTGTTTTTTTATTTTATAACTATAAAATAAACGGTGATCGGTTCCATTTTCAATATATATTTAATTTATTTATTTATGTACAGCCCCCTACCACATACAATGTGATACCTGAGTGAATCTGCCATTCATTTTCAGGTGTGGCAGTTAAATTTACTTTATATTATGGTATAAACATTACGTTAACAATTATAAATTATATTTTTTTAATAGGTATGGTCTGACCATTATTTGAACCCTAGACTCTTCAATTGAAAATCCACAACTTTAACCACTGACCTATCGGTCAGATACATATTTAATTATTTAGTAGTAATTACATAATAATTATGTGTTGTGTATTGTAAAATAGTTTAAAATATTTTTAGTACTTTTGTTAGAAATTTATTATATAACAAATTGTACAAAATCAAGAGATATTTTTTTTCAATTTAAAGAAATCCGTTTATTATTAAGAAAAACTTTGAAGTACACTTTAAAATATAAAGGAGATCAATTTTTGAATATTTTTATATCTTGTTAATACAAGAATAAAAGCAACACATCAATGTCGATTTTGATTAATATATTTAGAAACAACTTCAAACAGTTCAATTTCCTTCCTGTCTCAAATGTTATAAAAACTTCAGGAAACAAAATGTATTTGCGCGATGTTAATAAATTGGGTTAAATTTTCTTCATTAAGTTGGTATTTAAATGTAAGTAAGTAGTTTGGCAATTTAAACGTCACTTTCAAGAAATCAATGCAGTATGATGTGACATTTACTTTTAATTGATTATCACATTTTGATTTCAAGTTGAATGAGATAGCAGCTATCATTTTGTTGTTTCTGAATTGAAAGTATGTGTTATAAAATCAATATAAGAATTTTATAGCTAGAGGTTCATAATTGATCGGGTCACTGAAAAAGTATTTCCACAAGTTTTATATGTTCTGGCATCTCTCCGAAGCTTAAATTTCATTATTCTAATTCAAAAGGTGCATAAGTTTTTTAAACATCTTTACAAACAATCAAATAGACAGAACTGTTTAATTATGGTTTCTTTTCGGATAAATATTCATTGAACACTCCTAATTCAATTCACAAAAATATAATTTAATGTCAAATGTGTTTCTCATCACATCACGTTTTCATTTTGATTTAATATTAAATTTAATAATGCAACAAAATGAATAATTGATTATTAAGTTACATACACATAATTTATTTTTAATTATTCGAAATAATTAATATCTACTAATGTGTTCTAGTACATAGTCGCTTTGGTAAAAATCTTAAGTTTATGTATCAGACGACATTCATTAAATTCCATTGTCGCCAACTGTTTATTTCTTGTATTTTAAACTAAAAAAATATTCTATATATGGTAAAAATAAATTAGTACTTCATATACTTAAAATACTAGTACATACGTATGAAAATTGTATTTTTTATTGATTAAAAAAAAACTAAAACAAAATTGAACTGAAATTTCAGGATTTTAAATAACTATTTATTTGTAACACCATAACAAGACCTAATTTAAAAAAAAAACGGAATTAAAACCAAAAACTTTACATCCATTTTCTGTGGTTTTACAACTCTTAATTTTTTATTTCTTTATTAGATTTTATCTTTTTTTGAGTATTTTTTATTTTACTTTAATTTTTAATCTCTTTTCAACAATTTTAACTTTCGTTTTAAAATCCAATTTTTTAATAATTGAATAAAATAATGGGACTGATTAAGATTTTATAAATATTTTTTTCAGTATCCAAAAATTGTGTACACTCAAAAAAAATAAAAAAGTTGAATTAAGATTCATTTAAAGTATAATCCACTATCACATACAATGGTATATACATAATATGATCAGTGTTTGTACACGAGACACTTTGATTAAAAGCCCAACATCCTATCAACTACGCCATCTGTCGAAAAAAAAGATTAGATTTTTTTTGGATATTGTTTTTTCTGATATTTTCTAAACTAGATATATGAATTGAATACATCTAAGGGAGATTGGATCTCTCAGGGGAAAGAAAAGTTGACAGACACATAAAAATATAGAAAAGAACCATTGAAAATCCATTAAAATAGAAAAGAAATATGCCGGCAGATGTAAATTCAATAGTCGAAAAAAAAACTTTTAAGAAACGAGAAAGATTATAGTTGCCCTTACTTTTAAATATCGGTGCATACCCAACATGATGTATAAAATAAATAAGCATAAAGGGATTAATAATTTAACCACATTTTATTTGTTTTTTTATTTAGTTTCAATTTAATTATTAGCTTTGAAGATATTCATATCATATAAAATTCATATAAAAACAATAGGAAACCTGCAAATTGTCTAAAAATTACTTCAAAAATTCAGCTCCTTTAGTTTTTGAGCGATCGTGCTGACAGACAGAGGGGCGAACACACATAGCTCGGTATCAGGGACAGACAGCACCTTCTCGAGATCGATTCAATTTTCGATGCTGATCCGATATATACCTTTGACACTATATCTAGCTCGGCTAGATCGATGCGTTACAAACAGAAAAGCAATTTTAATATATCCGCGGCCTTATTTGTATACACGAGTATAAAAACTTTAAGATAATATTGTCTATTTGCCAATAAAAGACAGAGGAATATGATATGCCTAAATTAGATTGGAAAATATAAAATTTAAAAAATTTGGTACGATAACTCATAGACTCATAGAAATTACAGGGTACACCAAGTGATTTTCTAATTTAAATTTGTATTTAACATTGAATTTGAATTAAAATACCTAACTATTTAAACTAATAATGTTTTTTTTTTTTATTTTTTTTTTTTTGATAATTAATAATAAATTTATTATTAATAATTACATTGTAATTATTACCTCTTATTTACCTGTAGATTATTTTTACTCAAGGTATTATTATAGTTATAAATACTTATTTGTTCTTAATTAATAGTTTGACTAAACAATTATTAAAACTTGAAAGAATACTAAATACGAGTAGTTTGAAAAAATTGTTACGCATACCAAAAACGGTAACCAATACTAAAAATGTAGTAGCATTTATTTTGCATTGTTAATTAAAATTAAACTTAACATTTTTTACCACAAAAACAAATTGTAAAACAAATTAACAAAATCATAAAAAAAATACTTAATTTTTATTACCTTTAATTGAAACGTTCGGACTGCTTTTAATAATTATTTAACTTTTAAAAAATTTCAAAAAAATGATATTCAAAGCAAGACCAAAGAACAAAACCAATAAAAGTGTTTTAGTTTCCCTAATTGATTTTAAAGGGATGGTAACACAGGTGAATTTTTATAAGTTTGAAATAAAATATGCAATTGAAAATAATATCGGATATATTTGTTTTTCTTTAATTTTTATATGACATCATTGGGTTTTGTGAAAAATTAAACTTCTCTCTGTTTTTCAAACCCGAATCCGAACTGTTGTTAGATCGTCTTTAACCGTATTGGGCATAAATAGCCTAGCCGCGTTAATTGTGGCATTTGATTAGTTTGTCAGGTTTGTGATATTTGATTTTCTCGTAAAATTATTAGACGCCACTAGAGTTCTGTCTTCTGTGAATTGGATACGTATTGAAAGTTGTAGATAGAAGATCATTGATAAAAATCAAAAAGGATGTACGTAAAAGGACGGGTATTGTGGAACGCAAATGTGTATTTGCAATATGTCGAACGTGTAGTCTTCGGCCATGAAACGAATACAACAAATCGAAAGATAGCCTTTAGTCCGTTTACATAAAACTGCAACAAGAACTAGAGCCTGACATGCCTTTGACGAGTCTTGTGGAACGCAAGTGTGCATTTGAAATATGTTGGACGTTTAGCCGTCGACCATGACATGAATGCAACAATTCGAAAGATAGCCTTCAATCAATTTACATAAAACTGGACCAAGGTTTGGAGCCTGACATTTGTGCAAAAGAACTACATGCCTTTTAAGATAAGATCTTTATTTGACTTTTGAAAGGAATTTTCGAAAGGTAACTAACGTAAGATATGATATAATCGCACCAATTATAACTTTTTGAAATATTACTTAATGTACTATTAAACTGTTTTTTATTTTGGATACAATTTTCTTAATTTTAATTTATGTTTTTAATAATTGTCATAAAAATTGCCTTTAAAATCAAAAACTGATTTCCTACATTATCTAATATATAGAAAATACCTTTAATTAGTTTAGTATTATTTTTACATTTACAAACTTTCTGAGTGGAATGTGGCATTAAAAAGCGACTAAAAATATTTTTCAATTACCAAAATATAGTTAAAATAACAAAATATAACAGTTAATTTTCATGGAATTTGAATGACTATTTAAAAAATAGTATAGCAGTAGGACTTACTATTTTATATTTGTATCTTTCATTACAATATCTAATAGATACATTTGCTTTAATTTTCTATCGATCGGTTCAAATCAATAAAAACAGAAAAATATTATTTAATTTCAATCTTTGAAAAAAATGTGTTGATTGCTGATTTGATCCACTAAGTACTAAAAAAAAAATTGATTTTTATATAATCTATCTAAAACAAAATTACTAACCCACACACAAAAAAAACACCGACTTTTATTTATTATTAATTTGGATTGTTGATTTTTTTGAAAGTTTTTTTTTAAAAAATTTTATAATAAAGTATTTAGAGCAATTGTTAATTGTACGTGTTTCAAAAGCACTTGTAAATTTAATTGAAAAAATAAAAAAAACATAGTTTTTGAAAAGAATCAAAAGTAATTTAATTTGACACGCACATTTTTAAATCGTTTAATAAAAGTTAATTAATTACTTAATTATATAGGATTCGAGCTTGTTTGATTTTGTTTAATCTATTTACGAGTATTTAAAAACGAATGTTTGTTTGTTTGTTTGTAGTTTATAGACTTCTAAACTGCTTAGTTGATTGTTATGAAAATTTGTATATAAAGGTTTTTGGGTACGGGGGAGTGTTTTTGGACTAACCATCATGCTCTAACGAACCGCCCAGTTGGGATTGTGATGCAAGCGTATTTAAACTTTGCTGTTCTAAAATAATAACGGTTTGATCGAATGACTTTAAATCTTGTATACGTGTTGCTGTTTGACAATGGAGTTGACTATTTAAACAGTCGTGGAATTTGTTAACCCATAATGGCACGATGATTAGTCTTAAAAAAATTGTATGGGAGCGAGTTATGGGCAATTTTATAAAGTGCTGCTATATGTTAGGTCATAAAGTCTAAAAAATTTTTTTATTAACCCGTTGCGACTTTAAAAAATTACCATGTGTAATTTTTGTGTTAATTTTTTTCAATAACAATCAGCTAGCGCACATGGATGGTCATAACATCATGTAATGACGTAATTTTAACGTAATAGGTGTAAATTTTTGTATTCACAAAAACCGGTTTATAAGTCAAAATTACGTCTTTACATGATGTTGTGACCATCCACGTGCGCTAGCTGATTAATTTCAATTAAAAACCCATTTAGAGGGTAGCAAGTCACGCAGGCGCAGAAACCGGGTTGCTAGTTTGAATAATTATGAAATGAAATTTCAATTTTTTATCTCATTGATTTCAGGCTTTGTTCTTTAAATTTTTTTTAAATATTATCTTTTAACAAAGTTATTTAATACAGTTGTCTAAAGAATATCACTTTAAAATAATCAACAAAATCTTTATATAGTACAACCGCATGTAATTGTTATATAGTTGAGAAGTAGAACTCTACCTATACTAATTAGGCTCTTGATCAGCTTATAAGTCTAAAGAACTGGATTATAATCCCCTGATCAATCCTTTCAAGTTTTTTGAAGTCTTTCTAATATCTTCCTTCTAAGGTTATTGCCTTAAGGGTGTAATGTTATACTTGCATCAAATGATTATCATCTTATATCAAATGGTAATGTTTTTAATCAAAAATTATGTTATAGCACAAGATGAAATTACATTTCAAACAGAAGATTATTTCAAATTAATGATTGATACCCTACTAAAATTCAATATCTTATAATAGCCGGATTTATTATTATATTAAAATAGTTTTATGTTGTGTTATTAAAATAATTTTAAATAAAATTTTAACTTAACTATTAATGCAACGGAATTATTAATAACTTTGAAATTCAATAAAGCAATTAAGAACATAATAATCGTATAATCTTATACTAAAATTTGTAAATCAGTTAAAATTTCACACTAAGACTGTTTTTTTGTAAGTTTTTTTCTACTTTCAATTTAAAAATGAACTGATTATTGCCATAGATTTGAAACCAGAATATAAAATAGTCCCTGTTGATCTTAAATTGGTTTTCGAAAATTGTATATATGATGAAGTGAAGTAATTTTATTTTATTTAGTAAATCTAACATACCAGTTTCCAATTAGGTAAAAAAATTAAAATTTAATTAAAAATATCTGAAAAATTACTACACCTATGGGAAATGTTTATTAGAATAATTAAAAAAATATGAGAAGTATATAATAAAATTTTAAATTTCCTCTTATAAATTTTAATTAATTTCCGTTTCATTTTGAGGGGTTGTTTTTTAACAATTAAAAAATCTTGTAAACATTTTGTAATTATTTTACAAATTTTAAAGAACTCGAAAAAATGAATTTGAAATTAAAAATCTCTGAAATTTTGCCAAAATAGTTTGGTTATATGGCCAGTGTTTGTACAAAATTTGGTTAGTCTACTGCAGTGAGTTCGAGTGATTGCCATACAACTTCATCTGTTATATAAACATTAATACCTAATAAAGGTGGATGTTTGAATAAAATTAAGTTGGTGTAGTGCAAGAGGTTCAAAAAGCTGCCTTGCAATTTATATTTTCTTTTTGACGATATATGAATTTCTAACCGAATGATATAATGTCGATATTACGTTCATACGGGTATCCCAGAGTTGACATAGTTTACTATGTAAACATTCTTCCTCGTTTTTATAGAACATTTAACATAGCCTATGTTTTTCGATGGCTGTATAATAAAAATATAAATTTATTAAGTTTATAATAACAATGGCTAACTTTGATTTATACTATGGCTCAATTTTAGGAATAGTGAAATAGTTCGATTTAATTAAATCCTGAAATACATATAAACATACAGGACAAGTATTTCTATTTTATATATCTATTAAATTCAATGAAAATACCAGAGGATTTATTTGGAATATAAGTTTGAGTATCCACTATTTCCTTTTTAATACTTTTTTATTTTAATATAGATTAAATCAAAATATTAATTATCTTCCTCTTTGACCACATTTTTTCTATTAAAATTTTTCAAGCTATGAGAAAAAAATATATTTGTAAAATCGCTATTTTTGAATATCTGTGATTTGAAAATCTATCTAAACATTTTGATGTAATTTGCAAAAACTGTAGCCCTTACACCTTTAATATTATATAACAACATGTGTTAGTAGTTTATAGTGAACCTAATCTTTTTGAAAGACTTCAAAAAAATTGGGGTAATTGTCTCTTGATTTTGAAAATTTTTGCTTTTTAATTTTACTGCAAAATTCTAAAAGAAATTATGTATTATAAATTTAATTTTCAATATGTATTCTCTTAATCTTAAACTTATTATGAAAGATTGTTTACCTACGTTTCAAAATGTGCTTTTTTAAAATCGTTTGGTTTTTTTCATTACTCGTTTAACTCTCCTTGTAATTGGTCATGGTTTATTATTTAATAGAATTTTTTTTAATTATAGCTAGTTGACGTTTTAAAACGGTACTTTATTTTTCGCAATTTTATATTCTCATATAAAAATATTGTCACCATTTTATTAAAAATTATAAAATTGCTGCTGTTTTCTAAGAATAAATAAATCTAAAATTTTACAATTAAGAATTTTGTATTTTTATATTACAATATATTACTTGCAATGGTAATAAATTTAATAAATTAATAAAAATTCTAAATATTGAAACATATTTAAATTTTTTTAAGTTTTAATAGTGCATAAATTACAATGAGTGCATGGTCTATTATCATGAACTCATTCCAATTTATTTACTTTACGAAGTAGTTATAAAAAAAAATTAAATTGTGTTAAAAACACAAACAATTTACAATAATAAAAATTTGCATATTGAATATTAATTTATATAATTTAATTAAGCTGAAGTATTTTAGTAGTAGAATAGTAATTTTTTAAAAAAATTAATATGGAAAAAATC
Organism: Dolichopus griseipennis; assembly: GCA_963082915.1. Classification (NCBI taxonomy): domain Eukaryota; kingdom Metazoa; phylum Arthropoda; class Insecta; order Diptera; family Dolichopodidae; genus Dolichopus; species Dolichopus griseipennis. The sequence goes on along the minus strand of OY720441.1, from coordinate 25,369,211 downwards.
GTATTATTTTTATTATGTAATTGCTTTTTGATTATTTCACCTTTATTTATTTATTTATTTATAGTACCAGATTATTTGTAGTACCAGACAATACTAAATTTTGCCTGAAAATATAAATCCTTTGCCTATTTGTCATTTGAACTTCTTAATAAACTATTATAATAAACACTATATTTTTTTATTAGATATGATCCAATCACCTTTTATGAATGATAAAATTCTTGATATTTAATTGAAATTAATTTATTAATTTTAAAAAATAACAAAATTGAAACTCCGTATAAACAAATTGAAATACTTTGAAGGTTGAGTTTTTCTTTTAAACTATTTCAGATATTCGATAAAAACAAATTTAAAAAAAAAAAAATGAATAATTTATTAATAAATAAACCATAAACTTTTAATAACAATTCATTTAAAAAATTATAATTTAAAATAAATTTAAGTACAATCAATTTATTTATTCAAAAGTATAAAATAATTAGAATACTAGTAAATAAATACTAATCTGACCTTCAAAGGTAAATCTATTTAGAATTTTTTGATCAAGCTATTTTGTTTTTAAATTAATAAATTAGAATTTAAATTTAAGTCAAATGAAAACAGTACGACATTGACGTTTAGAATGGCTTGCATTCGATTTGAATACCTATTCCTAGATTATTAGCATAAATATTGTAAATTATAATGAAAGTCAATTGAATTTGCATGCAGCTGTCATATAATTATTGTAAGTGAAATGTCAAAATGTAAATTCAGAATGTATTGTATTTTTAAACTTCAAAATTTTATTGATAGAAATTCATTGACAATTAACGATTAGTTATTAATTACTGATTAGTGATTACTGATTACAGTAAGTACAATATGAAATAATTTTTATTACTTATATTGGAATTAATTTCTTTTTCTAAAAATAATTATTCTACTATTTTTAATTCCAAATTCACTGAGCGATTTTAATTTAGGGAGATACTTTCCATTTAACACTGACAAGTATCTCCCTTTACCTCGAAATTCGAGGAAGGAGGAAAAATTATCGTTATATTATACATAGTTTACATGTTTGAAAATGAAAATTGGAAAATTTCGCAAAAATATTTAGAATGACGTGCATTCGTATTGAAAATCTATCATTTAAAAAAAAACTATGAAAATTTATTGGTAATTGGCCTGGTTAATATGTACTCATTTTTTTTTATTTTCAGTTTAAATATTATGACGATGATGGTTAGATTGGTTAACTTGAATTTTATAAATACATATATATACCAATTTTATCAAAACCAATCTTATCTAATTCAGTTGAAATATATCTCTATTAATTCTAAAATCTGAGGTCAATGTAAGGTAGAAACATAATGCTTTATTACATTTAAAAATTAGTCATCTCGTTAAATTATATTAGAAAAACCCATCAAATTATTTATTAATATATGATTAGCAATTTATATTACTCTGCTAATTCAATAAAATAACTAAAAGTAGAAGTTAAAATTTGTAAAGTCAATAAATTGGGTTAATTTTTTTTAAGTTGTTTGCATAAATTTGTTTCAAGATACAAAAACTTGATAACTTGAATTTGTCATTTATTTTGGAAAGTTTATTTAGTTTATTTTTTCTTTAATAAGCAATATGTGTTAATGGTTTGCGGTTTTTTAGTGTTAAATTTGTTTAAATTTGTTATTTTTTCACTTTTAATTTTTAATAGGAAAAATAAAAGTCATTATCAAAGTTTTTTATTTTTATATATGTACATATGGTTTAATATCATAATATTTAAATGTTTATCACAAAAAAATTGTAAAATCAAGTTTTTAATTATGTAATATGAAACTTTTTTAAATGTCATTTGGTGGATTATTGAAACATAAATTCAATGCAACATTTTTATTTTTTGGGTAAAGATAAAATATAAGCAATTAAAAGAGTAGTAAATTTCTATGTAGTATTTCGTAATGGAAAATCTAAAAAAATTTGATTGGACGATTTGGTTCAAGAGTTATATCCAATAGTGAAACAAATGTCACATTTTTGAATAAACAAAATTGTAAATATATAAAGTATAGTATTAATAGAATTTAGTAGTGGTTATGAAACCGATATTTGAAAAGAAGTACATAGACTTCAGTGGAAGTCACAGCTTAAGCTGATATGTAGTATAATATTAGACTTATATTCTCTATTTAGTATACAGAAAAAACCTAGTTCCCACTTCTGAAATAGAAACTTAAATAGAAAAAAAAAGTTTGAAGGAGTTCTTCAAGGCCAGGGCAATTTTTTGGGTAAAATTAAGAGTAGAACTTTTTTATTTTTCTTCCTATTTCTAGTTACTACTATTAAATCGGGGCTGATAGAATCAGTAAAAGAGATCTATGGAACTTAAACAACCAGAAGAAGATAGAAGTGGATTGGACACACATTGAGAATAGACGATAGTGCCAAAAATGGAATGTTACTATTTTGGAAACCACAAGGAGTTTCTAAAATAAGGGGTAGACCCAGAATGACTTGAAAGCGCAATATCCTAGAAGAAATGAATAGAAGCGATCTGTCCTGGAACATAATCCAAGAGAAGCGTCAAAGAAGATTGGAGACTTCACGGCTAAGCCTATGCTCCCTGGAAGAGCCACAGGGAAAAACCACCAAACCAATTTGAAAAGGAGCAAGCAGTACATATGAAAAGAGTCTATAGGTATGTGAATATCATAATATATAGTCTTAAAATTGTATATAGTTTTTCCATGATCATACGGTAAATTAATTTAGCATATTTTAATTAATCATACTGTATTTGCATATATATTAATTTTGCATATTAAATCGCTGCAACTTGCACATGATGACTAAGACTATCAGTATTAATAATAGTAAAATGAGTTTTTTTTCTATAAAATTGGTTTTTGGGTTTTTACCAATTGGTTTTTTTTTAAATTAGGTGAACAGGTTACGTTTTCTAGTTTATAATTATAATTAAAAAAAAATTAAAACAAAGACTTACTATCCATTTGCACTATTAACCGCTTTTAATTATGCAATACATGAATTTAAACTCTATTAAGTATTAGTGAAGGAGGAAAACAGAAAATTAAATTTAAAATGTTCAAAATCTAGATAAACAGTTTAATTTCTTTGTCGTTGTTTTTTACGAAACTTTTTTATGGTGCTAATAGGTGAAAAAAAGTTTTTAAAAGGTGAAATTTAAAACATTTTAAATAAATTCATTTTATAACTTCGTTTTCCAAGTGTAAAATACATTTAAAAGCCTTTTAATTAGTATTGTTTGATTTGTCTAATGTGATTTTCTGTTAAATCTTGCGGTATCAAATTCGGTATTTGCAAAAAAAAATTTAAGTTTAGCATGATTGAATTTTACAATCAAACTCTAAGTGGAAAATAAGCATGGTCCTGTTTGAAATAAACTTAAAATCTCAAATTACTTAGCATGCGCATATAATCAATGCGCTTAAATCAAATACAAAATTAGAGAAAAAAAACTTTAAATAAATGCCATACCATGTTCCTAAAATATTTTAGACTAACTCAGGATCAAAAAAATTAAAAAAATCGATTTAATTTTAAAAGATAATGAACTCCCAACTCAGGATCCAAGAAATTAGAAAAGTAGATTTGAACATATACTATTAGTAGGTAGTTATCAGATTTCTTATCTTAAGCTTAAGCTTCGGATTGCTTTAAATTCTATCAGAAAAGAAACCAAAAAATTTCTTCTTATTTAAAGTCAATGAATAGGCACTAACTTATTCATTTTTGGTTTAACACAATAATCAAAAAATTGGATTTCGATGCTAATATTCGGATTACCATCGAAAAGTAAATCGATTGAACTATATGGATGTCTGTCCATTCGTTCGTTAATCATCACAAACCCAAGAACTATAAATGGTTAATTCATTAAATCCACCCAAATATTTTTTGAAACAATTTGTAGGTTCCCTATTATTTTTGTTAAAAAAAACCCATGGCTACGGCTTAAAATCAGGCCACAGGATATATCGTGAAAATATGTTTAAGGACATGAAAACTGAATCGGACAAGTAAGGCAAGCACATTTGCAAAAGATGAAGTTAATCTGGGTAATCTGGGTAAAGCGTAAGGTAGCTGCCAAATAAATTCCTGGAACCGCACCAGCTAACAAGATCAAAGCCAGAACAACTAACAAGACTAGAAGGTAGGATGATAGAACTGGTAAGCTGTCATACAAAGTATTCACGTGGGGTTCCTGTTTTATATTACATTTTTGCGAATACAAAGGTTTTACGAGATTCCTGTGAAATTAAAAACACTACGATGTTATAAATGAAAATGGGCGAGAAAAGTATTCGGCAAAGACATTTGGTTAAGCTGGAAATTATATGAACTAACAATTAAGAGTAAGCTCAAAATCTGAAAAAAACCAAAATATCAACTGTTGTGTATTTTAAACACTATAATTGTATCAGTGGAGAATTGACAAGTGTACCTACTGGTTTAAAATAAAATTTTGATTTTTATTTTGTATTTTATATTATTTTGAAATAGTAGTATTTGTTACTATGTTTTATTTATAAAAATTCAAACAGAATTCAGATCTGTGATTTAAAATAACTGATCTTTCACACAATAAATTGATTTTTTTTTTTTTGGAAAAATATCATAAAATCAAAAGTTTATTAATATTGCTTTTATTGGAAATATTTTACGACTTAAAATAATAAAAATAAAATATTTTATATCATATACGGTCAGCACTGTCTCTTATACAAAAGTAATTCGTAAACAAAATAAATAATTCAACAAATAAGATGTGGTTCTAAACTATATTACACGCTTACATATAGTTTGACATGACATAATATATATTTTGGACATTTTGAAAATATTTTAATAATAAATTAAATCTGTATATGCCACAGAATTTAAATTACACATAAAATATATATACAAAAACCTAAAAATTAAATTTTATAAAATGTAGGTCATATACATTTTTCAGTTATATTAAAAAAAAAAGGAATATGTAATAGTTATTTGTTTAATGAAGTCGAACCATTTATTCTTAATTTAAATTGTTTCATTATGAAATAGTAAAGGTTTTATGGTTTTATGTAATGTTTTCCATATTATTTAATTCAATTAAAAAAAGTTAATTTTACATAATAATAGTATTATAAATAAATAAATGTACTGTAACTTATTAGGCGCTAATAATGGAAGCACACTTTATTTAAATGGCGAAATATCACTAATAAATATAAGTAGTAATGAAAGTACAAAAATATTACAAATATATAGAAAATATATTTATTTATTAAAAGTGGTTCAAACCTTGGTCATATAATAATAAAAAATATAGTGTATATTAAAATAATTTACTAAGAAGTCCAAATGTCAAATACGCAAAGAATTAATATAATCAGGCAATATTTACTATTGTCCCGTACTACAAATAAATAAATAAATAAAAGTACACTTTATCCAAAAAATGGTTAGTCATTCGCTCACACTGGTAAAACCATATTACATCAGATGCGTTGTCCAAAGTTAATAATGTTTAATGTTGATCAAATGCTAGGCTAGTAAGCCTGTTGTGGTATATGTTGGAACAGGTGTCATATTATATTTGAGTTATTAGAATTTGTCTTATTGAATTCAACATACAATTTAAACATAAGATAGTACTAGGCCTTATAACATGTAGAAACGTCTCAATATTTAAAATTTTTTTGTTCATATTGTAATATTTTGTATTTGAGTTATATGGTATTCTATATCTGTGAGTTTTATTATTCAATTAAATAATTCGTTTATATTTTGCATTTGTTTATATTGTTATATTAATGTATTTTTTATTAAAGATATATAATTATTAATTATTGATTATGCCATTAATTTGAACCCAATGGCGAATGGTAGCTGAGTTGAGTCGAAAACCAGAAAAATTTTTTCACTTTCACTAGAATTCGAACCCGGGGCTTTCCGTATGAAAGGTCGGCATTCAACCACTGTGCCACCCAGCCGTAAGAATTAGCTAAAATTAAGAACATTAATATTTTTCTTCTTAATATCCCATCCAATCAAGCCGCATCTCGCATAATTCGACAATCCCGAATATCCTAAACCTAAACTCTCAAACCCTTCCAGATCCTTACCCTTGAAACCAAACTTTACAATTTTATCATAAATCTCTCTCTAAAGTTAAAAAAGTCGTTTTTCGCTGAAGTTGAATATTACTTAAAGGAACACCGCATAGTTGCAATGGGTAAGTTTCAGGGCTTTATAGATATACTGTTCCTGGTAAAAAAAAAGGAAAAAAAAGGATGGTACATTTAAAAGTGTGCTTCTTATACGTCTATCACAATACTTATATTATACATTCTTGATAATAACGCGCGGAAATAAAATATTATCAGAAAAGATACATAACGCGATAATAAAAACACTTAAGTAACCAATGTTACCAATTAAAATATTTTTATTTCGCTCAAAAACAAAAATGTCTTTTTCGAAAGCATTTTTTAATCAGTATCAATTTAAAACCTGTATTACATATTATTATTTTACTCTTTCTATTTTATGTTCCGCAAATAGTTCTTAAGCGTTAAGTAATATTACTATACTACCTGTCACTTTATAACTATGTTTTTTTTTTTGCAATTTCCGAAATTAACAAAAAATGTAATTTTAACATTTAAGTGGGAGTTAAAAATAAACTAAATGTCCTAATTCTTGTATCAATATTTTAATTTACAAATAGATAAAAATGTAAAGTAAATACAATACACTGGTTTATATTTTATTATTCGTGACAAATTCATATTTTATTTCGAAAACTCCATATTCTTTTTCAAAAAATGTTTTATATAAACCGTTAAAATCGTGTCAATATAATTGAAAGTTTTTTACAATCACTGAATTCAACAATCCCTATATATAGATTTTTACAAGAGCTTTAAAAAACACTTTGCGGAATTTAATTAAATAAATAGATAAAGAAGAGAAAAAATATTATTTTATTGAAAGTTAACAAATTTTAAAATGTGTTGCACCTAGAAATAGCGTGAAGTAATTAAAATTTGAAATAGAATTAATTTTAACTTTTCGTATTTATTGACAATTTTTGGTTTATATATAATTGTAAATCTAATATTCAACTCAAGGGCTTGTAAACGTATTATTCAACTCAATATTAAAAAAGTAAAGTTTGTAGGAGTGTATAATCCTTTGTATTACATTGCCTCGACTCTGATTAAACTTTGATTGTATCTTATAACTTATAGGAATTTTTTCCGAAAAACTTCTGCGAGTTATAAAAATCAATCAAAAATTTTCTTCCGAAAACTTATTTAATTAAAAATTTTTTACTAAATTATTTTAGTTTTTATTAAAAAGTAACTATTATTTTCGTTTTAAAAATCTTTCACAATAATATTCTATTTTATCCAAGTTTAACAACTATAATTAACTATAATTAAGCATTTCATTACTTAAAGTAACTTAAAATGTTGTAAACATTTGATTAATATCTCTGAAATCAAAAACTACTCTAACCTAGGTTAATCAAAAACTTGCTAATATTTTTTAATTTCTTTTTCCCAAGTTCAAATCTATTATTTTAAATACATTTTAAGTCATTTTTATTTTAGGTTTTTAAAATAAAATAAAGTTTGATAAGACACTTATTGCCATTCATTATAACAATTAAAAATCGTATTTTAATATTTTAAACTTTCTTAAAACAAAGATTTATTATCAAATTTTGAGTTTAAATCTTTTTGAATTTTTAATTAATTATTCTGGATTTAATTATTTTTTTTTTTAATAATTAAAAGTAGATAACATTGATATCGATCTCTTTTAATAACATAATGAAGGCCATTTAAAATAACATCTTCAAAACATACCATTAAATCATGGATTTAACCTTTTAAAATCATCTTATTCGATGTTGAAATCAGTGATTGAGAAAAGATTATTTAAATATTCAGTTCTTAATTTAACTAAGTTTAATATTAAAATTAATTAACTTTAAATAAAGATTACTAAAAACATGTAAATTATTTCAGACAATCAAAGTCTAAATTTAAAGCTACAGTAAATATTTAAAAATTAGTTTTTAAATTTCACAAAAGTTTTTATAGATCTAATATTTTTTTTAAAATTATCCATAATTAGAAATTTTTTAAATGTTAGTATCAAATGTGTAGATTTCTCGAATTTCGTTAAAAAATTGGAATGGAATAAATTTGCCAAAATATATTTATATATGCATATATATTATTTAATTTATATTTTATTTATTTATAAGCAGTCCTTTTCCCCTTCAGCAGACAATGTAATAAGGGATTGAAGCATATGAACTTCCTTTTCAGACGTTGTAGATACTATTATTTTAATTATTAATCATTCTGTTTATATAACATGTATTTCAATTATAAATTTTACTTTCGATTTTAAATATTTTCACAAATTTCATATGATTATTTTTCAATAATTTTTATTTTTAATTAAATATTAATAACTGATAATTAAATATTAATAACTGTACTGAAATCGAACTTGCATTCACTCGGTTAATAAGCCAAATGATTATCTACTACACTTCCGAGGCCTGTATTATTTTTTTAATAGGTAATGTAATTCAATTTTATAAAAAATATATTCGAATAGGTAATTTATACTCGTATTTTATCAGGTTTTATTATTTATCTGAATTAAATTAAATTTTTTTTTTATTAAAAGGGCCAATGGTAAGTCTTGCAGTCTTATTTTGTATAAAATTTTAAAACTAAGTCTAATGGAATAATTTAATTTAAAAAAAAACTATTTTTATTCCAGCAAAGAACCTTTTAAATTATGAATATAAATAATTTTTGATTAAATTATTTTCAATTGATTTATTATAAATTTATAAATATAAAAATATATATTCTTTGATAACAAATAGTTTTTAATTTTTTTTTTAAATGACCATATCCCTTTTTAAATTACACACTTTTTGATATTAGATTAAATCAGATCCAGTATTCGAAGGGTATTTGCAGTTTAAAAATTCAAATAATTTTTTAATTAGCACATATGATTATTAAGTAAAATAATATATCTGTTATTTTAAACACACATAGTTTATTCCTTAATAATGCTTTCATAATTTATTAAAATTAAAAATTTTTTCAAAAAAAACTAACCTTTTAATCCTTTTTCGTTTTAATTGTATTTTAATCCAAATTATTTTGCAAAATTAAAATTATAAAATTCTAAAAATTCTATATTTAAATTAATTTTTTTTAAATATTTTTTTTAATTAATTTTTTAAGTATCTTTTTTATTAAAATGTATAGTAATTTTTTTTTTATTTTAATACAATAACACTTATTATCCTTTTCAATAAGGACACACCGTTAATTTTATATTAAATCTTAACAGTTATTTTTTTTTTAAATTTATTCCAAACGAATTTCAACCCGAACGACAAACGACTAGTTCTCATGTTACCATTCTTTGTTAATTTATACCTGTTCACAATTTTGAAGTTATAAAAAAAAAATAAAAAAAAACAACAAAAAATAAGACACTTATAACTCCCAATAAATTCAACACAGCGTTACTGCGTTAAGCCCCCCAAAATAAAAAAAACTAAAAAAACAAAAACAAATAGTAGTTTGAATTATCACTTGCATTTTCATTTGGGGAAAAACCAAAACAGAAAATACAAAAAAAGAAACCGCTAATGAGTTTTAAGAGAATATTAAAAAGAGTAAAAATTTTATTTGGAAATAATCAAAAAAATGTGTTTCCCCTACTACAACAGCGAATTCGATTTTTACGTTATTATAAGTTTGATTATTTACTTTCGGTAATTTATGAATCAAAATATGATTTTGTGAATTCGCTGGGATCTCAATTTAAAAACATATGTTTTTACTTCCCTTTTATTGTGAGAAACGCATTCATATTAATCATCATAGTAATCACTCTCCTAGTAAGTACTCTCTTTTTACCGTTACTTTGTTTTGATTATGTTGTCTTTGCACAGTTAAAAAAATTGTACGTATGTATTTGTTTGTTGTTCTATGTTAAATATTAAAGTAGTTGTAGGTAGATGTAGTGTCAGATGTAGTGCGAATTTTTTGTAAGAGATTCTGTAAAATATAAGAGAGTGTAATAATGTGTTGGAATTCTTTTTTAGGGTAGTCAATAGTTATCATTGCTGTCAATGTTATTCGCAGTTTGATAGAAGACTATAACTAGTTTATAATCATTTTAAATGACAGGTTTTAAAATAAAAAAGGAATTTTTATTAGACAAAATGTAAAAAATCAGAAAAGTTCAATAGCAAACTTTTTTATTTTTAAAATATTATGTAAATTTAATTTGCTTAATTAAAAAGTAAATTATTTAAATTCATTGATAAATTTTTTAGTTTTTTATCGCTTTTCCAATGCAATTTATTTAATTTGAGTAGTTGGTGGAAAATGGTAAGGTTTTTTGATTTCGTAATCCTATCTTCTTCTACTTCGAGTTTTCAGCTTAAATGTTAATAGTTCTTAAACCTTAGTTTCTTTTAGAATTTGTTCATTTAATTGACATATTATATCTTTTAATAAGGAAAAAATCAAGGTGAATTTACAAAACATATTGTACAAAGGTACATTAAATTTGTAGCTCTAGAATTAATTTAGGCTTCGTGGAAAATAGAATTAATTGAATAAAAAATTAATTAATTGAACAAATATATAAACAAAATGGGCATCAAATTTTAAAATCATATTAGTACTATTCTTTTTTTGGCTGATTCCACACAGGAATTTTAATGTATTGTTAACCATATTTCATTTAAAACAATTCAGAGTTTAATGCTCTTAACTCTACTTTTTATATGGCTATCTTTTTGGATTATAAAATATTTATTTCTAATTGATGTTTCTTACTCAAAAATTTCTAACTTTTCTTGTCAAGAGCACATATTGGATCTTTTTCTAGCAATATATTCTTACAAATATGAGGGTTCAATTGTTTGTTACCTGAGGAGCTCTAACCACTTAACCAAAGTTTCCAAGCAAACTTAATCCCTGCCTAAAAACTAGCAAGATTCTATAGTCATTCTAACTGGGAAGGTTAGAACAACTTTTGCGAAGCTTTGATTGGTCATTGTGGTGGAAAATATTAAGTTTGCTGCAAATGCGAACTCTTTTACTTTGATTGAGGTTATTTACATGTTTTTTAATAAACGAAAATTAAAATCCTGGCTTTAATGTATTAGTTAAAAAGGCATATAAAATCAACTGAATCAAATCTTGAAATAAAAGACAGCCTTCCCCACAGTATCCTACTAGTGTTCTTAAAAAATTTTAAAAACTATGGCAAAATTTTTTGCAAGGTTGCACATATTCTTTTCCAATTACCTTTTTTGCTATTAGTTTGGTTTTTTCAAAGGTGTTTTCCAGAAGCTTTTTAATCTAAATTGCAGGAATTTGCTTTTTGATTGCCAACACAAGTTAAAGCTTGACATTCAATTGGTAATTGAAATTGGTAATTTGCTTTACAAATGTTAAGAATTTCAGATCTCAGTAAAGAATTTTTAATGTATTGGAGATTTACTCTCGTACAAATTGCGGATCTAGTTGATTTAAATTCAATTTATATCCGAAAATTAAAGTTATATTTATAACTTTGTACGATTTATAATATTTTATAGAGTAATGACTCCTTTTAATAAATTCTTTGTTAATAATCTTGATTTCTAAAGTGTTTATTTGTTTAATTTAAAATACCTTTTATAACTACAAAATTAATTCCGAAAGTTATTTTGTTAAATAATTAATAAATCAATTATTTGTTTATATTTGAGCTTATATTTTTTTAAATTAAAACAATAACCTGAATTCGATAGATAGTTATAATCAATTTATTAAAAAAAAGGTTTAAATTGCAATAATTATTATTAAATTAAAATTGTATAATTATAATAATTCATATAAATAACAAGTTTTTTTTAAATTAATTATAATTATAATATTTATAATCATTTACGTATCCAATAATTTAATTAATAAATTTTATATTACAAAAAATATAAAGTAAAATACTTTTTAAGTATAAATTTATAACATATTATGTGGTCGTAATTTGGTTCTATTAAATTTTTGTGAAATATGATAAATTACTACTATACGCTGCACCTACTATAGGAATAAGGGTATATAAACTTTGATAAGCAAGCTGGATATGGAAATATGTATGTATTTTAGATTAGCGTCACTTTCTGAGCCGTTTTAGCGATATCCTTTCGTCTATAGCTCAAAAAATAATGATGGTATTTTGAAGAAATTTTCACTTAATGTTAATTTTTGCTAAGGCGAAAGAAATGCCGATTCTCGCAGTTCCATATCAAGCTAAAGGAAAACAAGCATAACTCCGAAACTGAAAACAGAAAAGACAATGAAAATATAACCTTTAAACTATTTCCCTTGCATTCTTAAATTAGGGATGGATTGGATCGTGCACCTACGACACAGCTCTCAAGACTTAAAAGCTTTTTTTCGAAATAAATAAAAATAGTAACTTTAAATTTAGTACAAAGATATTCAGTCCTGTTCATATTACGTCCTTAAGATTTGGGTTGAATTAGAGTGCTGGTGCAAATACCTTCACACACCATTCAGGACCTAATTCGCATATCTTTGAAATTAAAAAAGATGTAAACTTGAAAATTTGGTACTAGGACTTTCTGTCTTATTAATGATCTAGATATATTCTCTAAGTAAGCTCTATTGAAATATAAAAAGGCCCTGGTTCAAAATTCAAATCCCAGTCAAAGTGAAAAAACTTTCTGGTTTTCGACACGACTTAGCTACATTTACCACTGGGTTTTAATTAATCGCTTAATCAATAATTAATAATTATATATCTTTAATAAAAAATACATTAATATAACAATATAAAAAAATACAAAATATAAACAAATAATATAATTGAATAATGTAACTCACAGGTATAAAATACCATAGAACCATTTTTGAATATAAATTATATAAACAAAAATAGAATTGTATTCATAGAAAATCCAAGACGTTGTCTTGTTTAAATTGTAAGTGGAATTCATTAAGATCAATTTCAATAACACGGATATATTATATTATTACCCTCTGTTCCAACATGTTCCAAAAAAAAAAATTTAAAAGATTTGTTTTCCAAAACTTAATTTATTTTGTTTTTGTAAGTTTTTCTAAATAAAAGTGAAATTTATTAAATAATTTTGATTAGCCGTTCTGCATGGCTGAGTTTTAGTAATTTATAAAAACAAAAACTAATTAATACTAATTGGCTATACTAAGAGAGAGAGAAAAGAGTATCACTATCGACAATTAACTTAACAAAAAAACATTTTTAATGGGTACGTGCCAAATTTTGCAAATTTTTTTTATGTAGACTTTTATTAAATTGACAGTTAGAAAATAAAATGTAATAAAAAGTATTAAACTATAAGAAAACAAGGGATAAAATTAATTGCCAAAAATTTAATGAATGAATTAAAAAAAAAAAAATGCGTCTTTAGTTACATTTTAACACGATCGTAATGATTTTAAAAGGAAAATTGAAAACAAAGTTAAAAAAAAAACTTAAGTAGAGAAAGTCGAACTATTTATACATACGTACGTAAATTTAAAAGACTCTGACTTGCAATTTTTATAAAGGAAGTTTTTTTTTCGTATTCTTTTATCTTTTCTTCTATTTTTATTCGGGCATTAACCTTACCTTTGTTATTAGAAATGTCTGTGAGTTATTTAAAATGATACAATTACCAATTGATAAAAAATAATTTTTGGATAATTCATTTAAGATAAGTTATTTTTTTTTTCTAATTTATTTTTTTTTTTATTTTATTGACAAAATATTTCAAATTTTAATTGCAAAATGTTTAAATATTGTTTCTATGATACTAGTATAAAATCAGGAATCAGGAGGCGCGAAAGAGATTTGAAAGTATTGTAGATTGTAGAGGAGAGTGTTATGTAATAAGTGAAAAAATCCTAAGATATAATTAACATGCTGAGAAAATTTAAAAAAAATTTGTAATGAAACAAAAGTAAGGTGGTGTAACCAACTTTGTAATACCGTAGACCTAAAACTTTTAATTGAAATGTAAAATCCGTAATTTATTTTGGATGAAATCTATCTATATATATAAAAATTAAAGTTTGTTTGTTTGTATGTAGCGAATAGACTCCTAAATTGCTCAGTCGATTATCATGCATTTTTGTATATAAAGGCTTTTGGGTACGAAATGAAATCCAGGGCTAAAAATTTTTCTCTATTGGACCGTTCAGGGCTGTGGTGAAAGTATTTAAACTTTTTTTTCTAAAATGAAAATGGTTTGGCCTTCAAATTTTCTATGCGTGATGTTCCTTGGAAACTAAGTTGACACTATTAACAAACATGAAATTTGTTAACTCATGTCGGTTCGACGATTGATCAAAAAAAAATTTTGGAAATTTGTTTAACCCTTTAACTTATTGCGAAATTAAAATTTTTATAAATTTTTTTTTTTTTTTTTTTTTTTTGTGAGGGTTTATGGAAAGCATCGAAAGCCGCCCAAAATCACTGTACGTGGTTCATCTGGGGAGTGTTGGACTTCAACCAACTAAAACCACCCCCCTTTCTTAAAACCAAACTTGGTATAGACCTTAACTACATATGTATTATTTGGTTTTTAGGATCGGGATTGGAAAGGAAATTAGGGTTAGGATTAGGATTTAGGAATTGGGATTATGATTGATAAAGGAATTAATTTAAAGGAAAGTCATGAAGATGGATGTTAATGTTCTTCTTAAACTTTATTGGATCGTACATATAAAAACTACCAATTTTGGGAATCACTTTGCATGGTAACTGATTCCATAATCGCGATGTGCGCACAACAAACGAATTTCCATAAGCCGTGTTTGGCCATCTTACTAATTCAACAGTGTAGGGAGCATCTGTCGCACTCCTTGTTTCACGTTGAAAAACTTTCAGGGGAAGCATTAATTGTTTAATTTCGTTGGAACAGGTGTTCGTTTCTACAAGGTATCTATAAAACAGAGTTAGTGACCAAACGGTTCGCCGATGGTTAAGTGAAGTGAGCGATGAGGTAGCTTTTGGATTTTCTAATATTTGTTTAGATATTACAAAATTATTATTGTTAAGTCTTGAGAGGGTTGTGCAAGGTAAAATAGACCCCATTGCAAATCATTCCAAATTTTATGGATATATGAAAACAAAGCAGAACTAACCTGCATACTAACTTTCAAGTATCTATTGATATTAATTTTGAAAAAATGCTTTCAAGGTTTTCATAGGTATGTGCAAGGTACCTAAACTTTAGGGACATAATATAAACAAGATGGAACACACTTGTACCGAATTTGAAGTTACTATATCGTTATTAATTTCGAATATATAATTTTAGGTATGTGGAGATATGTAGGAGGTACCTGAACCAATAAGTACTCTAATAAAAAGCAGACACAAGACTACTGTAATAAATTTATAAATTATTTTCAATAATTATAATTTAAATAAAATTTTTTTATATAGTAAATGCGACAATAAATGATTTAAAAGTATTTAAATTTAAATATGTTTATTGTGTTATATTGCTGTGAAAGTTTTTAGTTAAAAAAATGTTATAAAGTGTATAACACAATAATGACTATTAAAAAAATAAAAAAAAAAAAATACTGCAAAAATAATAAAACTGTTATGCAATTATAACAAATACGTTATTAACGGTAAATAAGATCAAGAAAAAAAAACAAAATGAAACAATAAAATTGAAATAATTTGAAAAGTTTTCATCTTTAATAGCTCTTTAAAAACCAATTTGAATTTTCAACAATTTATTATTTTGAAATAATAAACAATTTTAAAATGGCGCACGTTTGATACGCGTTTAATATACATATTAAGATGTCATTTGAACAATTATGAATGATATGAAAATTTTGTTATTTAATTTTTTTAGCTTTATTTTAATATTTGAATGATTTAATTACGAAAAATAGTTTTATTTTTTCTTTCAAGGTCTTGTTATATTTTTAGCAATTTTTATGTATATTTTTTTAATTCAAATTTTATCCGAAAATTGTTTTAATCGGTTTTTAACGAATACTAGATATGTTTACAATGTCTAAGATTTGAAAGAAATTCAAGTGTCATCAATTAACAAAAATCTTATTCATCCAAAAATTGAAATAGAAACAAATTTAAGTACCAAAGAATAGGAATCCTATTTGTAAATTTACGATAAACTTAAAAAAAGCTGTAAGTACAACAGTTGAAATCTTTTAAATTCTAAAGAAACTTGTATTTCTTTGATTACATATGCCAGGTAACTTTTAATAACCTTTAATAAAAAATCATATTGTTTTGGAAAATTTTTTGTTTTTTTTTTGTATGTACCAGCCCACTCCACTGAACCAGGTAAACCAAATGACAAAAATTAAATCATTAGATTTGAACTAAAAAAATAATCGAGGAAGAGTGTAAAGTGAACTGCATTAACTCGAGGATACACGGATCATTATATTAAACATTATATTATTATATGGTTAATTACTTTTGGCATGCCAACACATTAAGGTTAATAGTCGAACAATCAGTAGAATTGAACAGCCCACTATATGCACCATCCGTATACTTCGAGCATGCCTTCAACACAATTAAAATAGAAAATACAAGTCTTTGTGAATAAATGTCTATGAATAATATGTCGCATGTTCTGGCCTAGGCGAATAATGATTGAAGTTTTTGGTGATGACAAAACAAGAGCCTATATGGGTCCAAATCAGAAAGAAGAAACGGAACCCACAGGGCAGAAGAAATGTGTGAAGACCAATAACAACCTGAAGGAGAACAGTCCAGAGAGAATGTGACCTATCGAGAGGTAAATAAAGAGACTAGCGCTAAATAAGGACTGTTGGACGACTATTTGGAAGCCCTATGTTCCCTAGGCAAATGATAAGGAAAAAAAAGTTACTTTTGGCAAAATTTCATATACACAACTTATTACACTTTAAGTTTGGTAAAAAGAAAATATAAGTTGCATGGCAGCTATTCGATCCTATTGTTACTTTATTTTATTAGTTAAATACTTTTAGTAGGGAATACTCATGTTGTTATTATATATTTGTGATACTCATGTTATGCTAATTTAAAAAACAAGTGTTATGGCTGCTATTTGAACCCACTGCACTAAGCCACCAAATCGCACAAACTTTATCCATAACACTGAACTAAAAAAAAAATTTTTCTGGAAAAAATTCAGGCACCTAGCTTTATTAAATCTAGAGTATTGCTAACATGAAAAAAGAAGTTTTATGGCAACCAACCGAACCCGATGAAAAAGTTGACTGTATTTCAACTTGCATAAAATTTGATTTGTTTAATACCGAAGAAAAGATAATAGATATATCTAGTTCAACATATGAATTGGTAGATACAGTACCAACAAAATAATATTTATCTAAACTTTGAAGTTTTATTGTTTACAAATACAAACACTAATTAAGATCAAAATTTTATTAAGTGGCATTTTATCAGTAAAAAACAAACGAATAAAGTTTACGAAAATGGGAGCAAAACAATTATATGATATTATTTAATCATATAATTTATTACATTATGCTCCAAATTAGACTAAATAGGTAAAAAACATGTTATAAACTTAAAAAGTAAACAAGTAATGAAAAAAACCAAGGGTTTTTTAAAAAGCACATTTTCAAAATTAAACCGAGGGAAACTTTCTCCAATTTTAAGCCTTTAGACGCTTTATAATTAAACGGAGGGCCATATCCCCATAAACCTCATACATATTTTCTATGGTCAAAGTGCCGCCAAAATTTTAAGTTCCTCAGTTGGACTGTTTAAAAGTTATAAGTGGTCTAAATTTTACAAAAATTGACTTTCGCATAACGGTAAATTGAAGTACCGTATGATACAATTGTGTCATATATATATATTTATAAAGCTAATGAATACAGCTATCGAAAGGGGTTTCCAGATTGAAAATATTTCTTATAGAACTCTTGTTATAAGATAATTTGAATATAGAGCTTTTTTAAATGGGATATTTGCGGGACTGTAGAAATGTAACGGGTGGGACAAAATTGAAAGAACATTTTTAAGTCAAATTTTGTCTACAACATTTAATTAATATTTCTCTATTCCAAACGGCTTAAAAGTTTTGAAAACATACGGACAGACAGAGTGAAACTTATAAGCACATTTTTTCTAAATTATATGAAAATGCGCTAAATATTATGATAATCATATTAAAATAAATCTGTTATCCGGGATCTAATTAATTATAAGTACATAATTTGAAATCATTAACCTAACACCTTTTTTTATATTAAAATATTTAAAAAAAAATTTAAAATTAAACTCTGTACGTCCGTTTATTCCTCAGTTAATTATTCAAAATCAAATAAATTAATTTCTATTCCGTATATTGAATAATTTTTAAACACCAATTAATCAAAAAATTTATTTCAAATTTGCGGAAATTATAAAATTTTCTTAAATATTTATATTAAATAATTCAATTAAAATTTAATGTTTTTTTCCATTTGAATTAAATCAAAATAGAAAACCTCCATAATACATTTGAGCTTATATAAAATAACACATTTTTAATTAATAGAAATTCGTTTAAATCATTTTGTATACGTATTTAGATTCAAAGTATATAAAATTAAATTTTTTATTAAGATTAATTAATTAAAATAAACTTTAACGATATTAACAAACTACTTTAATCCAAGAATTTGATTTAATCCATTAAACCTTGTCTAATTGATTAATATTGATTCTTAAAACATAAACACAAATTTTGTTGGGTGGTATGTCAAGAATTTTGTTTATTGTTATTTTTTTGGTAAATGAACTGTATCATAATTTAAAAATAAAAATTTAATTGAATTTTTCAAATAAATCCGAATTTTTTAATTGAAATCCAGTTTTTAGAATTAAATACAAAGTATTCACTTTTAATTTTGGTAATTTGTGTGTTATAATTAGATATAAAGTAAAACGAGGAAAAGTGTAGTAGAGTAGATTATGTCAACTCTGGGATACCCGTATAACCGTAATATCGACATTATATCATCCGGTTAATTACTTTTGGCAAAATTTCAGACACCCAGCTTCAATAGGTATAGAGTAATGCTCATATAAAAAACGAAGTTGTACGTTGCTCGAACCCTTGGTCCAAAGTGGCTGGATTTCAATAGCGATGACGGCTATTGCATAAAAACGAATTTGTGATAATTTCAAAATCCTATAGCTCCTTTATTTTTTGAGTTGTCGTGCGGACGGACGGACGGACATACATAGCTAAATCAATTCATTATTGGATTCTGATCCGATCCATACCCTTGAGCCCCTCCTTCTTTGCGTCACAAACGTAATTTCAAATTTAGTATACCCTTTTGACTTATAGTCATACGGGTAAAAAGATTGAAAGCCATGTTTATACTTTAGTTAAAAAAATTTTAATTTCATGGTTTTTTTAAAAAGTTCTTGCGGAAATTAAAAACATTTTGTTAGTAAATTTATAACTTATAGGTAACGCTTTCTATTTGCAAAATTTACTTCAAAACATAAAGTTTTTTTTTTTTTTTAAATATTAACCAAATTCCTTGACCGATTTGACGTGATCAATTTGACCCTATTCTTCTTATGGATTAGTAAAAAGGTTTTACTAAAAACTGATTTATTTTATTTTGCATTCAGATCAGATTGTTATATTAAGTTACCGAGTTAAATTTAATTTGTTAGTTATTAAATTCGATCTAGTTAGTAGAATTCAAAACATTTACCTAATATAAATCTATTTGGGCCTTGTATTGTCAAATTCAATTATATGTTCTTTTAAAACATTTTCTTATTCTGAGTCTTATTGTAGTACTATTATATTAAATTGGAATCATGAATTACAGCAAAATTAAAATGCTTGTTAATAAAATTTATATTAATTGAATAGAGTGTTTATAATGGATTCTCAAAACCTTATTTCGAATGTATTTTAAGCATACGCCATACAATATAAAGTGATGCGTGAAATTCGAACTTAAACCGAATAAATGAAAATGTTAATTTTAAAAAATTTTAAAATTTACAAATAAATTTATAGTATAGGTACTACTATTAATGATTAATTTTCATAGTAACCATTATAAAAATTTCAATTTAAAACAGTTAAATAGTACAGGGTGGGCCAAAAGTATTCATGGAGTTTAAAAATTTAATTACTTTTTCGTTTATAAATTTTTTTTATTGTTTTCTCTTTTAAAATATAATATGAACTTTGATTTAAATTTTATGAAAAATAATGTCAGATAACAGCACGCAAAGTATCAGGTTTTATTGCACTATTAACAGTTTTAATATTTTGCTTTAGCGGCTCTATTGTTTGAGGTTTGTTCATATACACTGGTTCTTTAAGATAACCCCATAGGAAATATTCTGGCTCAGTTGAGATTGATTCCTGAATTTCTTGCTAGTTGGTGGCATTTTGCATGTTGATGTAACGAACTTCAATTAATCCCACCCTATAGTTGCATTTCAATTTTAGATTTTGCTGGAACCCTAGTACGTATCTTAGCAACTAATAAGACTAGATGGTTGAAAATTAAAATCCATATATTATATAATATAGCAAGCAATTTTTTGAAGTTTTGAAAAATTTAGACCCCAATCTTAACAAAGTTGTAATACAAAATTCTCAATCCCATAACAGTGAATTATCTGCGAGGTTAAAATTGAAAATTAGAAAGTAATCTAATAGGGCACAGTTAGACATTACTCAAACCAATTTTTTTTTTGTTTTTACGTTTTTTTTTTTTTTATTATTTTTATATTTTTGTTTTTACATCATGGGTTTGTATCTAAAAGTTGGCAAGAGCAACTATAATCTTTCTCGTTTTTCTTTATAATTTTCTTAATCTTATTTTCTATCATTCATAGTTTTTACCTTATACAGTTACATACTTAATGAGCTGATAAATAATTTCATAAATTAATAACTCATATAATTTCATCCCACACATATAATTTTCAATTTTCGATTATATAAGTTTCTTATAATCTGATAATATCATATTCCTTTATTTATAAGAGTAATGTATGTTACTATAGTAGATTGAATTTCTTTTCTTTTATATCATGTTCACACTACGTAAAAAACCTACTAAATAACCTAGTTTTAAAATCAACCGTTCAGACTATCGTTATGCATAAACCTAGTATTGCTTGACGTTTCCATAACAGCAATATTTTTAGAGTAAATAAACAAAATTGACTGTTAATTGAGTGTTAATAAAATAAATTAAAAATGAACAAGGAATATTTTTTTTTTAATTATAGTTTTGATGACATTTTATGAAATAATAATAAAATTTTTCTTTTAAAATTCAAAAAAAAAAAAAAATAAGGCTATTTGTTTATTTTCAAAAATTTAATAAAATAAAACATCCCTACATGATTTAACAACAAAATCATGTAGGGATGTAAAAAAATTCAAACAACAATCGAATATATCAAAAAATTTTATTCAAAAACCTAGTTATAACCCTTAAACTTAACTAGGACTTTCAAAATCCTGGTTCATTTTGACAGCAATTTTAAATATAAAAAACGTTGTTACAAACCACGCATGAACCTGGTTTCTTCGAAGAACCTGGTTCTAGTTCATAGTGAGAACATGGTATTACCATAATTTGTTAAGTTCATAAAAATAAAAAACTTAAGCCGAAACAAACAAAAATTGTTAAAAGAAAATAGTTTTTCCAAGAAAAAAAATATTAATTTACAATATCGATAATGATAGTCAAAGTAAGATCCAAAACATTTATCACTGACGTTAATATTAACTACTGTTGAAGGTACAATTATATTAATAACAAAATCATTTTTTAGCTATATTAGAAAAGTATCAACAACTTGAGAAATTTAAGAGTCGCTTAGTAAATAAATTGCAATTTTGCAGAATATACATTCCAATTATTGTATAATATTGCATATACAATATAAATATTATAAATACAGATATTTTGGCATATAAAAAATATTACATATATAAAATAAAATGAGCCCCAAAATTGCGTGCAAATATTTATAATTCTACGTAATTAATAAATAAATAAATAAATAAATAAATTATAAAATATCTGTACTTGCATATATGATAATAGAATCCCATAGGTTTTTTTTAGGTATACTACACTCTGCATTAATTTATTTAAACGGTAAATGAACTATATGTGATTATAAGTTTTTTTTTAGCACTTTTTCAAAAAGTTTTGAAAAAATTTGCCCCTATAGTTGTACTCTGCCCCTTTTTCCGTGTGTTTTTAAAACTCTTACAATTACGTATTGTATATGTAGGTATTGCAAGACAAAAATTTATTTAATCAAGGATTTTTTTTATGTAGCATTACTTAGTTGCAGGAAAGCAGCCCTACAAAATTTGGAAAAGTCCTATATATAAATTGTTATAACAAAAATTTTATAAATGTATAGGGTTGCCAAACGATACTTTAGTTTACCATTTAAAACTCAGATTTTGCAAAATTCTTTATCTTCTATATCTTACAAACGGGTTGAATAAGAAACTTGAATTTTAAGATAATTTAGATCTTAATAAGTATGATTCTTTCAAAAAAACTTATTAGTACTGCTCTTCTTTTAGAACGATTTTCAATATTTAAAAACCTCCAAATTGAATACCTGTCAAAAATTGGTAACGTGTCATGTGGTTCTCCCTCCTCTTGTGGGACATATTTCCAAGGGCATAATGGCCAAAAGCTACATGGTACCTCAATGGCCTCACATGGCCTCAAGAAGAGCTGGAACATTATATTTGTACATGTGGTAAACGCTTTTTTCCTATGTTTGCAAAGGGTTTTCTTAAAATTGAAGAAAATGTCACTTTTATTTTTAACAAAAGTTCGAAAAAATTAGAAAGGTTTATTGGATCGGTACAAATAAGATAAAAATTTTGCAAATTCCCAAATTTGGTATAAACATTTATTAGAATTTGTGAAATTGTAACTTTGTAACAGGCGAGGTGCGTTAAAAATCTCATTTATTTATCTCAAATACATGGTATCCTATACATACATGGTGGGCGCTTTTTAAAACTTACTGACAAACGATTCAAAAGAAACTAAAAAGCAATTTTCAAAGTAATTTGAAAATTTGTTAAAAAAGTTTTGAAAAATTGTTTTCATTGAATTACTTATAATAAATAATAATTGCACTTTCATACAGGTACTAAATAGTAAATAGTAGTAAAAAACCTTCCAATTAAACACGATTTAGTTAATGTGTAAAAAAAATAAATATTTGTCTAAAATTTGTCCATTCTATATTGTTTTTCAAAATATGTTTTAATTTTGTTTTTGTTTCATCACTTGAAAAAAACCGTTGTATTCTCCAAAAAATGGTATAACGTGTTTTGATAGTTTATTTCATAATTAACTTGTTATTATAATTTTTTTTTGAGATGCAAGTACTTATTTTTATTATAATTATGTACACCTATGTATAAGTATAATAACTCTTAATTTTGATTATTTCGACATTTTATTTTTATGTTCTTCAGGCAAATTGTATATAGTGCAGAAAATGTGTATATCGTAGAATTGGTACTTCTATATTTGGGAAAAAAACATTGTTGTTAAATTGGTTTGGTACCCAAATTTGACATTGAACTTTTCTTCAACATAAAATTAAAATATCAGAAAAGAACATGAGCAAATGAAAAACAAATTTAATATTCCATGAACTGAAAGTTTTGTTGTAAAATACCCAAAAAAAAATAATTGTATCACGTGTGATTTGTATTTATTGCATTAAATTTAACGATGTCGCAATTGAGGTATTCAATTTGGAAAAACAAACAAACATACACAATATGTAAACTAATATTTAAGTGAAATTATCAAAAATGTTTTCAAAGGTTAAAATTTATTTTAGACCTTCGTTTGGATCAAGCAGTAGATTCGTAAAATTAAACATAATTCGCTTCCAATAATGGTCCCAATTAATAATAATGGGTTAATAAATTGGGGTTAATAAATTCTAAGTCTGTTAATAGAGTCAAATCCATTGTCAAAGAACAACACGTAAGATCTGGCAAACCGCTTTTGCCTTACAACAATGAAGTTTAAATATTTGCATCACATCCCCAACTTGGATTCTGTCAGAGATCAAAGATCAACTTGGCGGTCTGTCAGAGCAAAATTGTTACTTCAAAAATGTCTTTATATGCAAGTTTCCATGATAATCGGGTTAGCAGTTAGCGAGTCTAAAAGACAGATACAAACAACATTCGCTTTTATATATACATAATATGTAAGCACTCGTGTAAATTGATTTAAAGAAGCTTAACACTTTTTTTCCCGGTTTCCATTAAAACCGTTATTTTATAATGACAAATAACGTTGAGTCCTGATTTGAGAAGTTAACAAAACAAGTGATGAAAAAAAACCAAGGGTTTTTAAAAAAGCACATTTTCAAAATTATATTGTATTACATACTGAGATTAACTTTGGAAATATTTACTTGGAAATAGTTACTACTGACTTATAAAATTTTTTATTTAAATGTTATAAAAGCCCTTCAATTAGGAAGGTTGTCAAATTTCTGAAGAATCTAACTCCATCTAACTCACTACCCCCCCTGAGTAAAACTGAGAGACACTTTCTTCAATTTAAGGAACCCCTTTTCAATTTAAGAAAAACCTTTAACATATGTTAAAACATAATGTTGGACTTTTAAATTTTGTATATTAATAAAAAAAAAATTGGACAGGTATTCAAGTTACAGGTGCTTAAAAATAGCATAATTTCAATTTTCGGGCTCTTATAGCTCCTAAACAGGGGGCTTGACAAAAAAATTTTGTTAACTGGCTCCTACTATTTTTTAGGATCTAACTTCTCCCAAAATTTCAAGACCCTAGCTTGAACCGTTCAGAAGATATGTGTGGCCAAAAATTTTGCAAAAATTGAGTTTTGCGTAATGTTAAATTTTAGTACCATATGGTAACCCTAAACATTTGCCTTGTAAAAATTTATAAAGTTTATGAAACCAGCTATCATTTACCGTTTTCATATTGAAAATATATGTAACAGAACTCTTGTTATTACAATTTAAATTTAGGGCTTTTTCCAACTTTGGGGGGCTGTAGCCCCGTAACAGGTGGGGCTACAGAAAAAAATTCTTCTACGAAATTATTTTTTTTGCAAAAACTACCCATGGTTAAAATTTCTTTACTCTATTTCAAACGGTGTAAAAGTTTTTGTAAACATACGGACGGACGGACGGACGGACGGACGGACAGAGTGAAGCTATATAGGCACATTTTTACAAAATTTTTTGAAAATGTGCTAAAAACTAAAATATTTTATTGAGTCGTCGGATCCAAATAGGTTAATGGGTTATGGGTGTAACCAAATCAATTTGGTAAACTTTTGGAATAAATAACAATACTTGCGTTAATTTTTGACTCAATTGGTTAAATTGTGTTTATAAACAGAGCAGCAGAAACCATTGAGCCCTTGTGTTGAAACGGGTTAATAGGTCAAAATCAAAGTTTGGTTAGCTTCTGAAAAAAAGGTTAAGTTTTGTGCATACCTTTTATAACAATTATAACCCAATTTATTAAAACGTATAAGTGGAACATTAGAAAAATTTCATTGTATCCTCGTGTCCAAAAGGATTAACCGAACTCAACAAAAATTTGTTTTTGTCTCTTTTTTGGACAATGAAATCATTCTGTAAAATTGGATACAAATCGGAAACAAAAATATAAGAAATTATACGATAAATCAATCCCCTTAATCAAGAGGAATACTGAAGGAAGTTTCAATTGCCTGTTTATACATTAATCATTATGTCAGTCTTTATATTAAAATTACCTGATCACAAATAACAAATGATTGCATGGCGTAGATACAGGATGATCAGCTCGCTTAAAATATAAAAGAACGAAGGTGCAGCATACTACGTTACAAAAAATAGCTTACACACGTCGCGGGTTGTTGCACCTCTCAAAAAGTTTTAAATTCAAGTTGATGTTATTGAAAAAAATTAGCACAAAAATTACGCATTATTAGTACGGTTTAATTTATGAAAGGATTTAAATTAGAAAGATGTTGAAATTTTGTTATTAATAGTTCATTTGTATTTGCATTTGTAAATGTATTCACCTTCCATCATTTGACCTCCATCAAAAAAAAGGAAGTACCGTTACACTTTTTGAAAATACTAACGAATACCAAAATAAATATAGAAAAACTTTATTAAATTCTTTTGCAACATTACTTAATATTTCTAAAATTTGACATACTCAAATTTCAATAAAATGAAAATTCAAATTATTACTATTGTAAATATTTTATTTCATAATATAACGGTATGACGAATGTCATTAGATGGTGGTCAAAAATGTTATTATATTATCATATATTAAACTATAGATGTCGGACCAATAACTAATATGGGCAGTAACTTAAAAATAAAAAATTAAAATTGAAGCAAATGTAATTTGTGAGGAGATTATGTAATTGTAGGTCATTTTTTTATATTTGCTGGTCATATATGTTTATTTACGCGTAAAACTAAATTTGTAATTATGACACTGTGTCATATTACATTTTTATAAAATGATATATAGAAGTTAATTATAAGTGCAATTACCGTGCAAACTTCAGTTCATAAATTAACTATAAAAGTTATGCAAATATATATATATATATATATATATATATATATATATAAATATGGTTTTCTTTTATTTATTAGGTATTTGTTTAATATAATTATGAGATAAGTTTTGGTTTATAAGGTAATATATCAAAATTAAAAACAGAAATGCCTTGAAAATTTTTACAGAATTAAAAATGTAATCACAGAGTTGAAAATTATATTTATAATGTTTATGTGCTTTGATTTGATGGAGTGAAGATCACTGAACTTGAAATATGGGTATCAGAAACTGTTAGTAATTACAATGAGGAATGCAACAGCTCCATATAGGCAATAAATCCATAATGAACCCTAAAAAGTTATGGCCTTATTCCTCCTTTTTTATTTGGTACTAGGTCCAGAATTGATGACGAACTTTAAGATGTTATTTTTTTTTTTACTTTTAAAATAACACCCAGTTTTCTGATTACTAATTAACTTAGGTCGAGTGAATTAAAGTCCAAGAAATTAGAGACCATGAACTGAAAATAAAATCTTTGATTTTGAAACTGATTGTACTTAGAATGAATTCAACTCCAAAATCCTTCTTCATTTAAAATATACATATTTCCTAATTCAGAATATCCATATGTTGTAAAGAAGGTCCTCCTCCTCCTCCTTCCTCATTAAGAATACACTACTCTTCATACATATTTTATTAAGAAGGTATTTAAGTCTGATTTTTATTATTAATGTATTTAAGTCTGGTATTTAAGTCTGATGCTTTCGAGGTCTGACCAATACCCCGCGAATAAGACTGCCAAGAGTACTTGATCGATAGTACTTTCCACGTCATTTCCCTCCTTCCCTTTGTTTGAATGAATAAGTATAGCATATGTTCAAAATTAAAGTTTATATTTTTTATTTTTTAAGTGCTAACTGTTTAACTGTTAGGCTAATAAGCCTATCTATACCATAGGTATTTGGTAGAACTGGGGGTCATATTATATTCGTGTTATTAGAATTGATCTTAATGAATTCCACATACAATTTAAACATGAGATAGTACTCGGTCCTTGACATGTAGAAACGTCTTAGATTATTAGCTTTTTCCAGAATTCAATGATTTAGATTAGGAGAGATTTTAGAGTTGAATTGATATGATGAATTGAAAATAAGGTATTTCCTTATGACAATGACTCCATTCCTTATGACTCCACTGACAATGTACAAGAGACATAAGGCCATAATTCACTTGATGCTTCAATTCCATTTCATATTACATATGGTCTAAAATCATATGAAAGTGCTGCTTCCCAGAACATATTAGATTTAATCAATTTAGGCTCAGTTAAGGTTCAATCCAATGGTTTAAACTGAAGTGTTTTAATGCTCCATTTATTTTTATATCCTATAGTCTTCTAAAAAATATTTACATGATTGTTCATTATATTGTTAATTTAATAATATTATTCTAACAATAAGTCATGGCGTGCCAAAAAAAACTATATTCAATTAATTTTAATTTATTTGTTCTTTTTTTTGTTGTACTCGTATTATATCTTAATTTTGAAGATAAAAAAATGGACTCAAGTAGTATCTACCTAATTGTTTTCATTATAAACAAAAGATACAAAAGATAACTTTTTTATTTCCGAATTTTTTGAATTATTGAATTGTTGATAAAAAGATAAAAACCATCTAATTTTTGTTTTTAAAAATTATAATTCAAAATTAAAATACAATAGATATGAGTTTAGAAAAAATTGAAGGTAAAATGCATGTATTTACATACCTAATAGGTATTCAATGAAAATTATAGACTATAAGTGACTTGAAGTTCAAGAAATTTAAAAAAAAAAAAATTATTTTATTTAGAAAATATTTAGTTCGCCTTGTATAAAGTTAATTATATTTTATTAAAGTATGATTTAAATTACTGGTTCAAAGTAAATTTTCAAATTAGATTTAAAGAAAATTTTGTATACAAACTGAAAATCTAATCTTAAAAATTGATTTTCAAAGAAAAAAGTTACACGGAAGAAGGTCAGATAAATATAATTAAATTAAGTATTATGCTATTGATAAGTCATAAAATCTTTGTTTAAGAATCTATTTAAATTTTTTATTTTAGATTATTTAATTGAAGACAATCATAAAGTATATGATTTTTAATTATTGTTTTATTTCATTGTTTAAGAGTTCATTTTTTATTTAATAAATCATGATGACTTTGTATAATATACATTTTATATACAAAATTCAAATCTTTACACATATTTTTATATTGGAATAAAAAGTATGTTGAAATAATCAATACTTTAAACCAAACTTTTTAAAAGATGATTTAATTGAATTATCTAGAGTTTGTACTGCCAGTAGTTTAATCCTCTTTTATATTGTCAAAATTGCACTCATATAGTTTCTGTTTAAGCTTTTGTCTTTTTCTAATAAGGTTTCCATGATTCAACAGGTAATCAGTTTTTCTTTCCGGCTGCCCTATACCAATTATTTCACTATGGCGGCTTTCATGATGTTGGAAGTAAGTGTGTTCCAATCGTGACTAGATGCGTGGTGAATTATGGACATAGCTATTGCAAGGGTACTTGAAAGATTGAGAACTTCTAGTTTTGGGCCTTAAAGCATATAAGTAAGCATAAAGTAATATATTTATTATATTAATATTTACATACAATATATGTAGATCGATAGCCTTCTTTAGTTTAAGAATTATGCACATATCACCTGTAATTATGATCGCTTTTTATATCTGCCCCCTTCTATTTTGGACATCTGGGATTAGTCATCTCCATTGTCCACTTACACAGATATGGTCAATTTGGTATCTTGTAACAAAACACTGAACCACATTGAAAAATTATTAATTATTTTTTTAATTAATAAGAATAAAGTAGGTAATTTTATCTTAGGGTGCGTTTATGTTGGAGCTGCGATAAGTGATAAGAGCGTCGATCAGAGCATAGCGAAGAAAACTATATATATAATTTAAATAGAGGTGTTTATGTTGGAGCATCGCTTTGATCATCGACAAACGATAAGAGCATGGCAAACTCTTTATTCAGTTTTCTACGCTCTTATCGATTATCAAATTTTTAAATAAATAATTTGTTCTCCTTTGTTACTTTATTTTTTTTATTAAATATTTTGTTATTTTTGTTTTTTCAATACAAAATCTCAAGCATGTGCAATAATAATGCATTTTATAATATTATAATAAAGTACTAAATATTTTTTTTTAATTCATAAAATAGATCTTTTTTGTTTTTTTTTATAAATATGAAATTATTGTATTAATTGTAATAATCGAACCAAACTTATAATATTATTCAATTCAACATTCAATATAGAAATTTTTAGTATTTTCCGTATTATTGAAGTCTTTTAAAAATATTTTCCATTCAAAATAAGTGAAACAATAAATAATATTAATAAAATTTTATATAAAAGGATAAAATTTAATACAGTTTATAGCTTTAATCGACGCTTCAATATAAACACAACATAAGAGCATAGCTTTTTCTATGCTCTTATCGATGCTCTTATCACCTATCGCAGCTCCAACATAAACGCACCCTTAGGTATTAACATAACAGAGTATTTTAACTTTAGAAATGGAAATAAGAAACATTTTCATAAATAAAACATAGACTTTATATTTTTTTTTCATTTCATTGATGGAAACCCTAACTAAATGCCACTGTTCATTAAAATAAATCAAAAGAAAACAACAAATTAAATTGAAAATAAATGAAAATACAAAATTTAAATCTGTAATTACTTATACAACACCTATCACTTCAACTTGCATTTATTAAGAGAAACATAAATTATGTCTAACATTTGTCATTACAATTGCACACACATGTAATAAATGTAATATATTTATGACATTAATTTTACATACAATGTATGGTATGCATATAACGTGTACTTATAGCATTAGGGGATACTAACACTTAATAATAGTCAAAATATATACCAGTGTCTTTTAATTAAAATGAAATTTTTAAGAAAAGAAATTAAAAAGTTGATTTCCAGATCTTTTTCTGAATTGGTCTGTTTGCTTGAAAACTATGACCATTTCAGGATCGATGGATTTAAACAAATAACAGAAACTTTAATAATTAATAATATAGGAAATTAAATTTATATATGAAAACAATTTTACATTTTTATTTCATTTAAATATTCACTAACTTTGTTTTCTTATCATCATTTTGTAAAATCTGGGTCGGTATCAAAAACTTGAATATCAGAATCTCGAAATATTAAAATCTCGAAATTTTAATAACTCGAAATTTCAAAAATATCAATACATTAAATTATAATTATCATTTTTTAATATTATTTTTTTCCAACGAAAAATAAATAAAATTTGAAAAACAAAAAAAATAGTTTATTCTAAAAATGTTGGGTCTGGAACGAGATCCGGCTTTCTAAAATTCACTCTTCATTAATCCCCCTTTTCCTAAAACCTGTTTTCAACAATTAATTATACAATAATTCAAATTTAATATTCTGGAAAAGGGAGATATTAAATATTTTAGCGCATTTTCAAAAAATTTTGTAAAAATGTGCCTATATAGTTACATTCTGTCCGTCCGTCTTTCCGTCCCTTTTTACCTACGGCTGACTACAAGTTAAAAGTAACGGGTAGGTATTGCAATAAAAATAATTTAATGTTAATAAAACTTTTTTATTTAATGTTAATAAAACTTTTTTAAATAATTTAATGTTAATAAACAGGGCATTCACCATGTTTATTGTAAATTGGGCTTCAGTTTCTTTATTCATAATATTCACTAAGCCGTTGATTACTCGGCTGTAGCTGTTGTATAAAATTATGAAATATGAAAGCGCAAATGTTAACTTTGTGCGCCATCTATAATCTTACACAAGAATTATTTATATATTTTTATTAATATCTTATTTTATATTACGATATAATTATACAATTTTACGATTTTTTTTTTTATTAGATATGATCTGACCAGGGTTTGAACCCGAGACCTTCCACATGAAAGGCGACGTCTTTACCACTACGCCATGGGTCAGATATATATATTCTAAATTAAATGTTAACATTGAAGCTCCAACATTATATTTCGATAAAATACTCAGCACTATATAATTATGAAAATGTGCTTTTTAAAATCCTTGGGTTTTTTTCATCACTTGTTTTTTTTTTTGAATTTTGAGATTTTGATATTTAAGTTTTTGATTTTTGAGCTTTTGGTACCGACCCGTAAAATCTGTCACCGAATCAAGTTTTAAAATCTTTTGATTATCAGATTAATCCATTAATAAAATAATACAAACATTTCTTTTTAATATTTTTTTATAAGTTAAAGTACTCTGATGTCTGGTTATTTACTTGCAGAAAATATGTATGACTTGTACACATATTTTGAACTTTTTTTAATGCACTTTACAATGGCGTAAATGTACTTGTTTCGGAAGTAAAAATTGTGTTGATATAAACAGGTTTATGTATTAATATTTCTTTATTTTAAACTTTAAATATAAAATGATTTTAAATCAACATTCTCAAAAATAAAAAATTAATATTATGCCTTAAGAAATTAATTGTCAAGAAAAAATATACGGATATAAAAAAAACAAAATTTAATTGGATTAAATCAAAATATTTGATGAATATGGGTAGCACAAAAGCTAATCATAAAATTAAATTAATCATTTTTGAAAAAAAAATATTTTTAATATATTACTTTGTACTGTTATTTTTTAATATAGAACAGTTTAGTTAAAAATTGTTGAGGTTTTAATGGATCAAGTAAATTATACAAATGAATTTTTGAAATTAGTATACTACTAGCTAATACCCGGTGCGCGTTGCTGCGCCTCTTAATGGAAGTTTAATTGAAGTTAATGTTACTGCAAAAAGTTAACACAAAAATTACACACGGTTTACACATGTAAATTTTAAAATGTATGAAAGCAATCTTTTTAAAACGATTTTTCTAGGATTATTCCAGTAATTTTTGAAATTTTCTGTAATTCAAAGCAGTACAAACTACTTTCCAAAATTTGACGTAATTTACTTCCAAAAATTTTTTTTTGATCAATCGTAGGACCGACTGTTAACGGACTCAACTCCATTTTCCAATTGCTTCACACATATAAAAATCGATTCTAATTTGAAGTAAAGTAGCCAAAAAATTTATAAAAAGCTGTTGGGCCGCAATGGGTTAATGGAAATCAACAAAATTTTTTTTGAGACTTCTTTTTAGCCAAAGCAGTACTACGCAAATTTTGACAATATTAGCTTCCAAAATTATTTTGACCAACCGTCGGACCGACATGGGCTAACAAATTCTAAATCTGTTAATAGTGTCAACTCAATTCTCACAGGGGAGCACGTATATAAAATTTGAAGAAAATCGGTCAAACCGTTTCTAATTTAGAGTTAAGTATTGAAAAAACCTATAAAAAGCTGTTGGGCCGCAATGGGTTAATGCAACTCAATAAAAATTTTTTTGGGGTTTTCTTTTTAGCCAAAGCAGAATTGCATAAAATCGGACAAAATTTGGACCCAAAATTTTTTTTGACCACCCGTCGGCCCGACGTGGGTTAACAAATTCCAAAACTGTTAATAGTATCAACTCAATTCTCAAAGAGCATCACGTATACAAAATTTGAAGTCAATTGGTCAAACCGTTTTCATTTTAGAAAAAAGAAGTTTAAATACTTGCACCACAGCCCCAACTTGGCGGTCCGTTAGAGCAAAATTTTTGGGTCAGGATTTCTTTCCGTACCCAAAAACCTCTATATACAAATTTTCATGAAAATCGGCTGGGCAATTTAGGAGCCAACTCGCTACATACAAACAAACAAACAAACAAATTAACAAACTTTCGCTTTTATATAATAGATAAGATAATTTTTATCACAGAGTTTAATATTTTTTTGAATTTTAGAGTTAAAAATAATGTATTTTATTTTTTGTCAATTTTGACATAAGGTGAAAACCCAATGAACGCTTTGCTTGCTTCGAATGCTTATTTTTGCAGTAACAGAAAAGCAAGCATACCTACTATGAACCAATGAAAACTTCAAAACAGATATTTGGACTTCGTAAGTCAATTTTTTTATGGGTATTAACAAGTAGGTAGGTACTATTATACGTCAAAAATAAAAATAAAATATTTCGTTAGATTCTGACTCGGTTCGAATTTGAAAAATGTAATTCTCAAAATTTGATGTTAAAAGCGTAAAAAGCAAGCGAATAATTAAAAATTTTTCAATTCAAAATTTGTGCAGACATTATTCGCAAATATTTTCACATATGAAATAACGTAGTTTTTTGCAGACGTTAAAGCCTTAAAAGCAAGCGAGGCATGCAAAGTATTCATTGGGGCTTCGCCTTAAGGCTCTGAAATGAATCATTTTTAAGTTAGGAAGACAGGTGTAAGTGTAAAAACCGAAGTTTTTTTTCTGTTAAATTAATTTTAAAATTGAACTTTAATCCTTTTATGAACAAGATCTCAATTGAAATACCAAATTTTTGTTTATTAATTTCAATATAATTATGATGACTTACGATTTTAATATTTAATCTTATGTAAATTACAAATTAAATAATTGTTACATATTAAAATCAAATTGTTTATGTGCATAAAAAGAAATAAAACAAAAAAAAAATCAAAATAAGAATAAATAAAAATCTTAAGCGAAAAAAAATATTTTTCATGACTTTTATTGCATTTGCAAAAAAATATATTGCCCTAAATTGGAATTGAACCTCAAACCCTAAAATACAATCTAAAAACTAAAATAATTAGTAGACGCCGCCTTAACCACCTAACCGCTTGGTTACTTATAAATTATTTGTTAAGTATTACTTTAGAACATTGCATTAGGGCACGTGAACTAATTATAATAGCGGACTTCTGAAATAGGGTTTTAGAGTTAGATTCAAAATTAGGCTTATTTGCTTTTTACCGAATATTTATATGTATGTGTGAGATTCTGAATTGGGAGGGAGGAGGGAACGAATTATGATAACGAAAGTGGTTTAGGATTTTGGGATTTTGTATTATTAGAAAATAATTGGTCTTATCCCCTATAAACTCCCCTTGCTGACAAATATTAATATAAATTAGAGTATCGATTCCTCCTTCGGTTAATTAGACAAATTCTTCCTAGACTACCAAGCAGAATTAATTGTTTGATTTCTTTGGAGCAAGGGTTTGTCTCTACTAAATTTCTATAAAACTAGGTTAGTGATGCGAGTGATCGTTGGGATAATCCTTACTTTATGTAGATTTACAATGAAAAATTGATTAATTACACTTTATTGTTTAAAATCTATTTAATATAGATGGATTTATGGCTGGGTGGCACAGTGTTTAAAGTGTCGATCTTTCATGCGAAAGACTCTGGGTCGAATCCCAGTGAAAGTGAGAAAAACTATTCTGGTTTTCGACTCGCCTCAGCTATCATTCGTCATTGGGTTCAATTTAAAGGCTTAATTAATAATTGATAATTATATATCTTTAATAAAAAATACATTAATATAACAATATAATCAAATACAAAATATAAACAAATAATTTAATTTAATAATATAACTCACCATACAACTTAAATACAAAATATTACAATATAAACAAAAATAGAGTTGTATCTATTGAATATCTAAGACGATTCTACCTAGTACAATCTCATGTTTAAATTGTATGTGGAATCCATTAAGATCAATTCTAAAAACCTGAATTGAGAATGACCCCCTGTTTCAACATGTTCATATGGCATATACAGGCTTATTAGTCTAACAGTTAAACAGTTACCAATTTAAAAAAAAAAAAAAAAAAATTAAAAAACAATATGCAATTTATCAAAAATCAAAAAACAAATTAATTACTCATAACTTTGCTAAATTTGTGATTAAATTTAACAAGGTACAAACATTGTAATAAAATGTTTTACCTTTTAATTAATAATTTGTATCTTAAGATTTAATATACGTAATCCGATTTTACTTTCAACATAATACAATAATTAACAAATAAATCATAATAATTTATTAATATTACACTAGATCTATAAAGAAAGGTATTCCTACTATTCAAAATAAGAATTTATGAATATTAATTAAAAAAAAATTGTTAAATAATAAACAATAAAATAAAAATTATATAATTATGTAAAAGAAATTCGTTTTTTTTTTTTTGTATCTTAAGATTCAAATTTT
Source organism: Dolichopus griseipennis (assembly GCA_963082915.1). Lineage (NCBI taxonomy): Eukaryota > Metazoa > Arthropoda > Insecta > Diptera > Dolichopodidae > Dolichopus > Dolichopus griseipennis. Next base: position 25,333,243 of record OY720441.1, on the reverse strand, counting down.
TTTTTATTATTTAATGAATTTTTTTTTTTTTGATAAGTTCGGATTTAATAGTTTGTATTTTTCTCATCCGTGTTGAAATTCAAGTAATAATCAAACAAATATGCAACATATTTGTTAACAAAATATTGTATATACCAAGTAGGTGGGTTGTTTTTGCACTTGTCGCAATTTAATTTTTTCTTTCTTTCTTTCTCTCTGTTTTTCTTAAATCTTAAGTCGATTGCACAAACAATTCATTGAACAAAATATTGCTCTATTTTACAAGTTATTAAAAATACCAAACAACCCATATGCCCAAAAATGGGAAAAACTTTAATGCCAGATAAATTTTATGATAATATGAAATATGTTTCAAAAGTTTAAAAGGTGCTTCTTATATGTGTTATAATGAAATAATTGCTCTAAATTTATTAATTTTACAAAAATTTACAAATTTTATTATGTATTTTTTGACATTGAAGTGGCAATTTTACCATTTTGTGTTATATTTTTTTTATAAAATAAAAGATAAATGGGTGTAATACTGTCATGTACATATTTAGGTTATATTATACTTCTTGTTTCAGTGATTTCATTGAAACGAAGAGTCTTTTGAACTTTATACATTCAAAACAAAAAAAAAAAAACAAAATATTTGAATACGACTATTTTGTAAATATTTTTTTGGGTGTTTTTGTTTTTTTTTTATTTGTAAACAGTTTTGTTTTGATCAAATTTGGAAATTTTTTTAATAAGCTACAAATTATGAATGACATTTAAATAAATAATAAACTATACGCTATACAGTAGCAGCTGTTGTCATTGTCATTATTTTTTAATAAAACAAGTAATGAAAAAAAAATCAAGGGTTTTTAAAAATGAACATTTTGACAATTGAAAAATGTTTTATAATAAAAAGTTTTGGGCAAGAAGTGCGTATTGAAAAATAGTTTATAATAATTTTTTAAAACTTTTGTTAGAAATTTATTAAAAAAGAAGAAATGTCAAAATGTCAACATTCTGTCAAATGTTTTTGAACAAGTCAAAACATAATTAAGAAAATCTGTTATGAGTCGGCAAAACATAATAATCGTCAACGACCTTCAATTTTTGTATATAACTTCAAAAAATTTTTTTAAAAGTTTTATACTTATTTTTTAAAACCTAAGCTTTCAAGTTTCCAACTCAAACTGTTTAAAAGATTTAATAAGTTAAGGTTTTTACAAAACTTGAGTTTCCCATATCAGTTAAAAAAAGTACATTTCTGTTTAATATATTTCTAATGATTATAAAATAAACTATCTATTGGCTTTACCAGATTGAAAATATTTCAAATAGAACTTACGTTAAAACAATTCAAATATAGGGCTTCAGTTCAGTAACAGGTGGAGCTTCTTAGAAAATTTATTTAATTTAATCCACAGAAAATAATTTTTTTATTATACCTACCCGTTGGTAAAATTTCTTCTTATTTCAAACGTTGTAAAAGTTTTATAAACATCCAAACAGATAGACAGCGCCAAATTTTATAAGTACATTTTTGTAAAAATTTTTTTTTTAAAATGTACTAAAAATTGTATTTGGAAATTTATCGTTCTATTCAATAGCTGTCAACTCGTCATCAATAAAATTAAAAACGAATTATCATTGCTTTACTGGTATATTGCAATTTCGTTATTGTCATCGAAAGTTAAAGAGGAAATGGAAATATAAAAAAAAAATAAAAATTGTTAAATTGCTAGATTTTAAAACATGCGTAACATAAAGACATATTTCGTACTAGTTTTTTCCGTACATGCTCATATATACTTTAAACATCTTCCAAAATTTCAAAATAAATATGAAAAGTGAATTCAATTGAAACGAATGTACATTGTACATTTAATTTATGAAATAGAAATATCTATATATTTATGGAAAAATTATGTTAATAAGATTTTTAATTATATTTTACGGATTATTAATGCACTATTTTAATGCATATGTTTAATATAAACGATTTATTTTGAAATATGTGTAAATAAATGAAAAATAAATTTTAATTTGAAAGCATATTTGCGGTAAAATCTTTGATGATTTTATTAAAGAATTTGTTACTCAATAGAGTTCTTTTAATAAATTTTAATTATATAATAAGATCTTCAATAAACTTTAAGTACTCAAATAATCAATAACAAATTGAAATTTCAACATTTATTATGAGTATTTTTTTTTAAAATAAATAATTTTTCAATTAATTTGTTAATTTTCTTAAGTAGATTATCTTAACTATTGATTTTGAAATTTAAATTAAATTATTGTGTACCAAAAAATTAATGGTATTTAACTTTTAAAAGTTTATAATTTGAAATTTGAGTATTTAAATATATAATTAATTACTGTCACATGAAAATAGGGTCGAAATTTAAATATGTGAAGTAAATATCTAATATTATATTTGACTGAAAGGCTTTCCATTTAAAATAAAATTTTTTTTCGGATCTTACGTATAATGATATTTAACATAAAAAACTAGGGCTTAAATTTTTGTAGAAAATTATGCTGAAAAATAAATTTATAACAGTATATTTAATAATGTAATTTATTAATAGAAATTATGAATAATAATAAAAGCCATTATTAAAATACAGACTGTTTGCATTGAAGAAAGGCTTTTAACCTATGTCGGAATATAATTTTAGTGTGACAATATTTTTGGTCAACACTGTAAAAATATAAATTTAAAATTTTAATTGCCATTGAATATAGGGAAGTCTCTAATTTTTCTGATATTCTCTATCCGTATTTAATATGTATTTTATTTCTTTATTTGAAACTGTGGTAAAGTTCTGTAAAAGATCGTATTAAAATCATGTTCTTTTTCAGAAAAATTATTTTACAAAATTTTAAATGGAAAATATTGAAGTATTTATTTTTAACAAATCAAATGTTAATATTATACTTATAATATACTTATTCATGCTTCTTGAACTTCAATAGCTTTATGAGCTTAGATTTTTTATTGTTTTTGATTACTTTCAAAATAAACCAAAGATTTAAGAAAGAAACTTTTTCTCCCTAAATAAGAAAAATTCATTAAAATAATAAAATAAATAACTACCCGTTCAATTGAAATAATAATAAAATTAATAAAAATAACAATGCTTTTTAATACCGAGTGTAAGCTGTCAAATCTTCTGTCACAATAACTTTATCCGATTTAAGAAACAACAACAAGAACAGTAATCCAATTACTGACCATCAATCTAGAGTTCCTTTTTCACCCACTAAATAAACATGTAAATACGGAAAAAGCTCAAATTACTACCCCAACACCTCTTGCTAGTTTAACAAAGTCAACTTTAAATCTTTGGACATTTTACTCTTCTATATCGTACCTGTAATTTAATCTATCGATTTCTTTAATCGAAGGTAATTGAATGATTTTGTTAGTATATTATATATAGTTCCAACAGTCGGCCCATCATAAAATGACTTTTTTAAAATGAATTTTATTTTTTTTACATAAATCCCTAAGGGAATTATGACCTTGCACCATTTATAATATTGCATATTGTTTTAGTATAATAATATGTTATGATAAAAAATTTATAAAGAACAAGTGCAATTCACAAATCTAACACATTGTTTAAATTGTTGTTAAGTTATTTTTTATTAATATAAGATTTACTAATATTTGTGATTTTATATTTTCGGTTGTTATAAATTTTTAAATAAAAACATATTTGGGTGTAATTTTAATTAACTGAAAGTCCAAATTCAATGTTATTTAAAATATATAATCTTTTACTTGAAACATGTGGTATGGACCACACTTAAAACAATTGGTATTTTATTATGGTACACTTATCAGATTTTATAATCTATTGAAAAAAAGCTCGAGGCGATTTAGTTTTACCGTATTAGATGTTTAATTAATCGCTTAATTTTTAAATTTAAACATATTGGATAAATTTTTATAATTTAAAATTGAATGTTTTGACTTTGTTGGAAACTAAATAAATTTAAAATGTCAAAAATATTTGTAATACACTAAAATGAAGGCGTTTAGTTTTCCGTATTATTTGATTACAATATAAATTATTTTTTAAATATAACTGTAACCGTAATTTTTAAAAAAAATATTTTGATTATTAATTATACCTTAACCGTTATAGCACATAATTTTCAAATAATTTATGAAGAGCATAACTAAAATGTTTCACTACAATATTTTGGATGTAAATAATTTGTTAAATTCATTTACATATTAAATGAGGAAGTGTATGTAGTAGTACCCGAATGGTATTTAGATGATATAATGCTAATTACCTTTGGCAAAATTTCAAATACGCAACTTTTTAGACTTTCAGTTATGTACAAAAAAAAATATAAGTTCAAAAGCAGTTTTTCGAACCTCTTCCACAACATCTGACAATATTTTATTCAGAGTTTGGCCATTAAAGTTTACAACTATTGAAAAAATTTCAGACATCCAGCTTTATTAGGTATAGAGTAATGCTCATATTAAAAAAGAAGTTTTATGGCAACGACTGGAAGCCACTGCACTACTCCAACTATATTTTGCACAAACTTTGACCATTAAACTAAATTACTTTTGGTTAAATTTCAAACATCTAGCTTTATTAAGTATTGAGTTATTGTCATATAAAAAAGGAGTTTTTTGGCAGCTACTGGAACCCGTGGGGAAAACTGGCTGGATTTCAATAACAATGACGACTATTGACTAAAACCAAATTTATGAAAATTTCAGAATTCTAACTCCTTTTTTATTTTGAGTTATCGTTCGGAAGAACAGACGGACATTCATAGCTAGATCGATTTACTTTTCGATTCTGGTCCGATCCATAACTTTGAACCTATATCTACCCCCTCCTTCTCTGCATAACAAATGTAATGGCAAATTTTTTATACTCTTTTGACCTATAGTAGTTCTGGTATAAAAAAGGGGTGAAATGAAAAATTAATTCAAAATGAGTCTTATGTTGGCAAACAATTTTCCATAAAAATAATCAAAGTATAAACACTGTAGTCCTTCGGGCTGGATATGAACCAGCGGCCTATGGATATATTCTTCGTTGTTTTATTAACTGACGCAGATGAGTTTAATTTATTTACCTAGATGCTTTACTTTTTAGCACATTTTCAAAAAATTTTGTAAAAATGTGCCTATATAGCTTCACTCTGTCCGTCCGTCCGTCCGTCCGTCCGTCCCTTTTTACCTACGATTGACAAAAAAATATCAGGAATGGATAGGTATTGCAATAAAAATAATTTAATGTTCAAACTTTTTTTTGTAGCCCCCCCCGTTACGGAGCTACAGCCCCACAAAGTTGAAAAAAGCCCTATATTTAAACAGTTATAATTAGAGTTCTATAAGGTATATCTCCAACCTAAAAACGGTAACAGACAGCTGCTTTTATAAGCTTTACAAGTTTTTAAAAGCCAATTGTCTAGGGTTACCATACGGTACTAAAATTTACCGTTATTAAAAACTAAGTTTTACAAAATTTTTGGTCCCTCATAACTTCGGAACGGTTAAATCTAGAAACTTGAAATTTTAGGAGAAGTTAGATCCTTAGAAATAAGTAAGAGTCAGTTAACAAAATTTTTTGTCACGCCCCCTCTTTAGGAGCTGTAAGGGGTCGAAAATTGAAATTTTGCTAAAAATTTAGCTTTTAAACACCTATAACTTGAATACCTGTCAAAATTTTTTTTTATTTGTATACAAAATTGAAAGCTCAAAAACGAAAGTTTCAATTAGTGTCAAAGGTTTTTCTTAATTTTGACTTTGTCCGTCCGTCCGTATGTTTACAAAAACTTTTACACCTTTTGAAATAGATTAAAAAAATTTTAACCACGGGTAGATATTACAAAAAAATTAATTTCGTAGAAGAATTTTTTTCTGTAGCCCCACCCGTTACGGAGCTACAGCCCCCCAAAGTTGGAAAAAGCCCTATTTTTAAATTATTATAACAAGAGTTTTGTTAAGTATATTTTCAATCTGAAAACGGCAAAAGATAGCTGGTTTTATAAGCTTCACAAAAATATAAGATTAAAATGTATAGGGTTACCATACGGTACTAAAATTTACCATTAAGCTAAACTCAACTTTTGCAAAATTTTTGGCCCCATATATCTTCTAAACGGTTCAACCTAGGCTCTTGATATTTTGGGAGAAGTTAGGTCCTCCAAAATTAATAGGAGTCGGTTAACAAAATTTTTTTGTCACGCCCCCTGTTTAGGAGCTATAAGGGCTCGAAAATTGAAATTTTGCTATTTTGAACCACCTGTAACTTTAACACCTGTTCAAATTTTTTTTTACAAATATGCAAAATTTACAGCTGCAGCATTATATTTCAACATACGTTAAAGGTTTTTCTTAAATTTGAAAGGGTCTCTTTAAATTGAAGAAATTGTTTCTTAGTATTAACCATTTTTGGTTAGATAATAATATTCTAGGTAAAATTCCAAATTTTGTTGTTTTTGTCCAAATTAATTTCCTAGAACCGGGAAAAAATGGAAGGGTAAACACAGGAGGGGGGTGAGCAGATCCATCATAAGTTTGCTAAGCAAAAATTTGGGAACCTTCCCCATTGAAGGGCTACTAGATCTTCAAAATTAAAACTTTTATGTTCTTATAAAACAGTAACTTATTCACCAGTGTAAGTTTTTCCAAAATTAAACGTTAACATTGAAGCTCCAACATTATATTTTGCACTTATTAACAGGTTTTCTTGAATGCATTGGTGTTGTATTCTAAGTATTTCACTATTAGTCATATAATTAATTATTAATGAAATAACAAAATTATAATATTATCATAATATATATTTTTATAAAAATAAATGATAAAATACTCAGTAAGAAACCGTATATAATTTTGAAAATGTGCTTTTTAAAAACCCTTGGTTTTTTTCCCTCACTTGTTATTTTTTATTCTCTTTCACAATTAAATTTTCACAAATTTAATATTTAACTAAATGTCTTATATATTTAACATTGTTAATTAAATTTTTAAACTATTCAAATGCCATTTATTAGAAAAGTATAATTATAACAAAAATAAAACAAACACTTTCAAAATTTAATTTTTTTAACCTATAAATAAAAATTTAGAAATCAGTGTAGTAATAATGAGAGTTTATAGTAAGAAATTTTGGAAAAAAAAATAAGAATACAATTTTAGATTTAATTTAATTATATTTTATTTTAAGCTGAAGCGCTTGATGAATCTGGTAAGTTGCTGTCGGTTGCTGCTAGCGATGAACTCGGTTATCTGTTTCCAAAAGCATTTGTTTCATGGAATTTATTTTGGTGTTTGTTTGTTTTGTCTTCATTTAGGAATCATTTCGAAGGTATGAAATTTTTAAGTCGTATTTTTAAATTTAATAATTTTACAATAAAAGTTCTATAATTGTCTTCATCTGTCGTTTTAAACCTAAAGAAATCGTTATACAATCTTTAACATTCCATTTATTAATTAGTTGCTGCTTTAAAGGTGTTTCTAAATTATGGACCAAGTTTGTTAATATTCTCTTCACTAGGATCGTGTTTTTGTATTCAATGAATTCAAGTTGAATTCTGATGAATAAGTTCAACTATCAGTAAAATCACTCGGAGTTGATATCAAAATATTGTGGCTGAAAGACTGGATAACAAAGGAAGTGCTACAGTTTCTTCATAAACTTATGGTTCTGTTTGCCAAATTTTTCGGATTTGTGATCAAGTAAAACCTATACAACATTCCAGTAATGGCCATGCATATTTCTTGCGCCATAAATAGCTTTTTCTATTGCAATAAAGTTGGACCATTATTCTATATTAGCGTACCATTTCATAGAATGCTCTTTCACTAAATTGAAAATGTAAAAATTTTTTAATTTAAATGTTTTAATTGAAAAATTTAATCCCGGATGAATACCATGTTCTGGCCAATAAACTGAATCGCACTTCTGAAATTAAAAAAATATATCTTTATCCCATATTTTATAAATTTAAAAAATTCTTAATTACTTGTACAAATCTTACAACCACAGATATTCTACTAAAATTAGCTCATTGTACCAACAATTTTACCAATCAAGTGCTTTAAAACACATAACGGGCCTAAAATGTGAAATATTAAGATCTAAAAAATTATCAAGATAAAATTAAAAACTATTTTAGTTAGTTGAATATTTTGAAAAGTTATATATCCATTTTCACTTAATCCAACATTTCCAATATGATGTTTTTAATTCTATTAAATTAATATTCAATTTTAATCTGCCATGAACAAAAGTTCCTTAATTTGAATCCAGTTGAACGAGCTAAAATAAGTAAAATAAATAATAAATTTTATTAAATAATTATTAAAGATTAAAGATTTAAAAAAAGTAAATAATAACATTTGTAATTGTTTAGCTCAGGTTAGAAGACATACACGTAATCAGACGCTATATACTAAGAAAATTAAAATTTCTTTTTATTTTTAAAACTCCTTTCCTTACAAACGAATACTATATTATGTACACAAGGCCTGTGTTACACTTTTGCTAAAACGGTTTAATCTACGTTGAAAACATTATTCAATTACTTCTTTGCTTAATTAATATGGACTGTAAATAAAATCATATATTTTGTAACCGACTATATATATTCTGGAAAAAGCGAATACCCAGATTTTGAATTCAACTCTAAAATCTCTCCTAATTCAGAATATTATCTCATATACATAAATACATATATATACATATATTGTGTAAAGTGTTTAATTTTAATGCCTCCTTGTTCTGGCTAGCCGCAAACGAGACCATCAGAGCGCGCGCCGTAGTGTGCATTACTCGGAAGCGTCAGGGGGCGACCGATCATTTATTTTAAAGTTTTCTTACAATGTTTTAAATCTATAAGCGAAAATGTTAAGAAAAGAAATTCGCCGAATTTATATTCAGTGTGCAGGCAAATGCTAGTTAATTACATTGAAGTTTTCGGTTAATTATGTATTTATTATAATAAATAAAAATGGAACTGTTGCACTCCCTCCCCCCAAATACAAAAAATGTGAATATTAATTTTAATCCAAAATACTTAAAAAAATAGTTTTAATGTACTGCTTGAGGCCCTAAATTAAGGCTATTTAATGAGAAATAACGCCCGGGGTTTAATTTTTCATAGTAATTGAGAAATAAAGCCCCCAAAATCCACATACTATCCCATATACCCAGAGTTTTATTTCTCTTTTGAGTTGAATAGCGACTTTTATGAGAAATAAAGCGCAACAGAATTATTTCTCATTTCAATTAAACCTGCAAAAAAAAAATATTTTAGTAAATAGTTAATTTTAATTATATAACGTCAGGGACGGGGACGAATATATACAGACTTTCTTGTACTATGATATTAAAAATAATTTGCACACATTTTAGAGTTTAAATCGAAATCAGGGGTATTCCCTATTTCCAAAATTAAAAAACAAAAAATAATTTTACATATAAACTACATTTATTCTACAAACTGCACATATATCCTGGATACATTAATTCATAAATACTCTGGAAAAAGAGTCAACTCTGATTTTTTAAGCAACTTAAATATGTCTAATCTCGCATAGACAAATATAAAAATATTATAAATAATTAAATATTATACATAATTAAATTTATTTTATTTTTAAATCAAATATTGATAAATATTTTTTCAAATTTCTTAAAAGTATTTTTATTGAACTCGGGTCGATATGAACATTGTGAAAATTGATAATTAATTATACTTGTTTTAATTGTTAATTGTAACAAGACACCTGTTAACAATTTTTGTGATTAATGGCAACCCCTTAATAATGGTAATTTTAGTAGCACTCAAAAGATTTAATTAAGATTAATGATTATAAAAAAAAATGTTTATACTAAAATCGCAAGTCCATTATTTTTATACCCGTGCATACATATATGACATCGGGTATATTAAAATTGCTCCTCCGTTTGTAACGCATCGATCTAAACAAGCTAGATATAGTATCAAGGGTACGTATTGGCTCAGAATCGTAAAATGAGTCGATCTAGCTATGTGTGTCTGTCCGTCCGTCCTTCCGTTCGTGTGTCAGCACGATAACTCAAAAACTAAAAGGGCTACAGCTTTGAAATTTTTACAAAATATTTTTCAATCAATTTCTAGGTTCCTTATTTTTTTCGGTTAAGATCGGACTAAAACTTCGGGTAGCTCTCGAACAACTAACTTTTTTAACTCCAATATTTTCATATAAAAATTTGAAATTTTGCTATGCATCTTGTATTTAACATGAAATTATATGAATTTTGTTTTTTTTTTGTTTTGTTGTTTTTTTTTTTTGTAGATAACATAACGATTTCGAGTTACGATTTCATATGATTTAAATGATGCGTAGTTTATTTAAGATAAGCAAAAAAGAGCACAAAGATTTTTTTTAAGTAAATGGCTTCATAAATAATTTATATGTATTCATATAATATGTGTATTTATGTGTAATATTTTGCATGCTTTGTATCAATTCTTCTAATCAATCGAATTGAACAGAAATTTGAATAAGACATATGTGAACATTTGAAGTTGTGAACCTGTTAATTAAGTCAATATGGCATCAGAATTATTTTCAGGCTTTATAAAATTCTTTTGTAACTAATTTCAAACCCAATTTTTACTTTTTTTATGATTTTTTTTAAATAATTAAATAACACTTAGTAACTGCGGTATATACCTTTTAATTGTTCTGAAATCATTTTTAAAATAGCTTTTACCAATAGAAACTATTTTATTTTCAACTTGATTCTTGTTATTTCTCTACCACTGATCTTCTTCTATGGCGCTAAAGTCCGTTTTTGAACCTTGGCCTCCTTAAATCATCCTTTTCCAGTTCATTCGATCTTGGGCAGCTGTTATTTATCAAATTTTGCTCTTGGAGCATTGATGCAGCGTGTAATTAGACGGCATCAATCATTTGATTTCTCGGCTCCCTACTGGTCTTTTTCCATCTATTTTCCCATTTAATGCTTTCTTTGGAATGCCGAAATCTGGCATATGTTATATGAGACCATCATTGTAGCTCGACGTACGTCACAACATCGCTGTCGACGACATAGCGTTTTGTACTAACGTAACTAGTTTTTTTTTCAAAAATTTATTGATTTTATTTTATTAAACTGTAATAGTCTTAAAATATATTTTTAAACTTAAAATAAAATCATTTATATTCTGAATTTGTATTCTGTAGATCAAAGCTTTTGAAAAATTTTATAATGAAAATATTTCATCAACATGGTTTTTTTCTTTTAATTATTAGTTTTTTAAGACTTACATTTAGACGACACAAAAGTAGAAGATAATTAAAATGTACTAATTAAGTAAATTTTAGAATGATTATAATGGACTATGCTGACGATTTTTCATTATAAATAATTATTAAATTCAATAAAGGTTATGCAATTAATAACAGCAACATGGGGCACAATAGTAATGTATTTATACCCGTATGACTATATAGTCAAAGGGTATAATAAATTTGCCATTACGTTTGTGACGCAGAGAAGGAGGGGGGTAGATATAGACTCAAGTGTATGGATCGGATCAGAAGCGAAAAATAAAACGATTTAGCTATGTATGTCCGTCCGTCTGTCCGTTCGTCTGTCCGTTTATTTATCTTTTATGTGTCGTCGACTTTTACAATTAAATTGAAATTCTGCAATATAAAAAATATTAATAGAAATTATTTAAGGAATTTTAAAATTTAATTTTTCAATAATTATTTATAAAATAGAAAAACTAAATTTAATGAGTCAATTGAGAAAATTTATTTTATAATTATGATCATAAATCATAATATTTGATCTGGTAAATGCACTGAAGCATTGAGAAAATTGCCGTACATTGTACTATGAATTATTCATCAAATTTTATTTTAAAATTAATTAAATTAATTATTATTTTGAACAAAATACTTTATATAATTATAAATATTATAATACTTATAATATTTTCATTAGTTTAATCATGAAATTTGACTTAACTAAATTTACAACTCAATAAAGAATTATACATCAATTATTAAATGTTGGGATCAATAAATTAACATGATTTTTCAAAGTGTTGTAATTGTGTCTTGTAAGATTACACACTTAGTAGATTACATTAATGTTAGTTGGTAACTTTAACACCTCCGATTGAGGATTATTTTTTTTTATTTAATTGTAAAGTTTTTATTAATTATACAAATTAATAAATTAATAATTATATATATTTGTATTATATTTATTTACTAGCTGTTGGCCCGTCACAGAATGACGGAAGGTCAGTTGAAAGAAGAACTTTTTCTAATTAAGAACTATTTCTAATTTAATTACATATATTACATAAACATATATTATATATCAATACCATTTTCTTAAATAAAATGGTAACCGTTGCATTCTACGTAATACAGACTATGCTTCAATTCTAGTTATGTACAAAAAAAACAAAAACTTACATGTTGTTGTATCTAAAATTTGAAGATGAATAATTTATTTAGTCTACCTTTTTTATGTTTTGAATTTGATAAAATTTTGGGGCTGTTAGTTCAAATCCCTTCTTGGTGAAATGTTTTTTTAATTTCAATTAATATTTTTTTTTTTATTCAATTACGTACTTTTTAAAATTAAGTTCGATAAATTTGTGTTAATAAGAGATGTGAAATAGATTTATTTTGTTTCAATAATGATTTATTTCTCCAACTATTAATGTTTTGTATATACATACATTTTTAAAAAATGTTGTTATACATTCTATATTGTTTCCTTTGTTTAGATTCAAATCAAAATACTTGTTTGAAGGCTAACCGTTCTATAATGTACTTATTCAACATGCTAAATAATGTATCTATTTATATGTACGTGAAATTGTATTAAATAAATGTTGATTTTTGAATTGAGTTTTGCATTATCAAATGCAAATTATAAATTTTATTTGAAATTTTTTTAATATACCTAACCCTAACTAAGTTTAAAATCTATTTTGTCTGGTTTTTATGGTGCATTGAACTCAGAGGTATTGCATACCTGAACCCACTTTCCCAACCGTCAGTTGTTACATAATTTTTTTCCATTTTAACTTTTAAATAGATAAATAATTAAAAAGTTATGAAGGAAGGGATGAGAGATAGATGAGGTAGAGTTGAGAGCGAGATGAGGGGAAACTTTGAAATTACTTTAATACATTTCTTGGTTTATTTGCTTAAGCAAACCAAGCAATGCATCAAAGCATACATTGGGCTTTCGCCCTTATTTCAGATATTTACTGAAAATTATTAAGACCAACTACACAAATGTTCCTGTGAAGCATTGTCTTCTTAATTTTTATTGACAAAATGTCTTACTATATATTTAAAATTTCCAGAAAATCTTCTGTGATTTTTAAAACTGAAATGAAATTTTTCATAAACTAATAAGTAAATTTTATTTCAAAAAAAAATTTTTTTTTTTTATTAAAAATAAATAAAATATTTTTTGGCCTGCTTATGATAATTTATGATATTTTATTTTCTAAAATAAAACACATCCAACAAAACGTCAATATTTTATTTTTTTATAATTGAACACATCCAACAAAACACATTTAATTGAATGCGTTTGTTACACCTCATTCTAGACAAATATATTAATAATAATTAATGAAATTCTACAGTTGAAAATCTTACAGGTTTATTATTATTTATTTATTTATTTAAATATTTTATAAGCAATTTAAGAGAAACAATTAACTTTATTTTGAAAACTGCCTGTGGCTTGAAAATTACTTTTTACATAAATTTTTTTTATTGCCTTAAGATTTAAAATGAATTTATTTATAGCTAAATGTAAAATATCTTGATTTCCTAAGTTTCGTGAAAATAAAATATTTATGTTTTACTCGTTTTAAATAAAAAATTTTGAAGTGTAAAATTCAAATTTCCACAAAAGTTGTTCCACCTAATAGTATGATCAAATAGCAATCAAATGCTAAAATTTTTTAAAATTAGTTCTAATACAGAGAGAGGGGAAGGTGCCAGAGAAGGTTCAGAATAACTGACAGGAAGAGTTGCAGGAGGAGGTGGACGCGAAGTTGAACCGACTATCTCTTAAATGTAACAACTTTGTATGAATTTGCTAATATATAAATGTCAGTTGTGAAAAATTATTGTATAAATTCCTTTTATGAAAATGATTGTAAAACAACTGTTATCATAAATTTTAAAAATATGAATTGAATAATGAAACTAGATGTTCTTGATTAAATATCTTGAGAATTACGAATGCAGAAGAATATAAAGTTGATAGCAAATTTTTATTAGTATTTTGAAGAAATCTTAGTGACTTTAGAAAATTCATTATCTTTTATTAGCTATAACGAAAAATATATAGGTATCATAAAAATGTAACAAATATTATAGGATTTTCTTTGTATTCAAAAAATCTATAGCCTAATACCCGTTAATTCATCGTAAAAAATATTACCTATAACCTAAAGTTTTTACAAATTTTATTTTTTCACTTTGAATCTTGTGTTTCTAAATTTTAACATAAAAAAACTGTCGAAAATAGAAAAATAGATTAACAAACCGTTAGTAATGAAAGTGTCATAAAAATTCGTGATGTTGGTAATCTTTCAATATAATCAATATAAATATTTATTTAGTTTTATTTAAGCCATCATTAAAAAATTTGTTTACTAATAATGAATCATTAAAATGCAATTTGTTTAAAATGTTAAATAACAAAATCTATTTTGTTTTATTAATTTTCGAAAAACAAATAACCAAAAATATAGATACTGTCATTATAATCTATATTAATTTATGTCATGGTTCATTTAACAAAATTGTAATCCAAATTCTAATTTGATCACAAATTTGATATTTATTGTGCTAAAATAATTTAAATTAATGCTGCAATAAGTTTTTTTTAGGTTAATAATTCATCATTTGTAAATACTTTCGAAAATTCTTATTAATCTAATGATAAGTGTCAAAAACATTAAAAGTTTTATTTACTTATTGTGAATTTTATTAAAAGTCAATTGTGAATTAAATTTAATTGTCATATTTTGCTATCACGTATGTTCAAACTTATGATATTTAATTGAGTACTATCAATGAAGAAGTCTGCATGTCGTAAACGAAATACTGGTATTTGTAAAAATAAATAATTTTAGTAAAATTAAATGGAAACTACTTGTATTATATTTCTTTCATATACATTTCATTCAAACGCTCATTAATATATTATATATTCATATAATATTTATTTGTTGTAATATAACAATCTTCAGATAACATTATTGGAATAAGTAATGGTAGTATGTATTTTGACCAGGTGGGCTGGGCTTATTGCACCAATAACCTATCACTAATCAAATTTTCATATTTTGATTAGTAAAAAATATTCACTTATGGAAGAAATGATAAAACGATTAGTGGTATAGATGAGTATTGTTTAAATATGGCTCTTGTTTTTTTTTTAAGTCTTTTTAGCATTCAAAAATTAAAATGATTTTACAACAATTTATAGAATAAAAAACTAATTTGAGTGGTAAGAAGAAAGTTCGAACCCTTCATATAGATAACTTTATTTCTATCTCACTCTGAATAATTTTCAGAATTATTTTTAGAAATTGTGATCTTAGTAAAAATAAGTACAAAATGTAAATAATACAATAATTAATAAATTTTAGCTGTTTACTAATCAATTCTGTGTTAACATGCACATTTTTTATAATCCCCTTTTTTATGAGATATTTAAAATGACGTAAACACTGATATTAATCTATAAAAAAAAAATTGGTTCGAGTTTTATGGAAATAATAATTGCATTTATAATTTGCAAAGTAAATATTAAAATTTAGTACCTATAAATATATATTTTCAAATTTTATAAATATTATAACTTATAAGTGTATCTAATAAACTTGAATAATAAAAAAGTTAATGTTAAGAAATATCCAAAAAATTCTGATTTAAGAAATACATAAAGCATTGCATTATGGACCAAAAATGTACCTTTAGGCTTAATAATAATTTTAAATTTGGTTCTTGTTTTTTAATATTTTTCAAGGTAATTTTAGTTGTTTAACTACTTTTCTAACTTTTATGATCATGAATACGGTGTTTCTTAATTTTTTTTACAGTTGTTTTCCTTTATTATATGGTTGTGATTAAGATAATAATAATGATAATTAGAAGTTTCATTAATAAAATTTAGTTTTGGTTAATTTTATAATGATTTAGTTTTGTAATTAAAAAAAAACAAATTAAATTTTATGAATAACTTTAAAAAAAACCTAAATTGATATACAATTATTCTTTGTACTAATATAAGTTGATAATTAATTAGTATTTTATTAAAGAGTAAATTTTTAAGTGAATTACAATTTTTATAAGGGTTTTCCAAATACTGATGTTTGAATGTCATTAAATTTTTAAATTAATAGTAGAGTAGACTGTGCCAACTCTGGGGTACCCGTATGACCGATATATAGATTTGGTGAAATTTTAAATATACACCTTATTAGCTTTCATTTATGAACAAAAGAAAATATAAATTGAAAGGCAGCTCTTCGAACCTCTTCCACTACACCGAGGAAATTTTTTTCAGAATTTGTCCTTTAGAGTTAACTGGTATTTTTAAAATTCCAAACATTCTGCATTAAACTAAACTATTTTTGGCTAAATGTCAGACACCATTTTCATTAGTATACAGTTATTTTCATATAAAAACAGAAGTTGTATGGCAAGATTTGAATAGCGATGACGGCTATTGCATAAAAACAAATTTGTGAAAATTTCAAAATTCTATCTACTTTGTTTTTTGATCTATTGTGCAGACGGACGGACATACATAGCTAGATCGATTTATTTTTCTATTCTGATCCGATCCATACCTTTGACTCTATATCTACCCCTCCTCCTTCTCTGCGTCAGAAACGTAATGGCAAATTTAGTACACACTTTTGACTTAAAGTCATGCGAGTATAATAATCTAGTCTAACGCCAAATACACGAACTATTTCATATGAGCTGGGCGACAGAATTACATAGTATATGCCCTTAAAGTTATTGTTAATAAAGTATATATGTGATTATATCTAGATTAGGTCATGAAAATATTTTTTAATTCTATTTATTTAATTTTATGATTTAATTTGATCAAAATTTAATCAAGGTTATAAATATCATATTGATATTAAAAATTTTGTAATTGTACAATTCTTGAAAAAAACAAAATTAAAAAAAAAACTATTCATTAAAATGTAATAATCAATCAATTTAATTCAATTTAAAGTGTCAATTTTATTGGTAAAATATAATTAATTACCATATACAGAATTAGTTACAGCAAAATGTATTTTGCCAATGCCGCAATAAACATTTTAGGTTTAATTGTCAATTTAATTTATTTTGGAAACATATAAGTTGTCAATGCATATTATAGGGCATCAATTAAATTACATATTAAAATTAATCAAATGTGAAATAAGTATTCATGAAATATATAATTTTTTTTTTTTTAATATTAAATCAAATAAATTACATATTAAAATTAATCAAATGTGAAATAAGTATTCATGAAATATATAATTTTTTTTTTTAATATTTTTACGAACGTTTTTAAATTTTGCAGAGCAGTGACCTTAACTAATTTATAGTTATTAAAATGAAAATCTTGATAATCCAAGAGTTAAGCATTATAAAATCTAATTTTTAGAATTCTAGAATAATTCAACCAAAAACAATATTATCGCAGTTGCAATATATTATTATTATTTAAAATTATACTGGAATTGGGAGCGGTACAAAATCGCAGTTGCCAAAATCTTGATGGTCCAAATTAGGTTTTAGTCGTTTTAACTTAAAAACGACTTTAGTCTTAAAAAAAAGCTGACTAGCTGGAATACGAAAAATTAAATGGTAAATTTGATAAGAACCCGTTAAGATCGGCAGTTCTAATAATAAACGAATTGCTAAAACCAGTAAAGTAGCACTAAGGTAGTTCCACAATAGTAGGAATGCGCATTTGGTAACGGGGAGGTTCAATGTTATTGTTTGAGGGGAGGCATCAGTGATTTCATTTCTCGTCGTTAAACGTATTGGTCAGGACAGCCTAGCTGTATCAATTGCAGAGGTTATGGCATTTAATTTTCTCGGCAAATTGTAAGATGCCACCAAAGTGCTGAATAAATCGATAAATATATATGATATAAATAATTTAACCAATCTTATTTGGAAAATATTTAAAGATATTATTAAATATTATTTGATTTCTTTTATTCTTCTGTTTTATGTACATACAAGATAATCAAGTTTTTTTTACCTTAATGGCCAATTCATCTTGATTGCTAATGATCTGTTTTATATTTTTTTAACAAACACTAAGTAGATAGATGAAACGTATACCTTAATTGGTAACATACATATTTCTTAGATACCATAAAGGCAATTTATCTTAATCAATTACATTTGCAAAGAATTTAAAGAAAAACAACAAGAAAAAATCAACCCTGCGAACTTATTCAACATTAAGAGAATTGTTATTTAATACGATAAGAAAAGAGATTTAAGTTATAAATTTTAGTTAAATCTAATTGAATTTTTATGAATACAAACAAGATGAGATTTAGGATTGTTATATGTAATTTTAGAAATTTTAATAAATTTTTTTAATTATGAATTATTTCATCAATATGATATTGAAATACTTTTAAATAAAATGCATGATTATTCCTTGTGCTAAAGGGATAGTCTTTTGTTTTTGGCTTTAAAATCAAAAACAAAATTATTGAATAAATAATTTCATTAAAATATTTAAAATTTTATAAAGAAAGAATTGTATATCTCTTTCAAAATCATATCCAAATAGTCCAACTGAATGTAAATCACTTTATCACATTATATACTGACCAAACATATTAAAAAAAAATTTTAATGTATTATTTGCACAACTTGGTAGGTTCAAAATTATATAATCATTTGATTTACAGTTTTCGTGGGAAACAAGCCGATTTAAGCGTTTTTAACACATTTTCAAAAAAATTTGTAAAAATGTGCCTACATGGTTTCACTCTGTCCATCCGGCAATCCGTCCGTCTGTTCGTCCGTCGGTATGTTTACAAAATTTTTAAAATCGTTGGAAATAGAATAAAGAAATTTTAACCCCTAATGGAAGAACTTTTTTCCATAGCCCCACACATTCAGAACTACAGCCCCCCAAAGTCGGGAAAAAGCTTCATATTTAAATTGTTATAACAAGAGTTCTGTTAGGTATATTTGCAATATGAAAACGGTAAAAGAAAGCTGTTTTGATGAGATTTATAAATTTTTGAAAGGCAAATTTACTAAAATTTATCGTTTTGCAAAACTCAGTTTTTGCTAATTTTTTGGTACCACATATTTTGTGAACATATCTTTGGGGTGTGTTAGAATCTTAGAAATTAATAGAAGTCGGTTAACAAATTTTTTTTGCCACGCCCTCTGTTAAGGGGCTATAAGAGCTCGAAAATTGAAATTTTGCTATTTTTAAACACCTGTAACTTGAATACCTACCGAAATTTTTTTTAGTAATATACAAAATTCAAAGCTCCAACATTATACTTTAACATATGTCAAAAGTTTTTCTTAAATTTGAAAGCGGTTCTTTAAATTGAAGAAAGTGTCTCTTAGTTTTAACCATTTTTGCTTAGATAGTAAAATTCGAAGTAAAATTCCAAATTTTGGTTGAATTAATAATTTAATTCATAGAACCTTAAAAAAATGGGGGGGATGAGGTTAGTGAAGTTAGATACTCGAGAAATTTGGCAACCTTCCAACTTAAGTGTCTATTAGGACCTAAAAATTAAAAATTTACTGTTTTTATAAGTAAGCAGTAACCAAATCACCAGTGCATGTATTTTCTAAATTAAACATTAATATTGAAGCTGCAACATTATATTTTGATAAAATACTTAGTATTAAACCCTATATAAATTTGAAAATGTGCTTTTTTAAAAATCCTTTGTTTTTTTATCACTTGTTTCATTGCTTGTTTTAAATCTCCCGAGTTCTTTTTTAAAGGTTTCCCGAATTTGGGTTTGCAAATGAGCTTAAAGAGTACCATAATAAATTGAAGTTGTAGAATCATTTGACCATATAATTCTAAAAAATATTTTAATTTTAAAAAATTCAATCTTATTATGTACATAAATAAACGGATTTTTTTTTTGGTTATATACTATTTTGTTTTCGTAATATAATGGGAAGAAAATGAACCAGACGTAGGTACTGAATTATATTAAAAAAAATTTCTTAGTTTTATTTAAACATTTTGTAATGTTTATAAATTATTGACGAAGCCAAAAGTTGTCCAGAATATAAAAAAAAAATGCCGCAGACACTAGTTTTTTTCAACATTACAAAATTGAATGGGATTGTTTGTAAACCGTATATGGAATTCAAAGTAAAAAGCGCAATTTTAAAATAATATATAACAAGCAGAAAAACTAACAGTACTACAAAGTCTACATTTAAGGTATTGCAAAAACGAAAAATACACAATATCTATATTAATATTTAAATGTAATGCCTATAGACAAATATGGCGTCAAGGCCACATTAAAGTTCACTGAAGATATGATTTAAATTGTCTATGTACATGATAGACTAATTCAATATATAGCTCGACTGTAATACTGTATGCAGTGTTCCCATATAACGAAAATTATATTAAAATATTTTTATTTTTAGATTTTCCATATGGTTATTACAAGAGCTGTTAATGAAATAATTGCGGTGTATCCAGTGAAATTTATATAATAATTATATTATATAAATTGGTAATTCATTAGAACCACTTAAAACGCCACCACATATTGAACAATTGACTGTAGGTTCAACAGTATTGCAGTTGCAAAGCTAAGACCTACTGATTCCGTGTAACGGAACAAGGCTGTGTCCAAAATGGCTATCGAATAATTTAACTAATTTAAATGATGAACAAAAAGTCAATTATGCTAAAGTCAATTATGCCTCCTCTTAAACAATTTCATCGTAACATCAGAGGAGCAGCAAATGCTCATTTCTACACTGTGGAAATTCCAAGATGGTTTAAAACTGGTTTTGGAAACTCATTAGTCGAGAGGACTGCTAAGATGTGGAACATATTTCCATCTAATGTGTTCCCCAATTTTAATAATGTTCCATACTACAACTTGCAAAAATTCAAAACGAATCTTTTCAGATTCATTTCCAATCTACCTCCTAATTCCCCTCTAATATCCTATTTTCCTTCCCTTTCCAACTAAACCTTCATATTATGTATACAGGAATCCATTCCTAGCGTTCAGTTAGCGTGTAAAATAAAAAATATCTAAAGATATTGTATAGATTCATTTAATGTTAATGTGTATATTAAAATGGGGAGACCATACTTACCTATATCATATTTCAAAATAAGCCACACCAGATCCATGTACAGTAGGGAATTATGGATTTTTGAATTCCTTTGACAGTCTTTTAATGCAACTAAACTTCAAATCCGCTTTCTTAATAATGGAAATTGTTAAGTTATAAGGTAAATACTGAATGTTGTTTTTGAAATTATTAATATTATAATACTTGTAAAATTTTTAAATGAAAATGCCTTTTACAATTCTTTTGCTTAATTCAATCATTACATGAGTTTTATTATTCATAATTTATTGCAAAAGATATACAAGTCCAAAACTAGCACTTTTGAATTGCAAAATTCCTTAAAGTTCATGAATATGATTTAATTTCGAATTCTTTATAAAAATATTTCGAATTCTTTAACAAATTATATAAACACAATAAATTACATCATACAATAATAACTTTTAAACATTTTCTCTGCATGTTAACAATTAAAAGAATACGACAATTTGAATAGCGTGAGTGCTTTTTTGTAAAAGATTTTGATTTTAACAGCAAAAAACAAAATATTCTCTTGTATATTTAAACAAGGGAGTTACGTGAAGTCAAAATTCAAAACTAAATTGTAAAACAATAATTTCATTAAGAATAGTTAAATGTAAATTTAACTTCGGAAAATGTCATTTTTAATTAAATCATGGTACATTTATTAAAAAAATTTTAACTCTTGGCTAAAACTTTTATGAACTGGAAATTTGAAATAGAGAACTCCCTGATGCATACAATTGAAGATGTGATGACTAAAAGTTGTATTTTGTATTTAGACATGAAATGTCTAATGTAAGAAATTAACAATAAACAATATATAGGTGTGATTATTCAAAATGGCAAGCCCTCAAAATATTTTCATTAAAACTTCAAACAAGAATTCTAAAATAGATAAATTTAAAAAAAATTGTAGAAGATTTTGAAAGTTAAAGGTCAAATCATGACACCTCTTCTTAATTTATATATATTTAAATTTGCATGTATTTAAAAATAGTCCAAACATTTAAGATTATAACTAAGATACTTTGGTCTATTAATAAAATCCAGGTTTGGAAGCTTTCATTTGAAACATTTACGATGCCGTGATATAAAATCATATGTTATAAAGGCATAATGGCGTCTATGGTTTATGACTCACTACAGTGCGGCATGAAGCCATAATCACGGAATTTTTTAATATGGCTTTAAGACACACGAGAGGAAGCCATAATGGCAATGACTCCCATCATAAAAAACTGTATAATAGAAATTGTAAAAATTGTTATGTGAAAAACTATAGAAATGTTATTTAGGTACATCTTCTATGCGTAGCTAGTGTTTCTGTATAAAAATAGGATTTTTCAAAATTTTTGATTTTGCAACCAACTAATAAAATCGCACATAATTCAGAATCTGCCATTAACAGATATGTACATTACATATATATATATAAATATTCTGGAAAAAGCGAATACGCTGATTTTGAATCCGACTCTAAAATCCATCACAATTCAAAATAACGTATATATACATAAAGGTACACATACTATGTAGAAGACATACAATTCTAATATCGTCGAGATCCTGGTCAGCCCACCGCAAATACGACTGTCCTGCGTACTGCAAGGTCGCATACGCGGTCACGAAAGCGCGCAAACAGGCGTGAGTGCCTTGAAATTCACCTAAAAGAATAAAACAACTTGCAAAAATCAACGAAAAATTCTATATTTATAATGTTTATAATATTTATAATACCTTAGCAAAATTTAATTTTCTAAAAGTATTTTTATTAAAATGAGTGAATACATTTTGAATATATTTTCGACTATCGATTTACATATTAAGAATAGCATATGACAGTTGTTACGCTTTACAAACCCTACTTTAATTTCATTGTTACAGGGCAAGCATAGTTTAAAGTGGTTTCAAGGTAACATCAAAATCACTGTAAAATTTTAATTCAAGCCTACAATTTTGGTTATATGGTGGTATGACACAGTTGAGTGATTTATTAAGCCACTATCGCTTTATGACATTAGGCGTTATATTACGGCACAACATTTGCGAAGTAGAGCTTAACTTCTATGTCTTAATTTAATTTTAAGCTCATAAATGTTTGCCGATTGACTGATTTATCTTTATTTGTTAATTTTACGACACTTACTCGTATATCATAAAAATTTTTAATACAATTTTCATTTGAAATTTAATTTTAGAATTTATTAACAATAAAATAACACATTAAAATCCAATTTAAAAAAACCTTATATCAGTATTTAAATTATATGATGTTTGTTATAACTGAAGTTGGGAAAATCTCTAATGCAGATAATTGCCTAAAAAATTTATAAGTTATAACATATTATGAAAAATCTTGGAAAAACAAATGATACCAGCAAACATAGTTTTATAACCTTGGCTTAAAAAAACTAGGATGTTACAACAAAATAATAAAATAAACTAAAATGAAGCTATTTTGAAGATTAATTTGCTTTATGTAAAAGAAATACACAAAAAGTTTTATGTGATAATTGAAATTGGTGTTAAGTTATTATTTTACCTATATTCTAATATATAAAATTATATATTCATCATGCAAACCTACTAAATCGCAGTTTAATTGTATATTAATTGTATAAAATTAATAAAAATTCTTAATGTTTGTGAATTTTCGGATTATTATTTAAAAAAAATATTTATTTAAATTTAATCAATTTAGAATAATTCATTTAGTTAAAAGAAGTAATGGAAAAACCCAGAGTTTTTAAAAAAAACCAAATCAAACAATGTTATGGGTAAAGGGTAGAACTTTCCTAGTATTTTATTTTATACCCTAAAAGTTGTAAAATAAAATCAAGGGATGCGTCCTTTAATATTTAAATTTAATGTTGGGGCTTGAACTTTTGTAAATTAACTCAAAAAAGAAATGGAGCGGTATTCAAGTTATGTGTGTTTAAAAATTACAAATTTTCAGTTTTCAACTCTTACAGCTCCTAAACGAAGATACAAACAAAATTATGACTTATAATTATTTCTAATTATCTCAAAATTTCAAATTTTTATAACTTGCCATTCGGAAAATATTAGAGATATGGGAAATATTTGGAAGGTCAAAAAATTTGGTAATTAAAGGTGAACTAAAGTAAAAATTAAATGAAATCAGCTGTTGCTTGGCTAGATTAAAGATACAGTTTTTAGCGCACTTTGGATGGCTGTATCTTCATAACGGAAAGGTCCAGATGAAATATTTTGTCCATAGCCATAACAATTTTGTTTGTGGTACTTATTTATACGTTAAAATTTAAATTTTTAATAGGTATTTTAACTTAACTTAAAATTTAATTATTTTATTACAAACGCTTTTAAAGTTTTGTAAATGCCCGGACTGAAAGACAAACTGTTATAATTTTTAAGATAATTTTTTTTAAAATATGCTAAAAATAAACAATTTGCATGAAAAATTACTCACTTTAGCTTTATATTCATATATAGTTAGTATTTCATATTTTTATATTCAAATTTATCTTTAATTTTGCATAAGGTATGTAATATGTATAAATTATGTCCTTGTTACTACTTACATAAATAATTTACTTTTGTCATTACAATGAGTAACACTTACTAAAACCATTCCCACGGCTTTTTTATGTTCAATTATGAAAAAATTAAAATTTAAACATTCATAATTGAAGCTTAATTATATTTATCAAATTAAATTTGGATTAAAATTATTTTAATCGTACATTTAACAATTTTTAATCGTAATACCATTAATATAAGATTTAATTGAGGTAAATAATAGATGACATTGTTTATCTTTTGTGCGAACAATTGAATTATATCTTATATATTTTTTACTTCTTATATATTGGATTTATTTCAGATTTTAGATCAGGTACTATAAAATTTATAAAACATTTTATTTTAATAGTAATATTGAATATCAAAACAAATCTTTATATTGTATTATATATAAATTACTTAAATAATCTAATAAGTATGGATATTAATTATTCCTCAACTTGTTTTAATATAACATAATAAATCATTTAATAATAAAGAGAAAAGTTTCTCGTCTAAGTCTTTTGAATTTTTGCCTTCTTAAATCCTTTGAATAAACAATCAAAGTTTTTCCAAAGAAGATAACCAATTATTTGTATCATTTATAATCAATAAGAAAAATTAAAAACATTTTTTTTCCGTTCTATTGAAAACTTTTTTTAAACTACCCAGTTTTCGAACATTTTCAAATTTACATTGCCTTTATGACTATCTACTGGGATTTTTAAAATAAGTTGTGACTTTCAAATTATATGACAATAGAAACAATATATATTATTTTAATCCTAATTAAAGTGGTAATGTTTTTTTTAAAAATATTTAAAATTATATAATTTAATTTAAAATGTCAGCTGCTTTCTAAAAGACTTAGTTTTTTATTCATTAAATAATTTTTCTTAAATTTTAATTTACCACATATAAACTACATATTCTCCTACAAAAAATCTTAATTTTCATTGAAAAAAATTGAAGAATTTCTTGCATATTTAATAAATTTTTAAATCATTTATCAATTCAAAGTAATTAAGTGTTTATTAATTCGATAGAAAATACATTAATATAAACGAACCTGCATAGTTTAAGAAATCTGAATTCATATTTTTTTTGCAACTATTCTTTTGATAAATTGATTTTTATAAATTTTTATTTATGTCAAAGAAATTGATTTTGCGGCAACATGTAATTATATCTTCTAAAAAAAGCTATTTTTAAAATAATTGATGTAGAACAAATAAATATTAATTTAAATTATAACCCTCAGAGTTATGACACTGCACCATTTTAGAATGCTAATCTGTTTTACAAAACGTTATCTTCAGAAAACTTTCCAATTGAGTTCTTCTTTTTTAAATTTTAAACACTTTTTAGATCTACAATTTAAATTATTCAAAAGGTATTCTGTTTTTGAATTTGTATCTGCTGCATATTTTGAGTATTTAATATAAATAATCATATTATAAGACAGTATACAATGCTATTTGTTTCATATTGTTCATTAAAATAGGATTTTATATGTTTTTAATTTAAATCAAATTATTTTAATATTATTAAACACTCTATTTTTAATAAAAAATTTATTTATATGGCTGCTTTAAGTAAATTCAAAATCATCTAAAAAAATAATAACAAATGTTAATTGATGCAGCAATTTATGTGTCAGTGTTACGCAATAAATGTCAAAGAACTGCTATTAATTATGACGTTTAAAAGCAATTAAATTTTCAAATACTTGAACAACGACTTGATGTCGTTGTGCAAAAATATATTGTTTAATAAAAAAAATAATGTTATAAATCAATTAAAAAACTTATTTTTATATATATACTTATTTAATTCTTTTTTTTTTTTTAATTGTTTAAAATAAAATATTATAATAGATACATGTTATTTTTTTAGTGTTGGTTGGAAAATTTTGAATTGATGAAGCTCAGGCCTTTAAAATGCAGACAATGAGCAATTTTTCTGCGAATGATTTTTTTTGCAAGCGAATATTAATATAATTTTGAGCCCACTTGTTGTTCTTTTTTTTTTTTTTTTTTTTTTTTGCCGGCACCTTTACGTGCTAACTGTTCAGCCTGACTATATATGTGCATGTCGGAACAGGGGAGATATATTCATATATTAGAACTAATCAAATTAATTCCACATACAATTTAAACATGAGATAGTACTACGCCTTATTTATAACATGTAGAAATGTCTTAGATTTTCAATAAATGCTGTTCTATTTTTGCTGTTCTATTTTGAACCCAAAGGCGAATGGTAGCTGAGTCGAGTTGAAAACCAGATAAAAGTTTTTTTCACTTTCTCTGGGATTCGAACCCGGGGCCTTCCGCATGAAAGGTTGGCACTCTAACCACTGTGTCACCCAGCCGATAAATGGCCCCTTATGAAAATATGAAAACCAATTGTTTGAAATTTTTTTTTTTTAAATCGGTAGAAGAAAAATCGCTCGTTTGGCGTATGTTTTTCCGAGCCCAGTTAAGTATTTACAAATGAAATATAAATATAATATTTTGTACTATTATAAAAAAAGGAAAATAATATGTTATTTCATTTAACTGAATTTGAACAACACACTTAAATAATTTCATTTATCCGGTGTGCCAAAACTCTCTTTTAATTTTTTTTTTTAAGAAAAGAAAAATCAGGAATTAAGGAAAAATAAATTTTATAAATTTTAATTTAAATTTCAATTCACACTTGATTTCTTTATTAAATTTTAAAAATTATTTCGTTCACTTGTTGACAGCCAAAGCGTTCGAAAATTTGTACTATTTTTAATATGTTTTCCATTCCTGATTACTGTGTTTCTGGTGGTATTGCTAATATTTCGGCTCGGATGTTGTTTTGTAATTCAGCTAATGTTTAATGTTTATTAAACTGTTGAATTCGGCGACCTTTGAGGCCACAGTAAATGTGAATTAAATCAATATCGAAATGCTGAAACTTGAAGTCAGGAGTTTTATTGTGGCTCTGCTAGTGTCAGAACTGGCTCCATTCTATGAGAATCAAGCCTCTTTAACTTCATTTGCCATATTCTGGATGAAAAAATTTTTAATTTTTTACTGTAGTACCGTGTTCTTCAAAAAGTAAAGACCTATGATTATTCTTACAGAACAGCAGACTGTCCACTGTCCAAGTTCTCCAAATTTCTTCATCAGTGAGCGAATGCCAACACCGGAAAATTCCTTTTATTGTATAATCTTTTAAATGTCCTTCGTGTAAATTTAGTCTTTATTTTAGTCTAATAATTATTGCTGTTTTTTGTGTACTTGAATCTGTTAATACAAAAATAAAGAAAAAATCATAAAGAAAAATAAATAAAAAAATAAAGATTTATTTTGGGAGAAAGTGACTTTTGGCACAGCCTGTATTTAAATGTATTTAAAAAATAAACATAAAAAACTAATCTTCTGTTATTATGTTTTATTTATTCTATGAAATTCAATTATTGTTGTGAAATTTAATACGACATTAGTATCGAGTTTAAAGGAATTTTTGAAGTGGGGTTTCTTTAACGCAGTGTCTTTTCAATAGGTTTACTCGAACAGCAAGCTTTTGAAACGTGACAAAAAATTAGTATTTGATAATTAATATAAAAACAAGTAAAGAAACAGTCAGTCGGTGCAACCGACTTAGAAATACCCTACACCTATTTGGTTCAAATTTAAGGACATATCCATAAGTCATTTTAACACCATAGAAGCTGTTATTAATTTGATCGTAAGACATAGCTAACCAAATTAACTGTATAATACTAAAAACATTTTCTAATTACCCTATCTATTAAAAAATACTACAAATTCTTACTAATTTATCTATTTAAAAATATTAAAAAACAAACAAACTTGAAATAAATGAAAATATATTTATTCCAATTCAATTACAAAATGAAAAAATTCTAATTATTAAATTTTGTGATAAAAAGATATCCAAGGCATAATATATTTAATAATCCAAATTTTTAAAAATTGCAATTATTTTAAATGGTTAGTTTATATACCTAATAAAAAAACTTATAAAAGCAAAATATGCAATAAATGTATTTCTAAAATACAGTTAAAAATTTACACCTTTTCATATAATTCATTTAAATATATAAATAAATTTTACATAAATGCAGCAAGTACCTTTGAACATAGCTGAACCACTACAATTAAGTCTAGATTTCGGAGACACATAGGACATAGGAAATATATTCTTTGGCTTAGAAATTAAACTCGACCACAACCAATTCCCATGGTACTTTCATTACTAGTAACCTACTGTTAAATTTCATCTAAATACCGGCATTATTTTTTGAGTTATGGTGTTTTTAAGATATATGTTTGTTAGTCCTTGAACTTTTCAAGGGTTCCAGGACCCGAAATTATGGTACGATTTCGCCCATATGCAGTCCCGTCATACTTTCAATACTAGTTAACCCTTGTACACAATTGGAACGCTCTATCTTAATTTTAAGTTACTAGTTTTATTAATTTCGATGATAAGCTTTTACACATTGGGGGGTCTAAGAGAGGTTCTGAACCACCACTCCAATTGATCCCAAATTAGGGGGGCTTGCAAGAAATAGTAAAGAACACCCTTGTGGCAAATTGGAAGCTTCTACATTTGTTTCAAGTAACTATCTTTATTAATTTCGAAAATATGCTTTAAGGTCTTCGGAAATGTGTGGCTGGTCCCCGACCCACTACTCCAATGGGACCCAAATTTCAAAGACACTTACGAAATAGGAAGGGACACCCTGATACCAAATTTGGAGGTTCTATCTTCATTGGTTTCGGAATTATGCTCGTTTGGCCTAAATTCGATCAAAAAGTTCTAAGTTCCGAACCCATTGTCCAATCCTCACCGTACGTAATCACCGCCGTAGATTCGCTGCCAATAACCTACAGCACAAATTTCATGAAGATAGCCTCATTAGTTGTTGAGTTATCGTGATTTTTTATATATGTTCCTTAGCCCTGACATCGATTAAAAGGTCCGGAATCCGAACCGTTGGGCTGATTTCGCTCTTATATAGTCCGCGCTGTACTTGTAGTACTAGTTAACCCTTGTACACAATTTCAACGGTCTATCCTAATTTTAAGTAACTATTTTTAGTAATTTCGATTATAAGCCTTTAAAACTTGGGAGGTCTGAGAGGGGTACAGAACCACCACTCCAATTGATCCCAAATTAGGGGAACACGCAAGAGATAGTAAAGAACACCCTTGTGGCAAATTGGAAGCTTCTACATTTTTTCAAGTTGTTATCTTTATTAATTTTAAAGATATGCTTTAAGGTCTTCGGAAATGTGTGGCTGGTCCCCGACCCACTACTCCAATGGAACCCAAATTCACAAGACACTTAAGAAATAGGAAGGGACACCCTGATACTAAATTTGGAGGTTCTATCTTCATTAGTTTCGGAATTATGCTCGTTTGGCCTAAATTCGATCAAAAAGTTCTAGGTTCCGAACCCATGGTCCAATCCCGACCTTACGCAATTCCCGAAGTATTTTCATTACTAGTAACCTACAGCACAAATTTGATGAAGATAGCGTCATTAGTTGTTGAGTTATCGTGATTTTTTATATTTGTTCGTTAGCCCTGAAACCGATTAAAAGGTCCAGAATCCGAACCCATGGGCCGATTTCGCCCATATGCAATCCCCGCCGTACTTTCAGTCCTAGTAACCTACAGTTAAAATTTCATCAAGATAGCTCCATTATTTTTTGAGTTATCGTGCCTACGGACGGACGGACGGACGGACGGACGGACGGACGGACATGGCTATATCGACTAAGGCGGTCACGCTGATCACAAATATATATACTTTTCCATATCTAGCTCGCTTCCTTTAGATGGTTACAAACACCATACCAAAGTTAATATACCCCTTTACCTATTCTATAGGTGTAGGGTATAATAATTATGAAATACAATTTGTTAAGATTCTTTAGAATTTTATTTTATTATTGTAAGAAATTCATATTGGACAGATTGCTAAACGAATAATGTTAATTTAATAAGAAATAACCAAATCCGATGCCAAAGTATTTTTAATTTCAGTTTTTATCAAAAATATGAGGATCCACTTTATATTATCTTAAAAAAAAATTAAAATCAGTGCCTTGATTTATAAATAGTTGACTGTATTATAAGTAAGTAAAGGACAAGTTTGCCTTAATTTCTTTTTATATGGAAATACTTTTGTATTATATGTAGTCTTCTACTCAACTGTTTTTGCGAACTTTGTAGAAAAATTTGTAATTAAAGAAATAAAATTAAGAACCTTATGATATATTACGATTATATGATTAAATTTTTTATAGCTTTAAGACTTACAAAACTCAAAAAAGATTACTAAAAAAGTTTTTGTAGTATTTTATTTATAACTTATTAAACTAATTTTAATTTTTATTATTTTTTACAGAAAATCAGAAACATTACAATAGTTTTTTGAAGAACGGATGATTTCTACCAAATAACTATTGTATTATCAAGATTTCTAAAAAATTCTGATCTATCGAACTGCAACAATTGGAGAGACATAAGATTACGATCTTAAACGGTGTAAAACGATATAGGCATCAAGATGCAATGCAAGGTCTGCTCGGGGACGAGAAAGCAGGATTCCGTCTAAACAAAAGAAACCTGAACGTAGCTAACATCTTCGGAATAGCTATTGAATGGGCAGAGGATTAAAGATGACCTCTTTGACTAATATTTGTTTACTTCAAGAAAAGGTTCAATGCTATTCACAGAAATGCAATATAAAGAGCTCTCGAGAATAGAAATGTTCCAAGGAGAATAATCAACATAATTAAGAACATATATCACAACGTAAACCTATCAGTATTACGCATGGGGAATATTAGTGAATCATTAACAATTAGTGTAGGTGTGAAACATAAATACCATCTCTCATGTGTCTTTTGTCCAACTGCCAAGAAAATGCACAATATAAATTAAAAAGCCTACTACTAAATTGGCCTAGAGATTAATATAAGAAAAACCAAAGTTAAGTATGTATAGAGCTTACCCATATGAAACAGTTTGCAAATATCAATACGAACCAAACTAACAATATTCAACTCGTGCGTAAAATCTACATTAACATATGGTTGCGAATCATGGTTGCTTACTAATTCCATTTAGAAACAGATCTCCAAAAATAAACATCTCAGAATAATATTCCAAATATGCTGACCGTTCAGGATTTTGTACATATTAGATTTTATTACAAATTCATAACTTATTTTAAAAATCCCAGGAGGTAGTCATAAAGTTAATGAAAATTTTAAAATGCTCAAAGAGTGGGTAGCATTTAAAAAATTTTTCAACAGAACGAAAAAATGTTGTTAATTAATTAGTTTTTCTTATTGATTATAAATAACCCAAATAATTGGTTATCTTTTTTGGACAAAACTTACTTTAGTTCAAAAAGGAAAAAAATTCAAAAGACTTAGATGAGAAACTTTTCCCTTGATTATTAAATGATAATTAATATTCACATTTATTCTATAAATAAATAATAAATATATAAATAATACAATATAAAAATATGTTATAAATATATTTCCAATATTTCAATGCGCCGACTCAACAGCAAAAAATATAATAATTGGGTCCTTAAATCCCACTAAGGCGCTTAGTTTCCAAATAAGAGATCAACAATTTATTTAGCAGGTATTTCGGAGCAAGAGCCCCCCTCATTTCAAATGTTTTGTTGTTGATACATAAAGTATAAAACAAAAACGGTTTAACTAAGGTTTTTACAGCTTTATTTTAAGGTTTCAATTATTTTTAATAAAAAATAATACAAATTTGTTCTTTTGTAAAATAACATTTTTATGTTTAGGAAAAAAATTCAAAATAGAATTAATTAATTTTTTAAAAAAAATAAGATTTAGCATTGTTTCATCTTTTATCATCTACATTTCAAACTAAACTAAAAAATTCAAATAACTAAAACAATGTTTGGAATTTTCTTCTCAATGCAATATATTGAGTTTAAAATGAAATAACTACCAATAATTAGCGCTAGAGAATAAAGTGATATTTTTAAATATTTTTAAAAATACCTATTACTGAATTTCTATTTGGTATTTAATTATGCTACATAATTTTAGAAACTTTTTTTATAAAGTTTTATGAGTAAAATTTTTTTGTAAATTAAGCCATTACATTACCTTTAAGGAAATTATAATGAACTTTATTTTGAATGTTCAATTGGTCAAACTTTAAATTAAATAAATAATTCAAGGTTAAATTAATATAAACGAGGAAAAGTGTAGTAGAGTAGACTGTGCTAACTCTGAGATTATATCATTTGGTTAAGTACTTTTGGTAAAATTTTAATTTCACAACTTATTAGATTTTCAGTTATGTACAAAAGAAAATGGAAGTTGAAAGGCATCTCTTCAAACCTCTTCAAACCTCTTCTACTACACCGACTATATTTTATTCAGATGTTGGCCATTACAGTTAACTACTATTGACATAGAGTATAGCTCATATAAAAAAAGAAGTTGTATGCCAGCTACTCAAACTCGTGGAGCCAACTGACAGGATCGTTTCTATGAAACGAATTTATGAAAATTTCAGAATCGTAGCTCCCTTATTTTTTGAGTTATCGTGCGGACGGATGGATAGACATATATAGCTAGATCGATTTACTTTTTGATTCTGATACGATCCATTCCTTTGAGGTTATATATACCCCCGTATTCTCTGTGTCACAAACGTAATGCCAAATTTAGTATACCCTTTTGACCTTTGAAAAAAGAAAATTATAAAGAACTTGTTTTATAATTTTACATGATTTAATTCCCTTCAATGATAGTAATTTGCGTTTTAACAAAAAAAGCTTCTTGCATTAACAAAATATTTATGATACACATTACTTACATTATCTGTAATTACTTAATTGAAAGTGCGTTTTGCATTTTAATTCCCAGTGTATACAGAAAAAAAGTTATTAAAATTCGATATTTTAGTCTAATGAGTTTAGTCGTTTGGAAAAATACGAATTCTGTAAAAACCTAATTCCGATGTAGCTTTAAAAAAAAGATTTTATTTATATGTTAGACTTAACATTGTTCTATTAATAACCGTACCGTGATTTAAACCATGAATTTCAATAAAAATATTGTTTTTGAAAATAATCTGGTGAAAATTAAATATGAAGAAAAGTAATGTGCGCACGCACACATTTTCGGATATTTTTTCAATAGTTATAATTTTCGGACGAATGTAGAAATAATAAATGACAGATAATGTAAAAATTTTGTAAAGATATAATATAAGCGGGTAACAGATGGGGACTACTTGTTTCCAGGTTGGAAAGTCCTGCGTGGATGCATTAGTTATTGAATTTTTAAGAACAGGTGTTAGTCTTTACAAAGCTTATTGCAAAACAAGGTTGGTGACTTAACTGTACAACGATGACTGGGTGGAGTAAACATTGAAGTGACATTAGGATCATTTATAAGTCAAATAGTTGTGTCTTACAGTTAATTAAATGTTTGATTTATATTTAATATACATTTTATAGATGTTAAGGAGATCAGATGTGGAGAACTAAGTTTCTCAACAATACAATTAACTCAAACACTTAGCCGCATCTTTTTCAACATCAAAATATGATTTGACCCATTTAATTTTTGATTATAGTCAATCCCTAAAATGTTTAATACTGTATGATGTAAAGCCTCTTCTTTAGTTTTCGCGAGAGTAGATCATTCTGAGTTTTTTGGTGTTGAAATCAGTTTTCTTGACTTCCATTATTCCATTATAAATTGTTTAATAAATTTTAATTTTTTTATTAAAAAAATTAATCGTCAATTTCTTCCTAAATTATTTTTATTATTAATGGTTTTTATTATTATGATTGATTTTTTTATTAATAAAATCAAATAATAATTAAAAAAACAAAACTCCATATAGATAAAATAAATTTAATCCAGTTTTAATGATTTAATTATAATAATATACGCCTTAGTTTTAGGACTTCTTAAGAAGGATGTTATTAATAGGATGTCATACGAATAACAACAGTCAAAAATTACAATATTGCATTCCTAAGTTTAATGTTTTATATAATTTCTCTATTTATTATCTTTTATAATATTTATAAGTTGAAAGGCACCTTTTATAAAAGGATGTTAATTTTAAATATTTTACTTTATTATTATTAAAATAATTACAATTATGAAAGTTTTTAATAAGGGAAGTATAGTATGAAAAATTAATAAAACAGCAGGTTTTCTGATTTTTAATCTCAACTAATCAATGTTTAACTATGTGGATATAATAATGGATATTCAAATTTATTTTATGAGCGAATTATGTTTAATAAAACAAAAACTGAAATATAATGAAAGGATTTGATTAATTAAGAAAAGGATAAGTTTAGTACCGAAAGTTGGATCGATATGCATCCGGAATTTGCGTCAATTGAAATTGTTTAGGGTATGAATTAAGAAAATTTGGACACTTTAAATAATGACAGGTTACTTTCCAAATGAGAATAACTAAATAAAGGACATAATAACCATCGCCTGCTTCCTGGACCAACTTTGTTGTGTTGTGAACTTAGCAGGAAAATAAAAGCTAATTGTACAATAATCACCAACTTTATTACTAGCCAATCTGTAGAGAGTCTTAAGTATAAAATTAGGAATTTTCAGTAGACTAGAAAATTTGCAATAAATTTGTTGGCGGATTTATGACACTTTACTGAAAAAAAAATCCGGAATGATTTAAAATCTTGAAAATCTTAATTCTGTAAAAAAAATTCCGAAAACAAAATCCTGAAAACCAAATCCAGCCCACATTATATTAAATTTTTTGTTGTTAATTTAGATAAGTTAGATGAATGGAGCACAATTGTTGTAAAACTAACTAGTCTAGGCGGTGATAAAATTAAAAATGGGCATTAAAAGAAATAGGTCAGGTCCATTAAGGAAATAATACACTTGAGGAATTATATTATAAATACCATAACGGCTGGATGGCACAGTGGTTGAGTGGTGACCTTTCATGCGAAAAGCTGGGGTTCGAATCCCAGTGAAAGTGAAAAAACCTTTCTGGTTTTTGACTCGACTCAGCTACCATTCCTTATTGGGTTCAAATTAACAACTTAATCAATAATTAATAATTATATATCTTTAATAAAAGTACATTAATATAACAATATAAACAAATGCAAAATATAAACAAATAATTTTATTGCATAATATAACTCACAGATATAGAATACCATATAACTCAAATTCAAAATATTACAATATAAACAAAGATAGAATTGTATCTATTGAAAATCTAAGGCGTTTCTACATTTTATAAGGCCTAGTACTATCTTATATTTAAATTGTATGTGGAATTCAATAAAATGAATTCTAATAACACGGACATAATATGATCCCCTTTTCCAACATGTACCTATGGTATAGACAGGCTTATTAGCCTAACAGTTGAACATTTAGCGCTTAAAAAAAAAATGGATTTGTATTGTCTGTTAAATTTTTTAAATTTAATTTTATACCTCTATATTGAAGCTTACTTATTGAAATATATGGAATGTATTTTCGGAACTAATTGCATAATAGTTCAGGAATAGCATGTGAATTTCAAAATGGAATTCAGAGAATAAAGATATAATAAAAACTAATTTTTAAATTTTTAACAGTATTCGTGTCCATTTAAATGTTAATTATAATGTTATTTTTCCACTATTTTCATGATATCAAAATTCAATGCTTTTTCTTTTATTTTGTTGATTTTATAATTGTTAATAATGTAGAGTAGTTTTTCATTATTTTTAAAAGCTTGTTTTGTTACGCTTAGTAATTAATTATGTCTAGCTAAACCGATATATAAGAAAGTAGGAATTCAAATAATATTTAATAAATAGTATATAGCGTATATAGCATACATATTGTATATAGCATTATTGATAATATGAATGAATCAAACTTGCATTAATGTGTGCTCTATTAAAAAACGTCTATGGTAAATCTATAATTTTCGTAAAATAATTGGATCAATAATTTTGATTGATGTATGCTATTGACGTAGGCTTTTAAATTCATAAAAAATAAAGTCTTTATATATATATTTTAATTTATTCATGAAAATTTAATTAGTCATATAAAAAATTTAATTGAAGATAATGTTAATTTATATGGTATATAATATACTGTACAGTTTTTATGCATTTTTATTTTTCCAAATCAAGGTAATCTAAAGTCAGTTTAATTACATACTAAATGATAAATATTTTAATTAAATATTTATTTGATTTATGATTTTATTTACCTTCCCCAAATAATATTTTTATAAAATGCTAATAAAAGTTACATATGACTTAGTTTTTTAACAAATTGGGCTAAGAATTTTGAATATATTTACTTTTTTCATAAAATATCTAAAAAATTTTAATAATTGATGTTGCAAATGATATTATTAAGATTAATTGAAACAATTAACCAAGGCAAGATACTTTAAAGTTTTCTTAAAACTTGCTTAAAAAAAAAAAGTTGCTAAAATTAAAAAATTGTTTCATAATTATTCAAGTATAATATAGTTTCTGCTAAATTATGGCTTACCTTAACATCTTAAATTTAAAATATTAAAATAAATAAAAAACAACTCAATGTTGTCTAATTCAACGAAAAATAGTGACTACTTATTGTTCCGAACCTTTCATTTCAACAAGATGCTTTGCATCATACGAGAGACCTGAACATTTTGGGGATCGAGCTAAACCAAAAATTGATTTGGTGAAATCATACTTTTAGATTAGATAAAGACGCTGCTAAGTGTTTGGATTTATTGTATCGCTGCAAAACTTAGTTCACTCCATCTGATCTCGTTAAAAACTATAAAATTTATATATAGACCAAAAATGGAATATAAATCACACATTTGGGTTATTGCTTCTAATACGGCTCTGGGATATATTGATAAAGTGCAAAGAGAATTGTTATGAATGTTTTATAAATAATGAAAAAAGTTGTACAATTGGATCGCTGACGTTGTTTAATAGATATCTTGCGGGGACTAACATCTTTTCAAAAGAAATTAAACAATTCACTCAAGATTCTCTAATGGGAACCAAGAAAGGCAACAAATACTCAACCTTACACATTTGCACTAACCAAATAGTGCAACACGGTTTATATAATGCGCCGTTTTTAAAATTATATTCCATCAAATGTTGTCTTCAAATATAATACGGTACGGTGTTTGATTTAGTTAAATTTAATATGAACATTAACATATTGGATATAAATATCCCAGCCAATTTTCCCCATTTCCGAGATTCTCTTTTTCTTTGTGTTATGTAAGTAAGCATTAGTAATTAGAAGTATGTAACGTTTATAAATAACACTAAACATAATATAGGGCAAGCTTATCAAGAGATAATATGCGAGATTGTGAATTAGGAGGTATTTTAGAGTTGGTTTCAAAATCAAAAAATTGGATTAATTGAAAAATAAAACAACATAAAATATAAGAATAATAATAAGTTCTTAAGCCATAATATAAAAAATAATAGATAAGCATTTCTTTTTTTAAAAAAAATCTTTAATTTCAACTTAATCTCAAAAATTTATTTTCATGATAAAATGAAATTAAACCATCACTCATCATCAGTGATCATTTTAATTTTAAATTAATGTTAAAATTTAAAATTTGATTTGGTCACGAATTATTTTTAATTTTTTTTAATTAATAAGTAGTTTACTTTTGATAAATCTTTTAAATAAAGAAACAGCTTAATCATTCAAGATGAAGATGGCTAAAAGGGTAATGCACTATTTCAATGTGTTTGAGCAATATGAAATTATATACTTTAATATTTTGAAAATAAATTTTGAAGGTTTTTGGATTTAACAAATCGGATGTAGAATTTTGCAAATTAATTAAATTTTTGATTACCTAATAATTTTTAAAAATTAAAGTTTAATTCGATGAGATCTCGCAGTTAAATAAATTGGATTGGTTTATAAAAAATTTCCCATTTTGATTTTCATCTTTATATTAAAAACCTTGATAAATCGTGAATAAGTAGTGGAAAATATAAGTTTTAATTTTCACAAAATTCACAAAATAAGATTGTTACTAAAAAAATTATATAAAAGACTTTGTTAACAGAATAGAAGTAAACATGTATTTTGAAAATGATTTTTAAGGTTTTCTTTTTTTTTTAAATATATAATTTAATTTAAATTATAATTTTATTAAATTAATATAATTTCGAAATTAAAAAAATCACATTTGATCTAGTCTTTAATTAAAATATTTTTTGGCTCATTAGATCTATAGATTATCTATTGTAAATATTTTAATTCAGAATAAGTTATATTAACCTGATCATTACAGAAGTATTTATTATTAATTCATTATTGAAATTAAAATTTATAAAAAATATATGTAAAAAAAAAATTAATTTAATTTAATGAACTGTAAAAAAATCTATTAGATAGCATACTTGATTTTAATCTACCATTTTCAAAATTTTTTTTTTTAAAGTAATTTTAATAATTTACAAGCTCGTATTTTATTAGGTATATAAAGATTAATAAACGTATAATGGTTTGTAAATGATTAAATCAATTCAATAAATTGCAACAAATTAACACATATAGGTAGTAATAATTTAAATAACCATAAAAAATTTTCAACAATTGAATTAAAAAATGGAGAAGAGTGTAGTAGAGTAAACTGCGTCAACTCTGGGATACTCGTATGATTGTAATATGGACATTATATCATCCGATTACACAAATTATTTGGCTTGCAGTTATGTACAAAAGAAAATATAAGTTGAAGGTGTCTTTGAACCACCTCCACTACACCGACGAAATTTTATTAATACTTTAGCCATATTAATGTTAATTAATATGTCAAGAGATGTCAAACATCCAGCTTCATATGGAGTAATGCTCATATAAAAAAAGAAGTTGTATGGAAACTGCTCGAACCCATTGCACTAGCCCTAAACTAAATTTTGCATAAACTTTGCACATAAAACTAAAACTTGCCGAGAAAATTTAAATTATTCAGCAATACCAAGTATATAGTTATTTTCATATAAATTAAGATGTTGTATGGCAGCTAAGAATTAAATTATGAATTCCACAAAAATTTGGAATTTTACTTAGAATTATACTATCTAAGCAAAAATGGGTAAAACTGAGACTGAGACACTTTAAGGAACCGATTTTAAATTTAAGAAAAACCTTTAACATATGTTAAAACAAAATGTTGGACCTTTAAACTTTGTATATTAATAAAAAAACGAGGAAGAGTGTAGTAGAGTAGACTGTGTCAACTCTGGGATACCCGTATGACCGTAACATATACATTATATCATCCGGTTAATTACTTTTGGCTTTATTAAGTGTAGTGGAATACTCATATAAAATAAAGAGTTGTATGGCAGCTACTCGAACCCTCTGTCGTAGACCAACCAAATTTTGCAGAAACCTTGGCCATTACACTAAACAATTTTTGGCAAAAATTCAGACACCCAGCTTCATTAGGTGGAGAGTAATGCTCATATAAAATAAGGAGTTGTATGGCAACTACTCGAACCCACTCCACTAGACCAACCAAATTTTGCAGAAACTTTGGCCATAAAACTAAACTACTTTTGTCAAAATTTCAGACACGCAGGTGCAATAAGGTTCAGAGTAATGCTCATATAAAAAAAGAAGTTGTATGGCAGCTAACCGAACCCATGGACTAAAATGGCTGGATTTGAATAGCGATGAAAGCTATTGCAAAAAAACGAATTTGCGAAAATTTCAAGATCCTAGCTCCTTTAGTTTTTGAGTTATCGTGCGGACGGACAGACGGACAGACGGACAGACGGACGGACGGACATACATAGCTAAATCGATTTATTTTTCGATTCTGATCCGATCCATACACTTGAGCCTATATCTACCCCCCCTCCTTCTGTGCGTCACAAACGTAATGGCAAATTTATTATACCCTTTGACTATATAGTCATACGGGTATAAAAATTGGACATGTATTCAAGTTACAGTTGCTTAAAAATAGCAAAGTTTCAATTTTCGAGCCCTTATAGCTCCTAAACAGAGGGCTCGACAAAAAAATTCACTAAATATAGAGAGTTCACTATTTTAATCTAATTAAAGTGTTGTTTCATTTTTTATCAAACTAAATCAAACATAAAGAAAAGAATGACTCTTAATTAATTGCTAAAATAATTGAGCTTTTGCTATAAAAAATAAAATATTATTGTTCTAATGTCACCTTGTATAAAAATAAAACATTGTTTTTTTTAGTACTAAGTATTATCAGAATTTGTTATTTAGCTCTGAATTCTCTAAATAATTTGTACTTACAATGTAAAATAAATAAAATATATTATATCTAAACATAACATACATGTTATATCTAAATATAACAATTAGATCAAGGTGAAACTTCTTTTTATTTGAAACAGAATTACACCATACAAAAATTGATAAGATACCACCCATACTTCTATATTGTGTCTACTAACAAATTAATGTCACGTATGAGTTTGACATTTTTTGTACTAAAACTTTTTGTTGTAACATAATTAATCACTAATCAGAATGGTATATACGTTTCTTTTTGTGTTCTGAAATAAATTGAAAATTACATGCGTGAATCTAGTGAATTTTTGAAAAAAAATTTTATTTACATTATTTCCGAATCAATGAAAATCAAATTTGAAATATTTTTAACATTATGTAATATCAATTCAATGCAATAATTTTTCAAAACAAGCCTAATGGGCTGATTTCCATTTTAAGATTTCATTAAAATGCAATTAACTAAAGAAAAGAAGTTTCAAATGTTAAAGTTAATTTAAAAATGACCCCATTTCTTACCTTGAATATATCATTTTCTTTATTTGATTAATTTGATCAGATATGGTAACTTTCAGGGCGTTATTTAATACATTAAAATGATGTCGAGTGTCACAAAGATAATAATGTGAAAGAAATATAATATTTTTTATTTCGACATTTGTATCAAATTTGTGTAATTTATCATTATTTCACGAAAATAATTTCAATATATGTATATTACAATAACACGCATTAGCAAATTCAAAGTATGTATATATAAAGAAATTTTAAAGTTCAATGTCAGATATTTAAAATATTTTTTAATTGTGAGGTAAATTTATACCTATATTTTAAAAAAAATATTTGTAAGTATGTAAGATATGATTTACAAGTACATATAATACATTTTACATAGGTAAATATGAAAAATATTTAAGTTTCTATTTATTTTGTGTACATAATTTAAACGTTTGTTTTTAGTTTAGATCAATCAGAACGAAATTAGTTCAGAGCGTATACTCAGATCGTGCTATGTCAAAATAAAAATAATTGAAATAATTCATCGAGCACACAGTATTTTGACATTTGAAAACAAATAACATGTTAAGCTCAATGAAGTCGTTAAATAATATCATAGAGTAAATATAATAGGAAGAGGGACAAATTCATATAAACTTTTTTAGTATGAAATAATTTTGAGAAATATAAACGATGTTCCAGGTTTTGAATTATTAGTGAACACTTATTCTATTTAGAAAAGATTTTGTTTACTTAATAAATAAAAGTATTTATTTACCGTTTTTGTAATAATATTATTTTCACCCTTGCTCACATATTTAATTACTAAAAAATAATATTTAAAAATATTATATACACACTACCATTGCCATATTTTCACAAAAATAAAACTTAAAAAGTAAATATACACGATAAATGAGGTATAAGACAAGGCGATCTCAAATTGAAATATTGAATTCAAATTGATTTATATGATAACGAGGAAGATTATAGTTGCCCTTGTCAACTTTTAGATACCCGTGCATACCCACTAACCGTTATTTATTTCCCCTATGCTATTATAAATATTACAAAAAAAAATATAAGAAAGTAAAATAGTTAAAAAGAAATTTAACTTATTATCCCATAATTTTTAATTAACTTATTATCCCATAAAAAAAAAAAAAATAGCCCACCCTAATAGTTGGTCCGAGTGATGTCCAACTTTGCCAACTAACTTGTCCTATTACATTATCTGCCCAGTTTTGATTTTAACCTCCTAGCTTCATTAGATTCACAGTTATCGAATTGACAACTTTGTATGGCAGCTGCCCAAAAACGGGGCCGTAACATTTTGAAACTCCATATAAGTGCTCGATTCATTATATAACTAACAGTGTGTAATTTTCATCCTCGTAGTATAATCAGTTTCCAAGAAATTCATATTGGCGCAAAGAAGTTGTATAGCAGCCCACCGAAAATGGGGCCGTAACATTTTGAAACTTCATATAAGTGCTCGATTCATTATATAACTAACAGTGTGTAATTTTCATCCTCGTAGTATAATCAGTTTCTTAGAAATTCATATTGGTGCAAAGAAGTTGTGTGGCAGCTCCCCAAAACCTTGATCTGGTCTTAACCAAAAAGAATAGGGAACCTCAAAAATGTCCCAAAAATGTTTTGTGTGAATTTTAAAACTCTTGCTCTAATTTTTCAATTCCATCTCTTATAATTAATTTTTAATTCACGAATATATTAAACTTAAGCCAAATCAACTTCATATGATCATATTCATATAATAATCATCATGATGATTCATCATAATATATTCATAAATATCTATCAATATCAATAAGCCATTTACTTAAAAAAAATCTTTGTGTTCTTTTTTGCTTATCTTAAATAAACTACGCATCATTTAAATCATATGAAATTCTAACTCGAAATCGTTATCTATACAAAAAAAAAAATAAACAAAAAAACAAAAAAACAAAAACAAACAAAATTCATATAATTTCATGTTAAATAAAAGATGCATAGCTAAATTTAAAATTTTTGTATGAAAATATTGGAGTTGAAAAAGTTAGCTGTTCGAGAGCTACCCGAAGTTTTGGTCCGATCTTAACCAAAAAAAATAGGGAACCTAGAAATTGATTGAAAAATATTTTGTGAAAATTTCAAAACTGTAGCTCTTTTAGTTTTTGAGTTATCGTGCTGACACACAGACGGACGGACGGACGGACGGACAGACACACA
This sequence comes from Dolichopus griseipennis, assembly GCA_963082915.1. NCBI lineage: Eukaryota > Metazoa > Arthropoda > Insecta > Diptera > Dolichopodidae > Dolichopus > Dolichopus griseipennis. Next base: position 25,289,192 of record OY720441.1, on the reverse strand, counting down.
TAGCTAGATCGACTAATTTTTCGATTCTGAGCCGATACGTACCCTTGACACTATATCTAGCTCGTCTAGATCGATGCGTTACAAACGGAGGAGCAAATCTAATATACCCGATGTCATATATGTATGCACGGGTATAAAAATTAAGTTTGAAATTATATGAATTTTGTTTTTTTGTTTTTTTGTTTTTTGTTTTTGTTACAAAAAGTAGATAACGATTTCGAGTTAGAAATTCATATGATTTAAATGATGCGTAGTTTATTTAAGATAAGCAAAAAAGAAGACAAAGATTTTATTGATATTGATAGATTGATAGATTATGAATATGATGATTATTATATGAATATGATCATATGAAATTGCTTTTGCTTAAGTTTAATATATTGGTGAATTAAAAATTAATTATAAGAGATAGAATTGAAAATTAGAGCAAGAGTTTTGAAAATCACACAAAACATTTTTTGGACATTTTTGAGGTTCCCTATTCTTTATACCCGTGCATATATATATGACATCGGGTATATTAGATTTGCTCCTCCGTTTGTAACGCATCGATCTAGACGAGCTAGATATAGTGTCAAGGGTACGTATCGGCTCAGAATCGAAAAATTAGTCGATCTAGCTATGTGTGTCTGTCCGTCCGTCCGTCCGTCCGTCCGTCTGTGTGTCAGCACGATAACTCAAAAACTAAAAGAGCTACAGTTTTGAAATTTTCACAAAATATTTTTCAATCAATTTCTAGGTTCCCTATTTTTTTTGGTTAAGATCGGACCAAAACTTCGGGTAGCTCTCGAACAGCTAACTTTTTCAACTCCAACATTTTCATACAAAAATTTTAAATTTAGCTATGCACCTTGTAACATGAAATTATATGAATTTTTTTTGTTTTTGTTTTTTTGTTTATTTTTTTTTTTGCATTTTTTTTTGTACGATTTCGAGTTAGAATTTCATATGATTTAAATGATGCGTAGTTTATTTAAGATAAGCAAAAAAGAAGACAAAGATTTTTTTTAAGTAAATGGCTTCATAAATAATTTATATATGTATATTCATATAATATGTATATGTGTAATATTTTGAATGAATCATTTTATCAATATGATTATATGATGCTTACTTTGCTTAGGTTTAATATATTCGTGAATTAAAAATTAATTAAAAGAGATAGAATTGAAAAATTAGAGCTAGAGTTTTGAAATTCACACAAAACATTTTTTGCACATTTTTAAGGTTCCCTATTCTTTTTGGTTAAGACCAGACCAAGGTTTCGGGGAGCTGTCACACAACTTATTTAAACCAATATAAATTTCTTCAAAAGTAATTATACTAGAAAGACGAAAATTACACACGGTTAGTTTTATAATGAATCAAGCACTTATATGAAGTTTCAAAATTTTACGGCTTCATTTGCGGGGGGCTGCCATACAACTTCTTTGCACCAATATGAATTTCTTGGAAACTGAGTATACTACGAGGATGAAAATTACACACTGTTAGTTATATAATGAATCGAGCACTAATATGGAGTTTCAAAATGTTGCGACCCCATTTTCGGGCAGCTGCCATACAAAGTTGTCAATTCGATAACTGTGAATCTAATGAAGCTACGAGGTTAAAATTAAAACTGGGCAGGTAAAGTAATAGGGCAAGTTAGTTGGCAAAGTTGGACATCGCTCGGGCCAACTTTTGGGGTGGGCTATTTTTTTTTTATGGTTATTTTTTTTTATGGTTTTTTTTTTTTTTTTTTAAGCAAAAATTATGGTATAATGAATTAAAAATTTAATATTTTTTTTTTTTTATTTAATTTTTTTTAAGCAAAAATTATGTGATAATAAGCTAAATTTTTTTTTAACTATTTTACTTTCCTATATTTTTTTTGTAATATTTATAATAGCATGTGGAAAATAAATAACGGTTAGTGGGTAAGCACGGGTATCTAAAAGTTGACAAGGGCAACTATAATCTTCCTCGTTTTGTTTAAGACCAGATCAAGGTTTTGGGGAGCTGCCACACAACTTCTTTGCCCCAATATGAATTTCTTGGAAACTGATAATACTACGAGGATAAAAATTACACACTGTTAGTTATATAATGAATCGAGCACTTATATGAAGTTTCAAAATGTTACGGACCCGTTTTCGGGCAGCTGCCATACAAAGTAATCAATTCGATAACTGTGAATCTAATGAAGCTACGAGGTTAAAATCAAAACTGGGCAGATAAAGTAATAGGACAAGTTAGTTGGCCAAGTTGGACATCACTCGGACCAACTTTTAGGGTGGGCTATTTTTTTTTTTTTTATGGGATAATAAGTTAATCAAAAATTATGGGATACCTAATAAGTTAAATATTTTTTAAACTATTTTACTTTCTTATATTTTTTTTGTAATATTTATAATAGCATAGGGGAAATAAATAACGATTAGTGGGTATGCACGGGTATCTAAAAGTTGACAAAGGCAACTATAATCTTCCTCGTTTTTATATAGAGTCAAAATATGATAATGCTCTGATCTGAACAAAAAAGAAACTCCTATTATATAATTCATCATTCATAATAAATCTTAATATTTTAAATATAGAGATTGCCAAATCAATAACCTATCTACAATGAACGCTCTCGTTTCGCTCTCTACACGTAGCTGTCTGTCAAACTAAGTTATATGTATTGAATTATATAAAAGTGCCTGCAATAGACGCAGCCATTAAAAAAGTTGTTTAATTTTTAACTTTTTAGCTTTCTCTTCGTATTAAAATGTCAAATAATTGAACGGTATAGTGTCAAAATAAAAAAATATAATGTTAAAATAAAAAAATAACTTTATTAAAAAATTTAAGGGTTAAACAATATGAAAATGAACAATTGAATATTTTTTAATTCATAAAATTTGTAAACAAAACAATGTCAAAAAACGCTGTCATGTACATTTAATTGGGGAGACACCTTTGTTGATCCAGTAATGAGAGCGAAAACGAGAGCGTCATTGTAGATAGGTTATTAATTTGTGATCGATATTTCAATCAAAATATGTACTTAATTCGTTGCACCTTAACTATCGGTTAATTGTAGTTCAAAAAGAAAATAGTTTGAACATTTTAAATGGTTTATTATTTTAAGTTACAATTAAAACAAAACTTCCAAATCTTACAGCTGGAGCACTTTATTTTCATTGTTAATAAATATTTTAGAAAATAAAAGGTATGTTCAAGGAGAGTTAAATTTCTTTTTTTTTCAAAGAACTAACTAAACACCTTAGTTACATTAACACAACTAACGATAATTTACTACAACAAATCTATACCCAATATAACATGTTTAAAAATAATTAAAAAATTGATCTTGTTGATATCAAATAAAAAAGAAATTAATTAAAGCTGTTGTATACTTATGTATCATAATAAAATGAGTTCAAGCTTCCTATATAATTTTAATAGTATTATACTGATAGTAATACGCAGCTTAAAATCAGTTCACACCTTTTTTAATTTACAAATATTTAAGAGTTAAAGTAAATTTTTAAAAAGTTAAAATATCATTCAATACCAAAGAAAAACATAATAGTAAGATAAAGTAAAATTATTGTTTTCTACAATTTAAGAAATTATAATTCATAATTTTCTCACTAGGAATTCGTCATGAAGTATACTTGGATAAATTGTTAAACATTATATTCAGTTAAAAAACGAAAAAATAAATCCAAGATGGATTGTACAAACTTTTCTTCTAACATAATGTAAAATATAATGTAATTGTAAAATCTGTAATGTCTGTTAATAGTTCATGTAAAGTCTAGTTATTTTGTATAGGAACCCCGCTGATCCTGTGATCCAATTTGATCAACCGGCGAAGGTGTTCTTTTTTTTTTGTAAATGTAAAATGTAAATGTTTTCAAAAATGTATTCATACCAAATTTCATTAAAATCGGTTGAGATATTTATGATTTATTAGAACTTGACATTCCTGAAACTCCTAGTATCTTTAGTCGCCATGATACGAAAATCGACTTATGAAAGGTACTCTTAATGGGAACATAGACTTTTATGTACCAAATTTGAACTAATTCCGACGGTTACAATTTGGGATTTTTTAAAAGTCTGGTGTTTTTGTAATGAAGCCTCCCCATTCCGTGGTCCGATTTAGTCCACCTTCGAATTTAACGTTACTATTAATGACGAAAGTATTTATATCAAATTTGATCAAAATCGGTTGAAATGTACGCGAATTTTTAAATTTACAAACACACATGCATACATACATTCATACACACATACATAACACATGCATACACACACACGCTGCATTTTTTAGATTGCTCAAATGACGTAATATGGCTAATAGAAATTTATTTGGCACCTGCTTATCGAAACTATGAAACATTCCTTCCCATATGTAATTTAAAGTTGGTAAATCATATGTGTACGTCTTAGTTTTTCTACCTTATATCTTACCAAATACGAGGGATAGTGAAAAGCTTCAAAAGCCACCTTTTATAATTGTGTGTAATTCCTAAAAGTGGTGGGATTTTATCATACCAAAACGACCACGCTTTTTAAATCTAACTTTAGAGTGGGACCCTTGATACAAGTTTGTACTTTGATTTCGAGGATACTGATGTGAAAGGATTTTTGGAAAACGAATTTAGGAAATTTAGGATTATAGAGGTTATTGGATTATATTAAGGTCACAACCACCTCAAAGGACCTATACATTCAGTTTCAATATGCGTTATAAAAAAATATAGTATATACATAGATATAAAACGAGGAAGAGTGTAGTAGAGTAGACTGTGCCAACTCTGTGATACCCGTATGACCATTATATAAACATTATATCATTATTATTATAAACATTAATTACTTTTGGCAGGATTTCAAACATACCAGCTTTATAAGGTGTAGTGTAATGCTCATATAAAAGAAGGAGTTGTATGACAGCTACTCGAACCCTCTGCAGTAGACCAACCAAATTGTGCAGAATCTTTGGCCATTACACTAAACTATTTTTGGAAAAACTTTAGACACCCAACTTCAATAGGTACAGAGTAATGCTCATATAAAAAAAGAAGTTGTATGGCAACTACCCGAAACCATGGAACAAAATGGTTGGATTTAAATAGCGATGACGGCTATTGCAAAAAAACGAATTTGCGAAATTTCAAGATCCTAGCTTCTTTAGTTTTTGAGTTATCATGCGGGCGGACGGACAGACGGACGGACATACGTAGCTAAATCGATTTTTTTTTTCGATTCTGATCCGATCCATACACTAGAGTCTATATCTACCCCCCTCCTTCTCTGCGTCAAAAACGTAATAGCAAATTTATTATACTCTTTGACCTATAGTCATAGAAGTAATAACACTTGTTCAATGTATTTTTTTAAACATCAACTAAACCGTATGCCATTAATGGTATTATATAACAATCAAATGGGATTAATAACTAACGAATAGGATGGAATAAATCTAAATATTAATTCCCCTTCAACTATTTTTTCTATTATTTTATTATATACCAGCAAAAAATGATATTCAATAGTAATACAATGAAAAATTTCTTTTTGATTGATTTTCATTTCATTTCATTTTCTTTTTTAATCTTTCAAAATTTTTTTGGCATTTCTTTTTGTTAAGCTTTCAAATGGTATTTTGATTTATGTAGGGTTTAAATTAAAGTAAAATTTACAAATTTTTCAATTTAATAAGTTAATTTTCATCAATTAGCATTATAGAAAAAAAGATGTAAAATATTTTATACATTATTTAAAATCCAGGAACAATTTTGTATTGTTTTTAACTACTTCACATATTTGTATGATGCATATTTCAACTTGATAAAACATGTTTCGAAATTAACAAAAATCAAAACAATAATAAAATAATTTATATTCCTTATGACATTTGTAAGTAACGGAAAATTATAAATCAACCTAATAAAATAATGACTGATTGAATTTTTCAACCAATTTTTAATTTTTTTCGATTAACGGAACATTGGATCTTGTAAAATACGAGTATATATAACAAAATATATGTACATATAAATATTTATTTTTACACCGGATCTACATTATTCTGTTGTTTTTGTTTTAAATATAATGAATCCATAAATTATTTACCGCGTAGTACAATAATTTTTAATTTAAATTAAACAAAGTAAAATAATAAAATATCTTTTAGTAAAATCTAGTTTAACAAAGAAAAAAAAACTAGATATAGTTCCTCATACTTTCAATTGTTATGCCCGGTACAACATTATATTATTATGTTATTATTGCTGCTCATTTTCCTTAAAATAAAAAAAATAAATATAAAATTAATCAATAAAAAATACGAAGAAAAAGGAAGTTAAAACAAAATTTTTTAGGGTATTCAGTTTTATTCATAGGTTTTTTTACTATTTCATATCTTCTACATATTGTTTTGGGTCAACCACTTGGCCTGGATCCGACAAGAGAAAACTCCAAATTATAGCGCCATTTTTATTATTCACTTCTCATTTTTCCTTGGCTTATGACCAATCTCTCTTTATTTGTTTCTGGTGATTTGCTTCATTATTGGTTCTTTGTTTGTTAGCGCCCACAAATCAGCATTTCTTATTCTCTCCGGCCAGAGAACTCGCTCATATTATTGTCAAATGTTTATTTATGAAAACTTGCAATTTATTCCATGAGCAACCATGATTCGCAGCCATATATTGATGTTGATTTTACACACGAATTGAATGTTGTTAGTTTGGTTTGTCTTGAAATTCCCATTTTGTAATACTGAAAGTTTCACGTTGTCATACATGTCCCTAATTATGTTGATTATTTTTCTTGGAACATTCTTATTCTCCAGAGCTCTTCATAATGTATTTCTATAAATAGTTTAATAGTGTTGATTCATGTGATGCCTCATCTATTTATGCAGTCCGATAGAACGTCTTTCTGTGAAATCTTGATAATTATACCTTTCTTCCACTTTAGGAATAGTTTCAGTTTCCCAAGTGTTTGCTATTTGGGGCTGAATGAGTTTGACATCAACTTGTGAATCTAGACTTTGTATTTCGCATGAAAATCGTGCCCGGCAGTTTTTGCTGTTTAACGTTAGTATGGCGTCTCGAATTTCAGATGTAGTTAGAGTGCTTCTATTTATGTTTTACTCTGTGCTTCAGTGTTGGGAAGTGCGCCTTTTTAGTGCATATCTGGTATTACTCGTATGTTACTGATGATCTTCTCTAAGTGTTCTTTTTATATTAAAGTGAGTTCATTTGCTTCTTTAATTAGTTCCCCTTTTCGACTTCTTACTGGCTGATTGATTGCATGTTTTTTTGGGAGTTTTTTGATGACCATATGTGCAGCTTCGTATAACTGCGGTAATGTTTGCTCTTACGTCTGGATCGCTTTGAGTTTTGTCCGTTTTAGTTTTGTTAAATGATGCTGTATATGCTGTAATTTACGTTATTCCTCAATTTTAACTGTAGGTCTGTTATTAACTCTTGATCACTGTGTATATCTGCACCTCTTTTATTTTGTACGTCCAATAACGAGCTCCTCCATTTTTTACTTAATTATTTATGATTGATTAGGTTTTTTCACTGGGCCGGCTTCTCGATAGACGGGGGCCTCTTTAAAGAAAGGTCGTCATTCTAATCAATCTACCACTTAGCCGTTAATGATTGAAATTTTTTATTAATCTGACACAAAATTTATTATTAACCACTGTTCTTGGTTTTGAACTTTAACCGTATAATAGGTGCATAATTACTAGGTCTTTCAACTTAAAGAAAATGCTTTAAAAATTTAAGTAAAACGATTTTCGATAAAAAAAACGATAAAATTAAAGAAGCTTTTATGGGTATTCAAAAAATTAATAAAACTGTTATAAATTGTTATTTTACGAGTACCAATATTATTTTACCATTTATGTGTATTATTACTATTTGTATACTCGTTATGAGTATGATTATTAAAATGGTAATGATTGATAATGCTTTTGCAAAAAAAAAAGTAAAGGTTACGGTCAATCGTATTTAAAAGGTTATGTAATAAAAAGCTTTTATATTTATATTACTAAATAATAAATATGCAATAAAAACTTTATATAACATTGTATATAAATACATATGTATATAATATATTTAAGTTTATTTTGATGATAATATATAAATCTTTTACATGGAATCAATATAAATAAAGATTTGACAATCAGCTTTCATAAAAATATTTCAATTAAAATGCAATGCAAATAAATTGGTTAATTTATTATTGACATTAAGATCATGAACGTTTTTTTTTACAAGGGGTCTCATTAGCGTGCTAAAAGAAAATGAATGTAATGAGAATAATGAAATATTTTCTTTTATAAATATAGAAACTTGAAATTTTTTATGAGAGTGTTAAATCCTAATTTCTCGCTTTCTAGGAATTACAGTAGTTGTTCGATCTGTCAAGCGTCTCCCAAAACTAAACCAACATATTTCCTAAATTACACAATTACGGATTATAAAACTAATAAAAACTTCTATATTCACATTTTATACTGAACACAAATTTTAAGGTATTAGTGTGTAAGGTATTACTGAGTCAGTTGTATCAACTTATTCTTGTTTCATTCGTATTTACTTCAAATATCTGTTGAGCTTCAATTATAAGTTAAATACCATGAATAATATACAAATTGTAGAAAACAAAATAAATAATAACTAAAACTAATTGATTATTTTACGGTATAAAATTAATTTTTACTTTCAACTGAAAAAAAAACATTAAATTAAGATTAATAAAACATTAATTACATGTTATCTATATGGTAGTTTTATTTATTCTATTTTCTTTTTAATAGCTGTTTTGTTAATATTCTTTGCTTTATTAAATTATAAATTTATATATAGGTATATTATTTTACATATTATTTTATTTATTAATTATTATACATATATCAACCAGTCAAAGTTATAAAAGTACATTGCATATAAATAGGCAGAACAAAAATTAACCTTTCCGCCGCAGGCGTTATACGGTCGATCAGCCTATTCGAATTCTCGAAAGGCTCTACTGTAGAACTTCTAAGTGTTGAAACTCTTTTAAAGGTCACATTTCCAAAATTAGGAATATATTATCATATATTTTTCCTATTTCTTACACAATTTACATAAAATTGAAAGAAATGTCAATCATCTGAATTTCTCATTCAATTTTTAATGAAAATAATATGGTTCTTCCTATTCTTTCCCATTTCTGAAAGAGTTTGGTTAATAAAAGATATTGTATAATTTTTAAATAAGTACAGTGTTTCCTGTTAAAAATACTATGTGTTTTGTTTTTAATTAGGTAGGTGAGAAATAGATTATTGAAACAAAATAAAGCTATTTAATAAAAATTTAATTCCTTTATTAATAACCTGATGGTAGATTTTTTCATTTAAGAGTCTTTTAATATGAAAGTATATTGCTGGATTGAGATTAACAGAAAGAAGAACTGTCTCTTATTTCAGTAATTTACTTTTATATTAAAACACTTTTAAATGCAAAAGATCTACCATCAATTTTTGGTTAATGAAAATTTTCAATATTTTAAGCTTAAAAGTTTTCAAGAATTAAAAGAACTGTTTCTTATACCAGCAATTTACTTTTATATTAACACAGTAACAAATTCCCAAGATCTACCATAAATTTTTTATTTTCCAATTTTTTATTTTATTAGGGGCTAGTTTTAAATAGATAAAAATATTTAAACTTATTTTAATTTTAAGTTTATCTCTTCTTCGTTTTTAAGATTATCTGTTCTTTATTATTTATTTAAGTAACAGACGAAAAGTACAAATGTATCCAATATTAAAAATGTTGAATCATAATATGTAATAAAGTAGTAAAACACAAGTAAAAAAAAAATTGAAAACGACAGTTTAGTAGAGGATACCATTAAATTGTCGTTATATAATTTAAATAAATTATTTTATTACAATTGTAAATGTCTATAATGATATTATAACTTATACACTAGAGACTTGTCAAATGCATTGTTTTTTACAATTTCATTCGATTTGATAAAATGATTTCAGTTATTGTCGCAATGCTAAATTAAAGTATATGATGCCAAACACAGTTCAAGATATCAATTGAACTTACCTTGAATTAATTTTTATTAAAATATTTACAAGTAAACGGATTACTTATATTACAACTTTCTGTTTCATTGTTAAACTTGAAATATTACTGGTGGAAGCGATTTTTTTCTTTTCCCTCATTCATTTTATTTTATTTTAATCGTCTTAACTCTTATTACTCCTATTTAATCGTTGATTTTTTATTTAGGATAAACAGGTAAAAAAAAACAAGTAGTTAAATCAGTGATTAGTGATAAAAAGGCGTATTCAAGAGATACTAAGAATGAAAACCAAAAAAGTTTTAGAAAAAGAAAGGAAATAAAATGACAGGTGAAGCCGGTTTTATCAGTTGATATGATTATTTTCCATTATAAAAATTTTTTTCAAAAAATTAAAATGAAAAATTACATAATAATATAGGTGTATTTTATGTTATGTCGGTTAAGGAAGTGAAATATGATATATGAGATATGAATTTTTTCAGTATATATCAGTTGGCAATCATTATTGTTGTAATGCAGCTGATTTCGATGAACGCCCTCTTAAGTTGCCTATACTGAAAGAAACATTAAATATAGCGTTGTGCTCTTAAGGATTTTATTTTCTTTGTGTTTTGCGGAGACTAACTGTAATCCTGTATGTCATTCTGTGTATGGGCAAATAGGGTAATATCTTTGGTAAATTTTTGGTATAGTTGTAAGAGGTGTAATTATTGCTAGTTATTGTACTGGACAGTCTTTTTGTAATTGTTCCCGATTTAAGTTCTTTGAAGCTTATGATAATTGTAAGTTTTGTGAATTCTAACATATTCTATATGTAATATATCAACATATCCTAATAATCCATATGGAGGAGTTTATCCATATCACCATCTTTGTATCCATCTCGATGATTTCCTAAGCATGCGCACAATCCAACTGCTTAGTTTAGTACTAATTAGTTTTTTTTTTTTTTTCAGCGCTAACTATTCAACTGTTAGGCTAATAAGTCTTTCTATATCATACGTACATGTTGGAACAGAGGGTCATATTATATTCGTGTTATTAGAATTTGTCTTATTGAATTCCACATACAATTTAAACATAAGATAGTACTAGGCCTTATAACATGTAGAAACGTCTTAGATTTTCAATATTTAAAATTTTTTGTTCATATTGTAATATTTTGTATTTGAGTTATATGGTATTCTATATCTGCGAGTTATATTATTCAATTAAATTATTTGTTTATATTGTTATATTAATGTATTTTTAATTAAAAATATATAATTATTAATTATGCCATTAATTTGAATCCAATTGCGAATGGTAGCTGAGTCGAGTCGAAAACCAGAAAAGTTTTTTCACTTTCACTAGAATTCGAAACCGGGCCTTTCTGCATGAAAGGTCGGCACTCCACTGGGCCATCCAGACAAAAATGTTTGTGAATACAAAGTTGTTTTATGTTCCGTAGATAAAAATCTTAAGTTTTTAAGTTAGACGACATTCAATGGAATTTTGTGGGCATTTACTCATTTCTTGTATTCTGCACTAAAACTATTCCACACTCCATATATGGTACAAATAAATTAATACTTCACATATTTCAAATTCGAGCATAAATCAATATTGTATTTCGTTTTGATAAAATAAAATTAAAACAAAATTGATTGGAAGTTTCAGGATTTTGTAATTATTGATTTATAACACCATAACAAGACCTAATTTAAAACAAGAATTAAAAAAAAAACTAAAGGTTTTTAAAAAAGCACATTTTATACAAAACACAGTATGTTCCATACTGTGTTTTGGATAAAATAACATATATTAAAATAAATTATTAAAATTATTATTTATTTATTCCATCAATTCATTATAAATTATGTATAACAATAAAATCCATATTAAGAATATAAACTCTCCTTAATAAAACCTTAAGTCGTCTAAATATAACATTAGAGCTTCAACATTAACATTTAATCTTGGAAATATTCACACTTGTGCCGATGGTATTGGTTTTTAAAAATAGCAAAGACTGCGAAATTTTATCTGAGCAAACTTATGATGAGCCTCCGGAATGTAACACTCTCCCCACACCATGAATTTTCGGGTTCGAAAATTTAAATTGTGATTTGCCCCAAAATTTGAATCTTTAGGATTTAATTATATAAGCAAAAACGGTTAAAAATTAAGAGACACTTTCGTCAAATTTAGGAAAGCATTTAAAACTGGTTAAAATATAATATTGGAGCTTTGATTTTTGTAATAACAAAACAAAATTTTAAAATTTTAAATTTGGACACCTTGCAGCTCCTAAACAGGAAGCGTACCTCAATTATTTTCTTCAAATACCCATACTAATTTCTAAGGACTAGCTTCTCCCATAATTACTGACCTATGCCATTGGATTTAAGAGATATGAGTGGTCGAAAAATTTGCATAAATTGAGTATCGCATATAACGGTAAATTAAAGTACCATACGGCAACCCTATAAATTTATTATATATAAATATAGGCCTTTTACCGTTTGAAGATTGAAAATATACCATATAGACCTCTTATTATAAGAATTTAAATATAGGGTCTTTCCGCATCTCGTGTAACGGATGAGGATCCTGGGAGTTCTGACCCTGCACCAAGAAAACTATACATGTACTTAAATTTTAATATTTTTTTATTTGAAACGATTTAGAAATTTTTCCGACAGATAAACGGAAAGAATGAATAATATGCCAATATTTTCAAAAAATTTTTTAAAATGTGCTTAAAAAAATACAATCAAAATTGTTTGCATTCCTTCTTTTGTTTTTACAATTAATAATTTTTTATTTTATTGAATATTTTTATTTTTTATCACTTTTTAACATTTTACAGAATTTTAACTTTCGTTTTAAGGTACAATACTTCCAATTATCGGCATGTAATTGAATTAAATAATGGAATCGATTATAATTTTATATATTTTTTAAATGGCTAAAAATGGTTAACACTTAGAAAAAATCTTAAAACTGAATTAAGTTATTAATCATAAACTATATATTAGACTAATTGAATTAATTTATTCACAATATAATTTAAATCTAGTAAAACCCAACTGAAACATTAATTTCCTTAAAATGGTATACACCATATTTTGAAATTAAAAAAATTTTAATTACATTATATCCCGTTGTAGTACTACATATAATTAAACATATAATTTTTATATATATATATATATACATGTTTAAAATGTTTGAAATTTTAATTAGGCCTAAAAATAGAATATGTACTAAAGGAATCTAAAGATTGAAATTTAATCAATTTGTAGAAATGGAGTCTTAAATTTTTGTAAGAGCTTTTTTGGAATTTAACTCACATATTTTTCCTAATTTTAAATCCCGGATAAATATTCTGGACAAGAGAGTATTCTAATTTTATACCCAATTTTGAAAAAACAAAATTTCTGGCAAATTTTTAAATGGTATTTTATTTATTAATAATTGTACACTATACTTTGAAATAAAGGAGGGATTTTGTAGTTTATAAATAAAATGGGGTTAACCCATTTTCATGTAAATGTAGGATTTTTAATATATAAGAATTAAATTTCAAACAAAGATTTAAATAATAATCCTTTTCTTAATGGGGAATTGTGACACAGAACACACAAAAACTCTTTTTCAAAAAAATTAATTAAATTATAAAATAAGAGGATAGGTCGAATATTAAGCCTTGGATTGAAATCGGTATGATAAAGAAAAGTGTATCTTCTGCATCTTTTGAAATTTTTAATAAATTAAAATTTATATTTGCTTTATTTAAAATGAATTTCAAAATAGTTACATAAAAGAGAAACCTAAAGTACTGCTGAAAAACTAATTTTAATTGACATTGGCATTCCAATAATAAGAATTTCCCACCCCTTATTTGAATGAATTATTAATAATAAAATTTAAATTACACATTAATTGAGCTCAAAATAAATAATGTTTTATTAAATGAATAACTCAAGATATTATATTAATTATTTATGCTTAATTAATAGTTTAAATAAAGTATTATTAAAAGCTGAAAGTGTAGGTAATTGTTTGAATAAACGCTTTTGTTTTATTAATAAAAATTTTTCTTACTATACGAGTAATTAAACTTAATTTTTATTACCTTTGATTGAAACGTTCGAGCTATTTATAATTTATAATAATATTTGTCCTGGAAAATGAGGTGTAACAAACGCATTCAATTAAATGTGTTTTGTTAGATATCTTCAATTATAAAAAATATTAAATAGTAATGTTTTGTTGGATGTGTTTTAATAATAAATTATCAAAAGCAGGTCAAAAAATATTTTTTTATGAATTTAAATTTATTTAAATGTTTATGAATTTGTTCATTTCAGATTTTAAAGCTCACATAATCTTTTCTGAACATTTTATATAAATAATAAAACATTTTGATATTATTAATTAAGACTATGCTTAAGACTAGACAGTAAGTTTTCATTATTTTTAGTGAAAATCTGACATAACGGCGAAGACCGAATATATGTTTTGTTACGTTGCTTGCTTTGCTTTGAACAGCAAATTAACCAAGCAATGTATAATCAAAGTAATTTCAAAGTTTCCCTCGTCTCTGAACTAAAGCCAAATGAACGTTTTTTTTCGTTTTTCAATTTCACTTTAGAAAAAATCAAAATAAAATAAAATCAAAAATATTTTTTAACAGGTACCTATACAAATAAAAAAACTAAAAACTATACAAATAAATATAAATATTTTTAATATTTGTTTTGTAACCAACTCTAATAATCTTTTAATTAATTTAATTGAAACAAAATATACCTATAACAAATTTTAAAATCGTTTGTTAACAAACAATTTATCGAATTTAATTTTAAAAAATTAAAATTTAAACAAGTACATACTTAAATAAAAAAAAATATTATTTGAAATTAAAAAAAAGTTCACCAAGAAGGGATTTGAACTAACGACCCCAACATTTTCTCAAATTCAAAACTTACAAAAGGTAGATAACTAATACATAACTTATTCAACTTCAAATTTTTAAGATACAACAAGAATTATATGAGGCACCCCAAACCTTACTTCTCCTAAAATTTTTAGTTTCTATCTTAATCTATTCAGAAAATATGAGGGATCTAAAATTTTGCAATAATTCAATTTCGCATAACGGTAAATTTTAATATTGTATATATCTGTCTTGCATATATTTAAAGCTGCTAAAATCAGCTGTCGGTTCCCGTTTTCAGATTGAAAATATACCTTATATAACTCTTGTTTTAACAGTTTAAAGATAGGGCTTTCCCATATTGTTGGGGGTTGTAGCTGTGTAACGGGTGGGGTTACAGAAAAACGTTCTTTCAAGAACATTATTTTTTTGCAAAATCTATTCGTAGTTAACATTTACTTTCTTTATTTCAAACGGTGTAAGAGTTTTGTAAACATGCCAACAGGGAGATTGTTTGAATCGACGATGCCCTGTAGGAAAATGGACGACTCTGAAAAAGAACGGAACTTCTTACGGCACTACTTTGACTTTGACATATAAAAGTTTTTTTTTTTAAATTATTTTAAAATTATTCTAGACGGCAATTAGTTATATTTTATTTTTTGGTTTTCTATATTTTCATATAAAAATTTAAAATTGTCGTCATAGATTGTTATAGTTATTTTATTACTAATTTTAAAATTGCTATTCAAGCATTTTACAATATGCGATATTTATAAACTACGGTTTTATATTTCTATATTAAAATATATACTCGGGCTAATAATAAAAAATACAATAATTTAATAAACATTTAAATATTGAAAAATATACAACAATTGCAATATATTAAGTTTAGAAGTAGTTATTATATATAGTAACAAAAAATAATTTGCAGTGTAATAAAAAAAATTAATTATTTTAGTAACACAAACAATCTAATAATAAAAATTTGCATATTGAACAATCATTTGTGCAATTTAATTCAGATTAAGTGCTTTAGTATTTTTATGTAGCAAATTAGTAATTTCTTATCAGCAATAATTTGTTTTTTATTATTTCAACTTTTATAAAAATTATAATCCTTGATATTCACTTAAATAATAAATAATATAACTTAACCTATATATCGGCTGGGTGGCGCAGTGGTTAAAGGACCGACCTTTCGTGCAAAAGACCCAAGTTCGAATCTCAGTGAAAATGAAAAAATCTTTTTTCTGGTTTTCAATTCGACTCAGCTACCATTCGCCATTAGGTTTAAACTAATTGCTTAATTAATAATTATTTATCTTTGATAAAAAATACATTAATATAACAATATTTTTCATATTGAATTTTTAAACTTCGTTTGTGACGCAGAGAAGAAGGATGGTAGATATAGACTTAAGTGTATGTATGTATGGATTAGTTATATATGTCCGTCGTTCCGTTCGTCCGCACAATAACTCAAAAATTAAAGAATCTAGGATCTTGAAATTTTCGCAAATTCGCTTTTTTTATCAAGCTCCATTTTTAAGAGCTATAAGGGCTCGAAAAATGAAATTTTGCTATTTTTAAACACTTGTAACTTGAATACCTGTTTAAATATTTTTTCCTTAATACACAAAATTTAAAGGTCCAACATTATATTTTAACATATGTTAAACGATTTTCTTAAATTAAAAGCGGTTCTTTAAATTTAAGAAAGTGTATCTCAGTCTTAACCATTTTTGCTTAAATAGTAAAATTCTAAGTAAAATTCCAAATTTTGGTGGAATTCACAATTTAATTCCTAGAACCTAAAAAAGTTTGGGGGAAGGGGAGTAGTGAGGATTATATTCTTGAGAAATTTGGCAACCTTTCCCATTTGTTTTTATAAGTAAGCAGTAACTTAGTCACCAGCGTATATATTTCCTAAATTAAACGTTAATATTGAAGCTTCAACATTATATTCCGATAAAATACTTAGTATATGAAACACTATATTATTTTGAAAATGTGCTTTTTTAAAAACCCTTGGCTTTTTTCAACACTTGTTTTATATGAGCATTACTCTATTCTTATTGAAGCTAGGTGTCTGAAATTTTACCAAAAAGAGTTAGTTTTATGGCCAAAGTTTGTGCAGAATTGGGTTGGTCTACTGCGGTGGGTTCGAGTAGCTGTCATACAACTCCTTCTTTTATATGAGCATTACTCTAATCCTATTGAAGCTAAATGTTTGAAATTTCGCCAAAAGTAATGAACTGGTTGATATAATGTTTATATTACGGTCATACAGGTATCCCAGAGTTGACACAGTCTACTCTACTACACTCTTCCTCGTTTATTTTTAAATTACTTTCTTTACCAAAGCTTTATTAATCAAGCAGTTTTGAATTCTATTTAATTTTATTAGAATAAGATTGGTATTTAGTAATTCATAAAAACATATTTCTAAATTTTATTAATTTCAATTTCAAAAAATCGAAGGCAATGTAGATAGAAACACAATAAATTGTACTTTATAACATTTTAAAATAAAGTAATCATCTGGTTTAATTATTAAAAAAAAACCCAACATCGAAATTAATAATCATTAAAATATGATTAACAATTACAATATTATTCTGCTAATTAAATAAAACAACTTAAAGTAGAAGTTAAAATCAGTAAAATCAATAAATTATAGGTTATTTTCTATTTTGTTTACATAAAATTGTTTCAAGATACAAAAACTTATTAATTTGAATACGTCAAATAATTTTCGCAAGTTAATTTTTTTTTTTTTTTTTAATAGTATGTGTTAATGATTTGCGGTTTTAAGTGTCAAATTTATTTTATTTTTTTTCTATTTCAGTTTTGTTTGCTATTTAATTTAATAAATAAAAGTCATTATCAAAATTTTCATTTTTGTATGACATAAGATCGATTCGTAATATCTATTTAAATATTGTTAATCAAATTTTTTCCAAATCAAGTTTTTTCATATTATAAAATAAAATATTTTTAAATGTTAATTCATTGAGTTGAAAAATATTTACGAAAATGAATTCATTGCAATAATTTTTGTTTGACAAATTTTTTTTTTTTGAATTTTAACATATCAAAATGTAAAAAATTAAAAATTAAAAAAATACAAAAAAACGAGGAAGAGTGTAGTAGAGTAGACTTTGTCACCTCTAGGATACGTAAGGACCAACAACAATTATAATATCAACATTATATCATCCGCGTTAATTACTTTTGACCAACTTTACTTTATCCAGACGTTGGCCATTAAAGTTAACTATTATTGAGATAGAGTAATTCTCAAATAAAAAATGAAGTTGTATGGCAACTACTCGAACACACTGCACGAAACTAAATTTTCACAAACTTTGGCCATAAAACTAAATTACTTTTGATCGAAATTTCGTGAAAAACAACTTTGACCGACAATATTTTTTGAAGATCAGAATGATTGATTTATAATTTTCCTCATATTTTGTAGTATTTTACGTTTCTGTATATTATCGCAGATGGAAAATATAACGGTTAAAGTGAAATTTTCCAACAATCAATTTAACGATCGAATGTCATTGTCAGTCAAAGTTGTTTTCTATGACATGTTGGTGACTTTACCCAGTACTGTTATAAAACATGCTATTGCAATCGGACGCGGATGGTAATCCCAATTTTTACGTTGTTTACGAAATTTGAATTCTGGAAACAGGTATATTTTAAATATTTCAGTTAATTAAGTCATAAGTTTCCGGTGACTTTATTTCCACTCATTGTAAGTCATAATTCCTGGCCATATTTGTCTTTGCAAATATTATCGGGAATTATGTCCCATTTTTAAGGGAATTTTTGGCTCACTCATCCGAGTTAAAAATATTATTGGGAATTGTGTCCCATTTTTAAGGGAACTTTTGGCTCACTAATCCGAGTTATAAGTTTCCGGTGACTTTATTTCCACCCATTGTAAGTCACAATTCCTGGCCATTTTGCCATATTTAGCTTTGAAAATACTATCGGGAATTATGCCCCATTTTTATGGGAACTTTTGGCTCACTCATCCTAGTTATATTATCTAAGTTTAAATTATGTAGGTTCGCAAGAACAATTTTGCAATAAAACTTTTATTATAACGCCGTCATAAAGCTAGTTAAAGATCGAACTATAAAGAAATACACTACTTCTCAAATTCACAAAGTTATAAAAACAAATTTTAAAATAAATATGAATTCGTTTAAAAAATATTACCATTCTATGTATCAAATAAGTATATGTATATACTTATAGATTTAAGCAACTTAAAGTTGTAGTCCGTGTTTCTAATTGCACTGCGTGTAGCCTAAAATTATATAGTATATTTTGGTGGTCATTGAAATACACATGTGATAAATAAGAGTATCACTATAAATCATTGCATTAAAAAGACAATTTTATTTTTGTAATAAATTTTCGGGTTTTAACCAATTAATTTATTTTTAAATTAGGTTAGCAAGTAAGTTTTCCATTTTAAAATTTATAATTCAAAAAAAAAAATTTTAAATAAAAACTTGCTTTTCATTTGCACTATTAACCTTATGCCAAATTTACTTTAAATTATGCAATACATTAGGATAATATACAATATGCAAAGTATTAAGTGAAGCTGGAAAAAAGTAAATTAAATTTAAATTGTTTAAAATTTAGATAAGGAATTTATTTTTCTGTCATTTTCAAATTTTTATGTAGGATATTATTGAAGAAGTGATTTGATGCTAATGGGTAGAAATAAAAGTGTCAAAAAGGTGAAATTTAAAACATTTACTACTTAACATTTTAAAAGTGTTTTAAATATCATTGTTTATGTTCACATAATTTCCGGGTAAATTTTAAGTTAAATTAAAAAGTATGTATAAATTAAAGTAATTTTTGAATTAAATTTGGTTATCTATATATAAGTGGAAAAGTAGTGGATCTTGACGGTGGAGTTCAGTTTGTTGGTACACACTTGTCGTATACAATCAGCTGATAAACACATTCTTCTAAAAGTTCATTTTAATAACTTTAACTTACTTCCTTCTTCTTAAGACAACCGTGGACGAATTTAATCTTTATACCCGTATGACTATATAGTCCAAGGGTATAATAAATTTGCCATTACGTTTGGGACGCAGAGAAGGAGAAGGGGTAGATATAGACTCAAGTGTATGGATCGGATCAGAATCGAAAAATAAATCGATTTAGCTATGTATGTCCGTCCGTCCGTCCGTCCGTCATCACGATAACTCAAAAAGTAAAGGAGCTAGGGTTATGAAACTTTCACAAATTCGTTTTTATGCAAAAAACGGAATCGAGTTTTAAATTCAGCCATTTTGGTCCACGGATTCGAGTACCTGCCATACAACTTCTAATTTTATATGAGCATTACTCTATACCTATGGAAGCTGCGTGTCTGAAATTTTGCCAAAAGTAGTTTAGTATAATGGCCAAAGTTACGGCAAAATTTGGTTGGTCTACTGCAGAGGGTTCGAGTAGCTGCCATACAACTCCTTCTTTTATATGAGCTTTACACTACACCTGATGAAGCTGGGTGTCTGAAATTTTGCAAAAAATAGTTTAGTGTAATGGCCAAAGTTACTGCAAAATTTAGTTGGTCTACTGCTGAGGGTTCGAGTAGCTGCCATACAACTCCTTCTTTTATATGAGGATTACACTACACCAAATGAAGCTGGGTGTCTGAAATTTTGCCAAAAATAGTTTAGTGTAATGGCCAAAGTTACTGCAAAATTTGGTTGGTTTACTGCAAAGGGTTCGAGTAGCTGCCATACAACTCCTTCTTTTATATGAGCATTACTCTACACCTAATAAAGCTGAATGTTTGAAATTTTGCCGAAAGTAATTAACCGAATGATATAATGTATATGTTACGGTCATACGGGTATCCCAGAGTTGACACAGTCTACTCTACTACACTCTTCCTCGTTTTCGTTCTAAAATAATCTGCTAATTTGATCTTTGGCAATGAAATTAACAAGACTTGGAATTTTTTAAACCATATCGACACGACGATCAGTCAAAAAAAATTTTGGAAGCTAATTATATTCAATGTTGAAAACTATATAATGTCTCACAAAAAAAAATTTTCTAAAGTTTAATTAATCTGCGGCACAATTTACCTAGAGGCATTTTTAATTACATTAAAGTCTTAAACTTTAATCAAAAACCCATTTAAAGGCGCAGCAACAGGCACTGAGTATTATCAAATTATACATAATATTAAATTAGTATTAAATATTATATACTACTAGCTAATACCTGGTGCGCGTTGCTGCGCCTTTCAATGGAGGTTTAATCGAAGTTGATGTTACTGCAAAAAGTTAACACAAAAATTACACATGATGTAAATTTAAATTTTAAAATGTATGAAAGAAATTTTTTTAAAACGATTTTTCTAGGATTATTCTAGTAATTTTTAAATCTTTCTGGAATTTAAAGCAGTACTAACTACTTTCCAAAATTGGGTGTAATTTACTTCCAAAAATTTTTTTGGCCAATCGTAGGACCGACATGTGTTACCAAACACCAACTCTATTTTGAAGGTGCTTCAAGCATACAAAATTTGGAGTCAACCGGTCAAACCGTTTCTAATTTAGAGTAAAGTAACGAATAAACCTATAAAAAGCTGTTGGGCCGCAAAGGGTTGATGGAACTCAACAAAAATATTTTTGAGGCTTTCTTTTTAGCCAAAGCAGGATTTCGTAAAATCGGAAAAAATTTGGATCCAAAATTTTTTTTAATCAGCCGTTGGGCCGACAAACAAATTCCAAAATTGCTAATAGTGTCAACTCAATTCTCAAGGAGCATCACGTATACAAAATTTGAAGTCAATTGGTCAAACCGTTTTCATTTTAGAACAAAAAAATTTACATACTTGCACCACAGCCCCCCAACTTGGCGGTCCGTTAGAGCAAAATTTTTAGCCCACGATTTCTTTCCGTTACCTAAAAACCCCTATTTACAAATTTTCATGAGAATCAGCTGGGCAGTTTAGGATTCTATTCGTAATATACAAACAAACAAACTTTCGCTTTTATACATATAGATTAGTATAACTCATAGAATATTACAGAGTGTTTAAATAAGACGAAAAATAAACACTTTTCAAAATAAAAAGTACAACATTGCCAATGTATAGATCATACAATTTTTTTTATTTAAAAAAAAAATTTCATATGTAATAGCTGTTTGTTTAACGAAGCTGAACCATTTACTGTTAATTTTAAATGTTTTATTTTGAAATTTAAACCATAATTAAATTGTAAAGGTATTGTTTAATTGTTTCATATTACGTATACTTCAATTGCAAAAAAGGGTTAACTTTGCATAATAAATCAAATCTTACGATTGTGATAAAAACAAATAAATGTACTGTACTTTATTAAGCGACTAGCTAATACCCGGTGCGCGTTGCTGCGCCTCTTAATAGTTAAATTGAAGTTGATAATACAGCAAAAAGTTAACACAAAAAGTACACACGGTTTACACATGTAAATTTTAATATGTATGAAAGCAATCTTTTTAAAAAGATTTTTCTAGGATTATTCTAGTAATTTTTGAAACTTTCTGTAATTCAAAGCAGTACAAACTACTTTCCAAAATTTAACGTAATTTACTTCCAAAAAAATTTTTTTGACTAACCGTAGGACCGACTGTTAACAGGCTTAACTCCATTTTCAAGTTGCTTCACACATATAAAATTTGAGGTCACCGGTCAAATCGTTTCTAATTTAGAGTAAAATAACCAAAAACTTTATAAAAAGCTGTTGGGCCGCAATGGGTTAATGGAACTTAACAAAATTTATTTTGGGGCTTTCTTGAAAGCCAAAGCAGAATTTCGTACAGTCGGACAAAATTTGGACACAAAATTTTTTTTTGACCAACCGTCGGCCCGACATGGGTTAACAAATTCCAAAACTGTTAATAGTGTCAACTCAATTCTTAAGGAGCATCACGTATACAAAATTTGAAGTCAATTGGTCAAACAGTTTCGAACTTAGAGTAAAGTATTGAAAAAACCTATAAAAAGCTGTTGGGCCGCAATGGGTTAATGGAACTTACCAAAATTTTTTTTGGGGCTTTCTTTTAAGCCAAAGCAGAATTTCGTAAAATCGGACAAAATTTGGACCAAAATTTTTTTTGACCACCCGTCGGCCCGACATGGGTTAACAAATTCCAAAAATTTTAATAGTGTCAACTCAATTCTCAAGGAGCATCACGTATGCAAAATTTGAAGTCAATTGGTCAAACAGTTTCGAATTTAGAGTAAAGTATTGAAAAAACCTATAAAAAGCTGTTGGGCCGCAATGGGTTAATGAAACTCAACAAAATTTTTTTTGGGGCTTTCTTTTAAGCCAAAGCAGAATTTCGTAAAATCGGACAAAATTTGGACCCAAAATTTTTTTTGACCACCCGTCGGCCCGACATGGGTTAACAAATTCCAAAATTCTTAATAGTGTCTACTCAATTCTCAAAGAGCATCACGTATACAAAATTTGAAGTCAATCGGTCAAACCGTTTTCATTTTAGAACAAAGAAGTTTAAATACTTGCACCACAGCCCCAACTTGGCGGTCCGTTAGAGCAAAATTTTTGGGCCACGATTTCCTTCCGAACCCAAAAACCTCTATATACAAATTTTCATGAAAATCGGCTGGGCAGTTTAGGAGTCTATTCGCTACAAACAAACAAACTTTCATTTTTATATATATAGATAATAATTAAAGCACTGATTCATGTACCAATTAATTAAATATCACGTATACTGCAACGCTGTAATTTTATTTTTGATTATGGCTTACCGAGTACACTGTTAATAATAGATATAATGTAAAGATATTGGAATAATGATAATAAAGTTTTGAATTTGACTGCAACTACTAACTTCAATTTCGTACTACCATTTTAACAACTTTTCGCTTTAAATCTATTGTTAATCACTTTAACAATCTATTAAATCTATTAAACTAATACAAAAAACCAATAAGTAGCTAGTAAAAATTAATTAATCAAATAAAAAATCAATTAATTGATGAAAAAAGTTAATTACATGTTATTGCTGAGATTAATTTAATTAATTGGAAAAATAATTAATATAATTTTGGATTAAATATATATAGTTAACTTAACCCTATTTATTATATTCATATCCCAGGTCAACTTATCCCTATTTATTTCTATATCCTATACCATTTGTTCCTATATTATTATTTTGTACCATTGTCATTACCATATAAGATATTAGTTTTTTTAAGAAATTATAATCTAAGTACCGTTTATTTTTAAGAAACTCAAATAAAAGTTAATAAAAAAATATTTTTTAATATCAACTAAAAAAAAGTTATTTTATTTTATTTTCAACATAAATTCGATCGACATATATTAATTTTTGTGATCCATTTTGATCTAGTAATTAGTGTTATAAAATTAATCATTGTAATATTATGTAGTTATTATTGAGCATGGTATCATTATAAAGTATAACTGTATACTAATTTTAATTGTATTACTAAGTCTGTAGTTTATGACTTTTTTCTACTCAATAATCAGAAATCGAAAGTTTTCTAAAAGTATCTTTCTAAAAAATTATTTTATACAGACTTGTCTTACCACTTTTATTTTAGTCATTTCATTTTATTTTAAAAATCATGGGTGTTAAGTAATGTGATTTTAAATCAAACCTTTTTGTTTTATTTTTTTTTCCATTATTGTTTGTGTTATTAAATGTTCTGATTCTTATATCATTATGTTATTTTATAATGAAATACGAAAAATGCAATAAACTCATTTTGTACAGAACAGTCAACTCTTATATTTAATATAATTTAAAAATAAAGACCTAATATTTAATATTTTAAGTATATATACTTATATTCAACCAATATTCAAGATTTCTTTGACATTTAAAAATCATTTAACTCATTTCATAAAACATACTTGTATATTTTTTTAATTTCTTTTCCTTAAATTCTATTACGTTACGTCAAAGTTTTTTAATTAAATTATTTGAAGCAGTTTTTTTATCAACGTTTTTATTTATTCATAAATTTTATTTTGAATCTTGTGCTATATTATTATTTCATTTTTGAACGAAGATATATATATATATATAACGATAAATTTTAAACGCTTTAATAATAAAATTAAAGGTCTTAATTTAAAATTGAATCCCAAATTTATTCAATTAAAGTAATATTAGAATAATATTGCGGAATATATAATTTTTTAATCTAAACCATAGATTTTATAACAATTTTCAATTTGAATTTGGTTTGACAGTTGTTAATATATGATATTATACCTTTTTAAAATCATTAAATAGATTTAAGTCATTCATTTTAGTGTCAAAAATTTTTACACATAATTTAATATTGAATTAATTTAACTAAAATGTCCAATAATAGATATAACTAACCTTTTAATTATTCTTTTTAATTGTATTTTAATCCAAATTAGTTTACAAATATATTTAATCTATTTCTTAAGTCCTTTCCGGGCCCCTTAATTTTTGTAAAGTCCATTTTGAAATTCAATAAGATTTTTTATACAAAAATTAAAAGGACTAACGATAAGTATATATTAAATTTAAATAGTTATTTATTTATCTGTTTGTTGTTTTTTTTTTTCTTTATTTTCAAAACGATTTTCAACCCGAGCGACAAACGACTGGTTCTCATGTTACCATTCTTTGTTAATTTATACTTTGTTAACAGTTTTTGTAGTTATAAAAATAACAATAAATAAAATAAATATATACTTATATTTAAAATAAAACTTCAATTAAATTCAACATACCGTTAAGCCCCACAAAATTCAAATAAAAATCAAATAAGTTATATTTGAATTAAAACTTGCATTTTCAAACAACAAAACAACAAAAAAAAAAAACACAAAAACCGCTATTGAGTTTTAAGAGAATATTAAAAGAGTAATTATTTTTCTAAATGATCACTTCGATTCGACAGCGAATTGAAGCTTGGGGAGAATTCGTATTTACGAATTTCAAGTTACGATAATACTTTTGGTTATTTATGAATGAAAACTAACTTTTTAACGGATTAAATTCGCTTCAATTTAATTACAATTAATTATTTTTTGATTTTCTCTATTCTCGGGAAATAAATAAATATTAATCAAATTTTTTTATAACTGTCTTATATTCTCTTTTACTGTTACTTGATTATTGTGTTTCTTTCCGCAGAAACTATTTTTATTTTTTTTTTTTTACAGAATAAAAATTTAATCGTAATTGTAATGCGGGTATTTTGAGAATGTATTAGAATATGTGTTTAAAGTATTTTAAAAGTAATTAAGTTTTACACAAAGTTTAATCGCCAAATTTTAATTGTTTTTAGTTCGAATAATTGATTAATTTAACTAGTAAGACCTCGGACCTAGGTTTTATCACATTTTCAAAAAATTTTATAAAAATGGAAGAACTTTTTTCTATAGCCCCAGGTACAGCTCCTCCAAGGTCGAAAAAAGCCCTAATATTTAAATTCTTTTAACAACAGTTCTGTTAAATATATTTTAAATCTAAAAACATTAAAAGAGAGCTGGTTTTATATGCTTTTTAAATTGTTAAAATGCAAATGAAAAGGGTTGCCATACGATGCTAAAAATTACTATTATGCACCACATATTTTATAAACGGTTTCAAGCTAGAGTCTTGAAATTTTGGGAGAAGTGAGATCTTTCGAAATTAGTAGGAGTCGGTTAACAAATTTTTTTTGTTTCGTCCCCTGTTTGGGAGCTGTAAGAGGTCGAAAATTTAAATTTAGCTATTTTTAAGGACCTGTAGTAATATACAAAATCGAAAGCTGCAACATTATTTTTTAACATATATCAAAGATTTGGCTTCAATTTAAAAGCAGTTCTTTAAATTGAAGAAAGTGTCTTTTAGTTTTAACCATTTTTGCTTAGATAATAGAATTCTAAATAAAATTCAAAAATTTGGTGGAATTCCCATATTAGATCCTCGAGAATCATTTAAAGTTTGCTTAGAAAATATTTGGGAACTTTCCCCATTAAAGGGCTATTAGAACTTAAAAATTAAAACTTTTATGTTTTTATAAATCAGTTACTTATTCACAAAAAGTAACTGATTAAATGTTTACATTAAAGCTCCAACTTTATATTTACCATTTGTTAACAGGTTTTCTTGAGTGCAAATTATACTAAGTACATGACAATGACATTATAAACCAAATACTAAATTCATGCACTATAAATGCAAATTTAAGAGGAATAAGAATTTTAACGTATCAGAATATTCCGAACAGCAAAAGCCAGGAGAGCTTCTCGGAAATCTCTGGTCGACATGGAAGTCAATACACATAGCTCAAAAGAACAAAAACTAGAATCCTCTTATAGATAAAATAAATCCAAAAAAAATATATACATTAGAAAAATTAAGAATTTTTAGTCGCTATAACAGCCATAAATTATGAGGTTATTTCTTTTTTGGTTTTTATTTGTTTATTTTTTTTATATTCATGCGTACTAATACGGCTACGGGTATATTAAAATTACTCCTCCGTTTGTAAAGCATTCATCTAGACTGCGCATAGATTATTTTCGTAGAGTGTATATTTCCATCCGTACTTGGTCAACATGATAACGCATTTTCTAAAGGTTTCCTATTGTGTTTGGTAAGAATCTAACCAAAGTTTCGGTGAGCTGCCATAAAACTTTTTTGAATCAAAATTAATAACGCTGGAAGAATGGAAATAATGGAAAGGGCAAGTAAAGTAATAGGGTAATGTTACTTGGCAAAGTTGAACCATACTCGGACCAACTGAATGGCAGCCCATACATACATAGTGAGTATGCACGGGTATCCAAAAGTTGACAGATCCTTTTGTTGAAAGGTTATCTTCCTCGTTGGTTTATACTTACTAAGGGGTGTGCCCCATGAAATTTTTTTTTAAATATATTATAATTTTTTTTAATTTCATCAACTTGAAAAACAATATACTAACTGTTTACATGCTCCACAAATATATTAAAGCAACAACCAATACCCATATGAAAATGCGAGTGTAGAGTTTAAACACTATTAAAACAAAGAATATTTTAGTTACCTTGTTATTGTAGCTTTCTTCATATTTTATTTCTTGTTATAAAATTAATTATATTCACCTACACTAGTACCGCACCCAATTTCTCAACTTTTCAAATTAATGTTTTTATGTATAATTTAGCGATGTCGTCGCAACGGTAATTGGATTTCTAAACATTTTGAAGTTGTAGTAATGAACTGTCCAAAATTCTATATTAATTACATTTTTGATTTGTCAAATAAAGTGGGTAAGCATTCGGCTTATTAACTGAGAGGGTCCGGTTTCGATTCCCGGTCAGGTCATAAAATATTTTTTTTTACAAACCCCCTTTTGTATATAGGATACTTTTATTTGTAGCTTATTGAGTTGTAGAGCTAGAACAGTTATAACTAAAACAAAATTTATCCAAATAATTTGTTTTCATTCAATGTAAAAGTAATATTTTAAATTTAATTAATTATAATTATATTAGTTTTTATCTTTCTTATCTGTATATTGCCATTATGGCTTAAAGACACATTGGAACTTTACATTCTCTGTTTAATTTCATTGTGACAGGCCAAGCATAAAATAAAGTGCTTATCATACAATTTTATTTATATGGTGTTATGACTCAAAATCTTTGAAACATAATATAAGGCTCTATGATTTTATGACTCACTCTGGTGTGTCATATTAAAAAAATTCGTGATTATGGATTTATAACTAAGTCGAGTGAGTTATAAAGTCATTAAGGCTTTATGGCAAAAGGCGTTATATCACGGCAACAGAAAAATAAATATGATATTTAATTTAGAAAATGATACCTAATATTATTAAAACTAATTATTTTTAAGAACCTACCCTTTTTAATATTAAAAAATTAAAGCCCTGGAAAATAATATAATACAAAAAAAGTGTAAGTTTTACATGTTGGTAAGTCAGAATGAACACTCAATGATAAAACATTTTAATTAAATCTGCATCATATATATTGTATTCCTAGATTGAAATCAATAGTTCAAGATAAAAATTGTATGTCTCGATATAAACCGAAAACTTCGGCAACAGAAGATATTTGTTAAGATATTTGTAAATTATTTTAATAAAATATTTTTAATCAGTGACCTATGGCTATGAAGTTAAATGTGCTCACAGTCATGAAGAAGATACTCACAGAATAGCATAAATAAACGTTTCATTGCAAATAAATAATAATACAACCCCAATACTTAATATTTAATTAAATAAAACGTTTTATTATCCAACTTTTAAAAATTCAAATTCAAATTCAATTTATTTAAAAATTCATATTTACAAAAATTACACAATGATTAAAACTTTAATTTCATATTCCATCAAAAATTTCAATATATAAAAATCTAGTACCCAAATTTTTAATATTACAATACAATAAAATATTTCATTCAATTATTTTTTCTTTTACTGATGATGCGCTTGTTAAAGCTGATGGATGCTGCCAACGGCTAGAAATATTACAGAAGTGAACGCAGTAACCTGATTTTCATGAAGCATTTGATCTTCAACTGAAATGCGAACTTACTATAGGAATCAAACTCAAAAATGAAAAGCTATATTTCCTTTGTTAGCGCTCGTTAAGAATTTCAAGTAATTCATCAAATTATTCCAAATAATATTTGCCTCCACACATATTTTACCCTTCGGAAAAACTGGCGAGCAAACGCCTGTTTTTTTCCATTTTAGTACCTTATTTTTCAATTGAACCATTCATCCATACAAATGATTTTTCATTTACTTGAAAATGTAATAATTTATTGGCATCTTCAATAACATTTTATTAATCTTAAAGTATTAATGATGTTTGCTGCAAATAAAAACAAAATATGAATAAAAGCATATTAACTTAAATTAGCTTCTTGAGCTACCAATTTGTCCAAAACCATAACAAGTGCTTTAACCCATGTAACATCCTGTACATTAACACTGAAATGCTTTAATATAGAAATTTATCAAAGATTTATTTTTGGATAGTTATTTACCTTCTCATTCTTACTTGATCCAGCATTACCACCGCGGACCGCCTCATATTTAAAATGTTGATAAATCATTTTCGAATTTTAATTTGGCATAATATATAAGTACTTCTTTCAGTTGAACCTCCTTTAACTAAAATAAAAAAAATTTTAAATACCAGAGTTGATAAATTTCAATCAATTATAAATATATTGTTTCATAGAACTATATAAATTGAGCTCAGGTGAATGAGTTTAATTTGAACGCCTTACACTACATTCTAGACAAGATTTAGCTTCTTAACTCAATTAAAAATTTTTTTATAAAAATATTTAAAATATTTTAGAAATTTTGCTTCAAATTAAATTATCAACGTTGTGACCAGTGATAATTACTATATAGTTTTAAAAAATTGTAACAAACACCTATTAACTATTTTTGTGATTAATGGTGACACTTTTGTAGTAATGGTTTGCTGCAATTGTTTCAGAAAAATGATATAAACTAAACAAAATAAATAATTGTAATATATTACAAGTTAATTTTCCTTGAGTAATTGTAATTGTTTATTCTTATTATAATTCTTGTGCCTAAGGCAGCCTCACCATTGGGTATGCGAAGAAATATGGCTTGATCACAAGTTAAAAATAAAAAGATAAGTTGTTCTTTTGAGAATGTACTTTATTTTGCCTTTAATAGCTAATTTACAGGTTATTTATAGTAATTTAATGATTACAAAGCTAATTTTAGTTTTCATACAAAATAATGCAAAACGAGGAAGAGTTTAGTAGAGTAGACTGTTTCAACTCTGGGATACCCGCATGACCGTAACATATACATTATATCATCCGGTTAATTGCTTTTGGCAAAATTTCAAACATTCAGCTTTATTGGGTGTAGAGTAATGCTCATTTAAAAGAAGGAGTTGTATGGCAGCTACTCGAACCCTTTGCAGTAGACCAACCAAATTTTGCAGTAATTTTGGCCATTACACTAAACTATGTTTTGCAAAATTTCAGATACCCAGCTTCATCAGGTGTAGTGTAAAGCTCATATAAAAGAAGGAGTTGTATGCCAGTTACTCGAACCCTCTGCAGTAGACCAACCAAATTTTGCAGTAACTTTTGTCATTATGCTAAACTATTTTTGGCGCAATTTCAGACACGCAGCTTCCATAGATATCATTACTCATATAAAATTAGAAGTTCTATGGCAGGTACTCGAACCCGTGCACCGAAATGGCTGGATTTAAATAGCGATTCCGGTTTTTGCATAAAAACGAATTTGCGAAAATTTCATAATCCTAGCTCCCTTATTTTTTGAGTTATCGTGATGACGGACGGACGGACGGACGGACAGACGGACGTACGTAGCTAAATCGATTTATTTTTCGATTCTGATCCGATCCATAAACATGAGTCTATACCCCCCCCCCCTCTCCTTCTCTGCGTCAGAAACGTAATGGCAAATTTGTTATACCCTTTGACTATATAGTCATACGGGTATAAAATTGAATAACAGAAATTTTATTTAAAAATTAGAAATTCTCACGGGAATATTTACTAATGCAATTTGACACCCGCACTTTGGTTGCGCGTGTTGTTAAATTGTTGTTTACTTATACGATTATGACCTGTGTTAACTTACATAATTAAACTTTTTGAAGATATTAGATAGTATAATTTTCAAATACAATTAATGAAAGCGAATGTTTGTTTGCATGTTTAAAGCGTATGGACTCCGAAAATGCTCTGCTGATTATCATGAAAATTTGTATATAAAGAATTAAGGGTACGGAAAGAGTTTCTGAGCTAGCAATTGTGCTCTAACGGACCGTGAAGTTGAGGATGGGGTACAAGTATTTAAACTTTTTTGTTCTAAAATAAGACCGGTGTCACCGATCAACTTCAAAATTTTTACACATGTTGTTTTTTGAAAATGAAGATGTCTCTTATAAAATTGTTAAATATTATCAATATCATAGTTAAATTACTAAAAGTTTTTGTTCTTTTAAATGTTATAACTGTTCAACTATTAGGCTATTAAGCATGTCTATTTCAAAGGATACATGTTGAAACAAGAGGGACAAATTGTATTCATACACCCAAAATAATTTGTAGGTATTTTTAACGTTTTTTGCAGTTGTTCGTCAACGGGAATTACGCATAAAACCGTGCCAATGGACATTCCGTAAAAAGTTTCCGTAGTCCATTAAATTTTTCCGTTGTTCGTTTCATACTTTCAACTGTATTCTTTAATTAAAATAACGACGGGGTTGGTTAATGTAATTCAGAAATTTTATTAATTGACAGTACATTGTTTTAATTGAAATGAAAGATAAAAAAGAATCAACTTACATTCCATCAATTCAACAGTTGATGCAATAGAATATAATTTGACAAACGTTACGTTGAATTAATGGACATCCCTTAAAGCCAACGTATTCACTATAAACCATATTTATATATATACAATACAAATATATATATATACAAAATATATATATATATATATATATATACAAAACATACATATATATATATATACAAAATATATATATATATATACAATATATATATAAATATATATATATATATATAAGGATACATATATACATACAGTATATATGAATTTTATATATATTTTATATATATTTATATATAAACATATAATAAATATATATATATAATAAATATATTAAAATACTTATATATATAAATATATATATTTTTTTCAGCCTCTGTAAAAAAACATAGTTAAGAAAAAACTATTATTTAATTTCATTGTTAACTATTTTTATTAACACAAATATATTTACAAAAACAAATATTTTTAATTTCCAAAGTTAAAATAAAACATTTCTCTATTCCACTTTAAATATAATTTAAATTAAATCCTAGAAGTGATAGTAATTCATTTTTAAAATTAATTTTATTTTTAATTATGAAAAATATGACTTATAAAATTAATAGCAATTAATATAAAAGAATTTTACTTTTTTTAAGTGTTTTATTAGTAAAATTACCAATTGATGCATCAGGACATTTAAAAATTAAAAGTATAAAATTAAATAGTAAATATTAATTTGGGTTACAAATTTAACCCACTTACGAACTAATTTATTACTTGCATTTCAGTATTAACTATTTTTTAGTTCATTCATTCATATAAAACTAAAAATGTAAGGCTTCAGTTATAGGTATCCTTGAAATGCATCATTGGAAATTTTCTTCTTAATTTTATGTATTCATTCATTGTTGCTGGTGACACAAATCAAAAATGGCTGTAATTTTTCTGCTCCACATTCATGTAGGACGTTTTATAATTTTAAATACGTTTTTATAATTGCTGTGAATCTTCTATTGTATATTTTTTCGGTATTTTCGTAGGACTTAGAATTGCATGTAAAAAATATAGCATACAAACTTGTTTACAATCTAAAATTAAGAATAAATTTATCAATTATTTATTTTTAAAAATATATAAGTATATCAACAATAAAAATAACTTTACTTACGTTTGTTATTTGATTGTTGACATTCCACCCACAATTTTTTTCTGGGATTTCTTGTTAAAGTGCTGTCAAAAATGAATGCAATATTTGATTCAAACTGTTCCCATTTTGAATAAAAAATATCTTCTTTTGATGGAAAGAAATAGTTAAAATCTATTTTTATCTATAAATATAAATACATAAATGATATTTTATTTTATGAAAATTGAGTTATATTACAACTTACTAATGAATATCCATAGCTTTGTGTATAAGATTGCCATTGGTTTAAAATGGAGGCAATAGTGGTATCATCCTTAAATGCGTTAAAAACTTTTTTCCTAAATGCAACGGAATCAGACCACTTTTCTAATATTTGATTAGCACTCAAAGAACTGTTGCGCTTTAAAATTACCTTACATTTTTCTCCTTCGTTTTCTAGGAAAAATAAATTTATTTTAGTTAAATGATTAATCTTACCATCAATTAATGTAAATTCAGATATATTTCCATTTGTTTTATCAGACGGCAGATCCTCATGATTACTGTGAATTATTTTTGGTTTAGTAGTAGTCGGGTTATTGCTTTTTTTGTTGACCAAAATACCTCTTGTTCTTCCATTTTGTGGCTTGAAATACCATGCGTCTTTTTCCTCTCTAGGGAAATTTTACTGTATTTGTTCGGAAATGTCAAATAAAATTTCGTGTGATAGTCCAATATTATTTTTGTTAAAGTATTTTATAATAAGTGACGCTAATCTTGATCGTATAGATTTGGTCATTAAGCCACTATTATTATCAACATCTTCTTTCATTTCATAAAATTCACTTTTTCCCACTATGTCATATAATAGCTGTGAGGAACAAAAAATTAAAAAAAAGAGTTTATATTGTAAACAAAAATAAAAATGATTTTAAAATGGTTGGAAATTGTAAGAATTTTTTTGCTAACATATTGGTAGGGAGAGTTTAGCTTTTGATTTGCAGTTTCACTTTTTCCAAAAATATTAGTGTTTTTTGCGTCGTTATTTTCCTTTAATTTCCATATCTTTAAATTATGTCGAAATTGAATTTTTTTGCCAACTTCTTTATTTGGGAATAGGTCATTCAAAGCTGAATCTGTATTTAAATAGTGTAGCTGTTCTGAAGAGATGTTATGTTCTGAAATAAAAAAAAATATTTAATATTATATTTTGTTTTCACATATATCTTTTGTTATACCTATGCAAAGATCATAAACAAATTGTGATAAAGACATGTCAACTTCTTGAAGTTTATGCAATAAATCTAAATCTTCATATAAAAGCTTCATATAAATAGAAGGATCACCAAAAAAATTGCCACATTTGAAACATTCGGTAATTTTTTTTCTTTTTAATAGAAGATATGTATGTATGTAATTATTGTGAAAAAGCTGAGCAGCTACCTTGTTGAATTTATTTTAAATAACATAATATCAAAAAATATACATAATATTTGTTTTCATTTTTGTTTTGAATGAAGATGTTTGTGTATTAAAATTAAGACAATACATATAATAATTTGTATGATTAAAAAATAATTAATTTTTCACTTACCAAAAATTTCTGGAACAAATTGAAACCGCCATATAATTTTAAAATTTTTTTTTCTTCTTCTTTACGAATAAACTTCTCACAATATTCACAAACTCTAATTTTATATACTAAATAAATAAACGTCTTCACTTGTTGAACGCAACGAGGTATATGTTTTACTTTTTCTTATTATTTTTTATGCACACAACACAACCACAAAGAAAACACAAATTTTTAAAAATTTCAAAGCCTACTTACTCAAGAAACAAACAAAAAAATCAAAATTTATTGTATATGTTCAGTTAATCCATTAATGTAAACGCAAGTTAATTTAATGGTACGATTACATTAAATTTTTATGAATTTATTTTCCTGTAAAAATAGATAATAAAACACTATCAACGGGAACATTTAACTGCAAAGCAAATGTTCGTTAATTTTTTATCAAAGGGTTTGTCAATTGTATTAATAGAAATTAACACGTAAGTCAACTGTATGCACGAAAAATGCGTCAACGAGCTAAATGTTCGTTGAAAATATTGTTCAATTTCTATGAGTGTATTATTAGATTAGATCCTAATGAATCCCAGATCTTATAGTACAACTTGGGTGGTATTATAGTTTTTACACAATTTATTTTCTTAAACACTATATAAACACTTTATTATATTGATAAAAGTTAATTTCAGTTTTATTTTAAATTTACAACAAAATCATATATATTCTGAACCATTTCTAGATCAAAGCTTTTGAAAGATTTTGCAATCAAATTTTTTTTGATTTTTTTTATGAATTAATAGTTGTTAAGTACAGAAGCTAATTAAAATGTACTAATTAGTAAATTTTAGAATTGATCATGCTACCGATTTTCCATTATAAATAACTATTAAATTAAATAAAGGTTATGTAATCAATAATTACTACATTGAGCACAATAGTAATGTACTGTTGATATAATTTATTTTATTTGTGCCGTTGACTTTTACAATTAAATTGTGAATTTTGCAATGTTAAAAAAATATTATAAGAAATTAAATATAATTTAAGGAATTTTAAAATTTAATTTTTTAATAATTATTTTAAATTAAAAACTAAATTTAATAAGTCAATTGGGAACATTTATTTTATTATTATGATAATAAAATTTAGTATGATCATATGATCTGCAATTCATTGGAGCTTTAAGAAAATTGTCTTAGATGTATGTTATATGAATTATTCATTAAAAATTTTCATTAATTTTATTTATGGAATAATAGACTTTATTGGATTTACAACTCAATAAAAAAATTATAATTGATTTAACAAAACAAAAAAAAAAAGTTGTTATCTTTAATAAATGAACATGGCATTATTGAAAATTATTCAATTAATTTTAATTATATTTTGAAAAGTGTCGTAATAATCTTGTTAGATGACATAATATTAATGTTATATTTGTTAACTATGACACCCCATGTAGTTGTTTGTTTTTTTTTTTTTATTAAAAACAAGGAAGAATGTAGACTGTGTCAACTTTAGGGTATCCTGCATGAACGTAACATTATATAAAAGACATCTCCTTATATAAAAGAGAAAATATAAGCAATTCGAATCTGTTGCACTACACCAACTTTATATTGTGCAGACATTAGCCATATTAAAGTTAAATATTTTGACAAAATTTCAAATACTCAGCTTCATTATATTTGAGATACTCATGTTACGCTCAGTGATAAAAGAAATTCTGATATTGATCATATGGTAAAAATTAAACAAAACATTATTGCTTATGGAACAGTCACCATTCTAAGGGTGCGTTTATATTGAAGCTGCGATAAGTGTGAAGAGCGTCGATAGGAGCATAGCGTAGATATTAATAAATTTGTTAATCGTTGATCAAAGCGATGCTCCTTTATATCTCCATTAAAATCATGTATATAATTTTCTATGCTATGGTGTTATTAACACTAAGGGTGCGTTTATATTGGACCTGCATTAAGTGACAAGAGCGTCGATTAGAGCATAGCGTAAAAAATTCTATATTGTTAATCGTTGATCAAAGCGATGTTCCAATATAACCACCTCTATAAAAATCAAGTAAATACGCTATAATTTTTTCGATACTGTTATCACTTATCGCAGGTTGTCCAATATAAATGCAGCCTTAGAATAAGTTTTATTTTGCCAAAATATACTCTCTACTATATATATTTTACTTATATACCCTTTCATTACTACAAATTATGAATTAAAATGAACACTATACTTAAAACAAAAGCTGTTCACATGTGTCGAAATAAAAATCTAGAGCTAAATAAAAATTGTATGGTGGCTATTTGAACCAACTGCACTAGACTGATCAAATTTTTACGAAAACTATGTAATTAAACTCATCTACTTTCGGTAAAATTTCAGACATACAGCTGTGTTTATTGTGCCCGTTGAGCATACTGACTGAAGCAAAGGCGAGTGTGTTATAAACAGTAAATTGTTAAAATTTCAGAGTCTTAGCTCTTAGTTATCTTGCGAATGGATGTATGGGCATACATATAGCAAAATGAGTCTGATCTGATGCCTACACTTGAGTATGTATCTAAAGCTAAGTCTATACCTATCCAACTCCTTTCTAGTGTCACGGACGTAATGCCAAATTTAGTATACCCTTTAAACTACGTTACTACTGGAATAACAAAACTGGAATACTGATATCAATTTAATTATATATTTCTAATATCATGAGATTTGATTTGTGATATTATTTTAAATAAAACATTGCATTAATCATTTTAAAAATATAGTACCAGTTTTCCATAGTGATTAGGTTAGGCGATACTTTTTCTACACCAATCAGTTTTAGTTGAACCCGATTAAATTTCTTGTTTGTGGAATACAAAGGCAGAAAATTATCATTAATAAAAAATAAATATGTTTTTAAACATTTTTAAGTACCGTTCTTAAAAACCGTGTTTAGTAGTAAAATTTTATGGTAGTCATTTAAAAGAAGTGGTTTTTAATGTAGAAATTGATGTTATTTTAAAATATATATAAATTAAAAAAAATTATAATTTATAAATTATGTATTTAAAATTTCTTTTGCTTTTAATGAAAGTTTTCCTTATCTTATTGATTTATGGGAAGCCTTTCAAACTTGCATTCTTATATTGTTTAACCAGTTCATGTTATAATGACTTTATTTTTAAAACGCCATTAATAACTTTTTTACATAAATTTTTTTAACTGCCTTTAGGTTTAAATTGATTTTATGTGTAAATAAATACAAAACTTAATGAATTCCTAAATTCTATAAAAATTCGTGAATCAAAAGTATTCAAATATTACAAATTTGAATTTTAAAATGGATTACTTTTTTTTAAAGTTAATAAATTTAAAATAAAAAAATAGATTAATAACAAAATAAAGTAACGAAAGTATTTTAAAAAAAAACGTGATTTTAAGATTTTGATTTGGTTTCTATAGAGATCAAATAAATTTCCATTCAGTGTTGTTCAGGCCCTCATCATAAAAATTTAGTTTACTAATAAATAATCATTAAAAACCAATTTGTTTAAAATTTTAAGTATATTTTGTTATTAATTTCACAAAAAAAATAATAAATAAAAGAAATAACTGCCATTATCGAAATTTATTATGCCATGATTCAATAAAGAAATATAAAAAATGTGACAAAATTTTATTTTTATTAATGCAAATTAGGTTAATTTTCAGCTATTATCTATTATAATTTGTGATTACTGATTACTTTCAAAAAATGTTATTGATCTCCTCATCACAAGTGTCAAAAAAGTCAAAAATTTCATACCTACTTATTGTGAATTTTATTAAAAGTCAATTGTGAATATTGTCATATTTTCGTACAAATTTCATAAAAATTATTAAGCAAACATTATTGTCTGAACACTCTTGAAAATTGAGAGAATTCAATTTCGCATGCAAAAAACCATAAAGGATTAAGGTTTTATGGTACCGTTGTTTTACCGGTAGAATGTGTCCACATTTTGGACAAGAGGGAGGGTCTGTTATTGAGTGGCCAAGTCTAATGCGATATATATTTACGTAAATTTTTCTTCCCTTACCGATTTCGTATTCTGGTTTTAGAACTGTTAACCAGTGTAGCTTTCTATTTGTGTTATCCCAGTTAGTTTGCCTAGTGTTCTGGATAAATTGATTAATTTGCTTTATTTTAAAATTTAAGTGACGATTATATAAGTCTATGAACGGGCTCTTTATTGCTAACTTGGCTCCTCTGTCTACAAATTCTTTTCCCTTAATTCCGCTGTGACCGGGGACCCATTATAATTTAAGTTCTATTCCCACTTGACTTAAAAGATTTCTGATGGCTTTTACTAAAGGTTAGTTGTTTGTGTTAAAATTTTTTTTACAAATTATCTAAGTACA
This sequence comes from Dolichopus griseipennis, assembly GCA_963082915.1. Taxonomy (NCBI): domain Eukaryota; kingdom Metazoa; phylum Arthropoda; class Insecta; order Diptera; family Dolichopodidae; genus Dolichopus; species Dolichopus griseipennis. The sequence continues at coordinate 25,249,675 of OY720441.1, read as the reverse complement.
GTTTTTAAAGTATTAAAAATTTATTTCATTAAACCAGTGCGGGTTCGCCAGGGTTAGCAAAGTTAACTCTTCACTTTTTTCATCTAATAAAGAATCTAGACAAATTTTTTATTTTAGCTGCTATAGCAATTGTTATTTTAACATATTCGATACCTTTGTTGAATCATCCAGCAAACTGTCGGATCAGCACGAGTGATATACCAACTGAAACTTATATTAAACTCTAACTGTCAAGAATCCAGAACAAATATGCGAAATTTATCGTTACTATGTATTATGATAACTTTGAAATTATGAACCCTTATACCTTCCACTAATTTCTATAATATACATAAGATTGGGTCATGGAAATAGTAAATACATAATTTAATAAAATATTTTTCTTATAATGAATAAAAAAAATTTTTTAATTTTTAAATTAAAATTGATCAAAATGTAATCAAGGACGTAATAAATTTTATAAGTAATAAAAATTTTAATAAAAGAATAATAATATAATTTAATTGTACAATTCTTGAAAAAATATTTCAAGAATAAAATTTCATATTGTTAAAATATAATAATCAATCATATTTAATCATTTTAAAGCACCGATTTTATTGGTAAAATATAATTAATTCCATATATATGCCGAATAAGTTACTGCTAAAAATCTTTTACCAATGCCGCAATAAACATATAAGGTTTAATTGTCAATTTAATGTATCTTAATAACACGTAAGTCAATGCGCATTAGGGCACCAATTAAATTACATATTAAAATTAATCAAATGTAAAATAAACATTCGTATATATACTATGTTTTTCAATATTTATATGAAAGCTTTTTAATTTAATTTTTCAGTGACCTAAATGATAGTCAATAAAAGGAAAATTTTAATGACCCAATAGTAATACACAAAAAAGTTACAAATTAATAAATTTGTATATACATATTTAATTTTAAAAATATAATTCTAAAATAATTTGATCAATAAAATTATTATGTTCTTATTAAAAAGATTTACGATCTTTGGTAAAATTGTACTATTAAAACCCAATAATTTTGGTTTATTATAAAATTACATATATGCAATATATTATGTGTTTGGATACCATTATTTTATTATACTTATACTATTTATTGTGTTTAATTAATTGTATTATAGTATTATACTAATAGTATTAAAAGATTTAACCTATTGATTATACTATTATTATATTTAATTTTAAAGGTATTTAACCACTACACCAACGAAGCCTCTTCATAAAATATTTGTAAAGAGAATTGGATATTGCATATTTCTAGGGTTCAATGGATGTTTAATTCTTATTTTTATTACTTTAAGAGAGAGGAAGAAGTTGCTGCTTTATTCCTCAGGTATTGTATTTCCAAAGCAAGTAGTTTTTGTTAAGCGTTTACTGTTCAACTGTTAGGCTAATAAGCCTGTCTATACCAAAGGTACATGTTACAACAGTACGGCTCATATTATATTCTTGTTATTAGAATTGATCTTAATGAATGCCTTATACAATTTAAACATGATATAGTACTATAACGTTTACTCTTGATATAAAAATAAAAGCATATTTTGATATTGTATTTTATTTAAGAATTATTATAATATTCGAATAAATATAGATTGTAATTATTTATTAATTTCTTTTTGCCTAAGATATTTAGACATTTAAAAGTAAAGAGGTAAGTTTATCTTCTAAGTCTTTTGTTTTTTTGATTTTTAAATCCTTTGATAAACAAACATAGTTGGTATTACTATAGAAGCATACTAATTAATGGTATAATTTATTCATTCATTTTGAGTTTTTTTTATGCCACCCATTCTCCTGACGTTGAAAAATTGTTTATCAAAATTTTATTTTAGATTAAATTTGAAATATCATTTGCTTGCGTGAGAATAACATTTAATTTAATGATTTTTTCTTTTTTTGAAATAACTAAATATTAAATACAGAATCAAAACAAAATTTTTTTATAACATTTTATTAATTTTTAAATCATTTAATCAATTTAAAGCCAATAGCACATTAATACGGTTAAAAATATATTTATATAATTAAACTAATCTGTTATAATTTCTTAACATATCAAAGTTTACAGGTATTCTTTTGATAAGTTGATTATTTTCAATTTTTATTTACGATGAAGTTGTGGTAACATGTGGTTATATATCCAAAAAAGTTCTTTTTAAAATCATTATTATTATATTAACTTTTCAAAATATCATATTAAATTTTTTGCAGAGTTAAATTTTAGAAGAACCTAATTAAAAATTGATTAATTACTCCAAAACTTAAACACATAATGTGAACGATTGACCAAGTAAATACTAATTAAATGCAATTCTTCCAATTCAATTATGTTAAATGTTTTGTTTTTGGAGTTTATGTCATAAACAATTTGATTCATTAGATATTCATATATAAGTAATATTTTTCTTTGTCTTCGTATTTTACCGTAGTAACTTTGAATAATTTTCCAAATTTAACTCGCCCAATTTTAACACATTTTTTAATATTAAATAATAAAAAATATTTTGAAGAAATTTTATCTATATGTTTCAAACTGTCCGTTGGTCTGTTTTAATTAGCACCTTTTAAACAGTTTGAAATAAAGAAAAGAAATTTAAACTACGGGTAGATATTGCAAACAAATTATTTTAATGGAAAAACTTTTATCTGTAGCCCAACTAAGTTACGGCAGCATTCCAAAGACCTGCAAAGCCCTATATTTAAATTATTATAACAAAAGTTTTATAAGGTATATTTCCAATCTTACTACAGCCAAACTATAGCAATTTATTTATAAGAATTTATTTAATATTTATAAATTCAATACAAGCCAATTTAATTAACCGTTAATGCGAAAATCATTTTTTTGAAAATTCCTTCACCCCTTAAATCTTACAAGCGGTATGTATTTTTTTTTTTTTTTTTTACACGCTAGTCAAACTGCAATATTATACTTTAACGTGTGCTAATGTATGTGTTTCTAGATTATAATAGTTTTCTAAAATTTGATAGTGTCTCTTGATATTTAAAAGTTTTATTATATAATAAATTTCTAACAAAAGTTCTAAGAAATTGTTCTAAAACAATTTTTTCAAGACATTATACAAAACTTAAATATTTTTGAACATTTTTAACTTTAAAAATTAGCTTTTTTAAAAACCCCTTGCTTTTTTTATTATTTGCCATATTTCACTTAATAGAAATGTTTAAGTCGAAAGTGCATTTGAAAAATTGTTTCATAAGTTGAAAAAACTATTTTATTATATCAAAAAATTGTATTTATGTCTGCTCTGATTAAATAATTAATAATAAAAATTAACATGAAATAATAAAAATATATTAAATGTTATTTGATGGCAACAACTTACGTGTTACACAATAGCTGTCAACGCATTGCTATTAATCAAAACAATTAAATTATCAAATTTCTTGCCTTGATATTTCGATGACATTTTGTCACATCACATTATTTAATTAAAAAAAAATAATTATTTTTTTGATCAATTAAATGCATAATTCTTATATATGTATGTACCTACATATGTATTTCTTGTTTTGTAAAAAATTTTTCAAAAAATAAATATATATGTGTCTTTATAAAAAAAACTCACGTTCAAAAATTTTAATGATTTATTATGGACTTTAAAAATATTTCATAATAAAATTTAGTTCGGACAGTCTATACTTAAACAAGTGATTGAAAAAACCAAGCGTTTTTAAAAAAAGCCCATTTTCAAAGTTATATAGTGTTTCGTACTGAGTATTTGATAATTTATTTTATTATTTCATCAACTCATTGTTAATTATAATATAAGTGAAATCAATACTTAGAATATAATCCCAATGCACTCAAGAAAATCTGTAAGTAAGTGCGAAATATAATGTTGGAGTTTCAATGTTAACGTTTAATTTTGGAAATATATACACTGCCGACTAAGTAACTGATTTATAAAAACAGGAAATTTTTAATTTTTAAGTCCTAATAGCCCTTTAAATTGGAAGGTTCCCAAAATTATTATTAAGCAAACTTATGATGATTTTCGAGAAAATTTTCAAAAATTGAGTTTCGCGGTAAATTAATAAAGGTTACCCTATGGCAATCTTATACATTTGGCTTTCAAAAATTTATTAAGCTTACAAAAGCAGCAGTCTTTCAACTTTTTCAGATTCAAAATTTACTTAACAAAACTTTTGTTATAAAAATTGAAGTATAGTGCTATTTCCAACTTTGGGGGGCTGTAGAAACCTGTGGGGCTACAAAAACCAGTTCGTCCATGAAATTATTTTTTTTTAAATTTATTTTCTCTATTTGAAACGGTGTAAAAGTTTTTGTAAACGTACGAGCAGAAAGAGGGACGAACGCACAGAGTGAAAATAATAGGCACATTTTTTCAAAATTTTTTGAAAATGTGCTAATACAAAACATAAGTATTGGTAATCAATTTGAGTAATCATTAAACTGGATTCGATGCACCATTTAAATAACTTTAATATTATAGAAAAATAGATCTAGTAGACAAATCAACTATTATTATAATCACGTTTTTTCTTGATATGAAATTCAATGGCGTTTAAAAAAACTTTTGAAGTGATATTTCTTTGACAAAGTGTGTGAATAAGAATATCTTCTTAAATGGTAAGCTTTTTATACGTGACAAAAAATTGTGGTAAATTCTTGCACTAAAAAATTTTATAAAAAAAAAATAAAACTATTATAAAACAATTATACATGACAATTAGTAAAAATTATTAAGCTTGTTAGTATTTATTATTTTTCAAAAATTTAATGTTAAATTATTAAAAATTATTAATAAATATAATTAATAATTGGAACTCAAAGTATTTCAGACTTTTATTCACTTATAAAAAACAAAAACATATCGTGATGGCCATATTGTGCCAACCACTTGTCACAAATCAAGTCATCATGTATTGATAAGTGAGTGTTTTTCAATAATCAAACTTCATTGGTTTGCTGTCAAATATGGTTTTACTACAAAACAAAAAGGTTATCATTAAAATGATAATATTGACTAATTAATTAGTGAGAGGTTGTTGGTGAAATAGGGCCCTGAGTCTTAAAATATCTGACTTTATTAAATTCTTAAATTAACCTGTATAAGAAAGTTATTATTAATAATTATTGTAGAATTTGTACTGAAACTAGCAATTAAATAATTAGAAATTATTATTTAATTATTAAATTATAAAAAAAATAATGATAAATTAATAATTAAACGAGGAAGAGTGTAGTAAAGTAGACTGTGTCAACTCTGGGATACCCGTATGACCGTTATATAAACATTATATCATTATTAATATAAACATTAATTATATTTGGCAAAATTTCAAACATACTAGCTTTATTAAATGTAGTGTAATGCTCATATAACAGAAGAAGTTGTATGGCAGCTACTCGAACCCTCTGCAATAAACCAACCAAATTTTGCAGTAACTATGGCCATTACACTAAACTATTTTTGGCAAAATTTCAGACACCCAACTTCAATAGGTATAGAGTAATGCCCATATAAAAGAAGGAGTTGTATGGTAGCTACTCGAACGCTGTGCAGTAGACCAACCAAATTTTGCAGTAACTTTGGCCATAACAGAAGGAGTTACCCTAGGACCTATAGTCATACGGGTATAAAAAAAATTGACTTTTGAATTCTTTAAAGCATTCAAAATTAAAAAGATAAAAACAAAAAATATATTAAATAAGTTATTTAATCGAAAGTAATAACAACACTTTGAAAAATCTTAGGTCTTAAACCTTAAAATGTAGCTACAATCAAAAACTTCCTTTGAAGGTCATACATTTTATTTCGAGATATTCTAATAGCTTTTCAACATTTCAAATAACTTAAAATTACAAAAATTATATTTAAGGCTTCATTAAAATTAAAAAAAGTGTTACCTAAAACTTATTATAGAACATGCAATTTGTCCTGGAACACTAAAGAAGAAAAAGTATTAAACTGAGAAAATTACTGGTTCCTGGGTCATAAGTCAAAATTGTCAATTTATAATAAAGTGTTTAAAGCCAAATTCTAATAAAAATAATTTTTTTCTAATTTAAAACTTCCAAATGGCCGCCCCAATAACAGCTGGAGGCGAGGATATTAGAAGAACTGACCTCAACTGGAAAAACATGGGACGAAGCAAAAATAACGCTTCGAATAGAGTCAGATGAAGACGCCTAGAAGATATCCTATGCTCTCAAGAGAAGCAATAAGGACAAAAAAAAAATTCAAAACTTCAGCATATATGTATCTTTGGTTTATATGGATTATAACTTATGCATATATTTCTATTTTGATTATTTTCCAAGCAAGTATTTGTCTTTTAACTAACACTTCTACATTTAAATAATTGTATAAAACTATTTTGAGAATTTGTGAGAAATATTATAGAATTCTACAAAACTTTTGAAATAATTGATTAAAGTATGATTGTAAAATTGTCACGACAAAGTATCTTAAAAAAAGGCCATTAATGGCATGTGTAACAGGTTGAATGTTATCTATTTGTAAATTCATTATGTTGATTGATCTAATATAGTTCTTAATCAGTTTGTTTCGGGTATAAATAATCTAACATTGATTATTTTAAATTATGGTTTGTTTATTAAAAATAATTAATCGTGATTCATGAATAATAAATTCTGTTTTTGTTCTTTTTCTTGGCAGTGATACATGATTTCTGTGATCTTAAATATTAAATTGGAGACTGTCAATATTGTAGACAATGAATTAAATTTTGCAAAAAATAAGATATTGAATGAATATATTTTTATAACCGTATAAGTAAAATGGGTATACTAAAGTTTCCATTACGTTCGTGACTCAGAGAAGGAGGGTGGGTAGATATAGACTCACAGGTATGGATCGGATCAGAATCAAAAGATAAATCGCTTGAGCTATGTATGTTCACCCGTCTGTCCATCACTTTATTCGTCCGCACGATAATGGTAATGTCCATATTACGGTCATGCGGGTAACTCAGAATTGACACAGTTTACTCTACTTCTCTCTTCCTCATTTTAATTAGATATGATCCGACCAGGGTTTAAATCCGAGACGCTTCGATCGAAAGGCTAAAGTTCTAACAACTACTCCATCGATCGGATGAATATATTTCATTTAGCATTTAGAGTTACTGCTGGAATGTGAAATAATCTCGAAATATTTAATCTATATTTCTAGTGATATTCAAAATCTCACTTGAAATATAGATCAGTTCATTAGTAACCTACTTTTTTTTAGTAAAGATAAATTCAATACTTTTTTAAGTTTTCTTATTAATAAAAAATAATTTTAAAAATTAAAAGCTATTTAAAATCAAATAAAATTACCACCAAATGTACAGATTAATAGATTAAACTACTATAATATATTATGTATTAATAATTATTTATGAACTTCCTGTTAAAATAATTTCTATATATGTGCAGGTATATACTTTACTAAACAATTGGAGTTTAACAAATGGAGCAATTAATTTAACTTAAAAAACCAAAATTATTTCCAGAGATTAAGCGTTTTATGTACTTTCTCTAATAAATTTCGTTTAATATTAGGGAAATAAATGATTATTTATTATAATTCCGATAGCAGGGTTTTTTTAAGAAAGCTTTTGATAAAGGAAATGTTATAGTAGAAATAAATCAATCAAAAATACAACTTTTACCAATTTTAAGCAACAATTTTAAAAAACAATAATACAAATTTTGATTGTTTTTTAATAGGGATTTATGTTTTAACTAAAAAAATACATAAACTAAAATTGGGGAAGAATACTATGATTGTTTCATTAACAAATTAAATAAACTGCATCTGCAATCATTAGAATTTTGTATATATTGTAAAATCGCTACATGCAGAGACATTATGTATGTAGCCTGTGGTAAATTAAATTAAATTAAATAATAAATTAAAATATTTTTATTTACAGTTTCGAAAGTTTAATGATTTCCGAACTAAATCTAATCTAGACAAAGTTGATCATGTTAAGACCATTCAAGTAAATGAGGTTGTAGATGAAAAATAAACAGATACAATTTATCCAGGAACACTAAATAAGAGAAAGTATTAAACTGAGAAAATTACTGGCACCTAGCTCGTAAGTTAAAGTTGTCAATTTATTATAAAGTGTTAGTTTACAATCAAGTCATAAAACCTAAATGATGGAATGAAATTTATCTTGGTAGTTGTGACAAATAAAATAATGTAAGTAAAATACAATTCTTTAAAAATCAAACTTTGCCAAAGTAAAACCAATTGGACAAGAGATCAAAAGAAAAAAGAGATGGATAGGACTCACACTTATAAAGCCGTAAGAATGCATAGCAAAGGCAAGCACAGAAATAGAACGAAGACGAGGTCATCCCAATAACACGTGGACGCGAACGATATTAGAAGAACTAAGCTCAACTGAAAGTAAGAAAAAATAACTGTTCCGAGTATTGTCAGATGAAGAAAACTAGTGGATATTTGCTCTCAAAAGAGCAATAAGAAAAAACAAATCTGTGTTCTTTTAGGAACGATCCCCCACTATTAATAGGGATAAGACCCTAATCGCAATTCTTGTACTGTCTTTCGTTGGATTTTTAACACCTAAAAACCTTAAAAGGAAAAAAAATTAAACCGAGAAGATTGGAGGCATCCACCTTTATTAGGTATACAGTAATGTAAAAAAAGAAGTTGTATGGCAGAAACTTCAACCCGTGGAGCAAACTGACTGGATTTCTTCAGCGATGACGACTATTGCATAAAAACGAATTTTTTAATTGATAGTTCCTTAATTTTTTGAGTTATCGTGGGAACGAACGGGCGGAAATACATAGCTAGATGGATTTACTTTTCGATTCCGATTCGATCATATCTTTGAGTCTACATCTACTCCTTCTCCTTCACTGCGTCACAAACGTAATGACAAATTTATTATACACTTTTGACCTATTGTCATACGAGTATAAAAAAAAACAAAACACCGTATATTGTTTTAATATAACTATAAATTGAAATATAGTTTTTATCAAAATAAAATTTAATAAAAGTATTGTGTATATATCATAATAAAATGAATTAAAACTTTCTCTATAATTATTAATAAATAGCATTATATCGATGGTAGTACTTATCTTAAAATCAGTTCACACCTTTTCTCTTTTACACAAAAATTTTAGATATAATTAATATTAAAAGAGTAAAAATGTCATTCATTCAAATGTATTAAGATAAAGTTGAAATAATTTTTTTTATACAATTCAATAAAATATGATTTTTAATTTTCTCACTCTTTTGTATTTCCTCAGAGCTCTGAGTTGATCCCACATCATTAATAATAAAAGAAATTTATTTTTGTTTATTGTTTATTATGAAAGGAAATGCGTTTAAAAATATTTTGTAAAAAAAATTTACATTTATGATGAAAAATATTAAAATGTATACAATATACTAAATAAATCATCTACATTTATTTTACAGTGTAAAATTTAAAGAGACATCACATATCACAGATAACTATATCAAAATATAAAATTATGAGTTAATTTAATGTAATAATGAGATAGGAAAAGATTTCCTACTCTAGGTGGTAAGTCAGTATAAGCCTAAATTAGTATATCAGTATGTATTAAGTTACCTAAATATTAAATTAGTTTCTTTTAAATTATTCCAAGAAATATTTATGCCAGAAATTATAAAAACTATTTGAATGTTATTATCTTTAATGCGATTAATTGTAATATATATATGAATAAAATTCCATTAATTTAAATAAAAATTATTATAACAAATTATATATATTTTATTCACCTAATTTGGTTTAAGTAATTTGTTGCAACCCTTATTTGAATTGAATATAATTTTAAAATTCAATAGAAAAATTTAAAATTATTTCCTGATTTTTGATATTTGCTGATTTTTGAAAAAAGTGTGAAAATATTTTGTATTTTAATACAAAACTTATTAAATAGATTATGAAATGGTAAAATGAATGGCACGTTTTCAATGTAATTTTTATACTCGTGCCTACAAATAATTTAACGGGTATATTAAAATTGCTCATCCGTTTCAAACGCATGGTATGCAAAGGTATAGATCGGATAAGTACGGAAAAGTAAATCGATCTAGCTATGAAAAATAAGCCAGAGTTTCAAAAAAAAAACATTTTAGTTTGATCAAAAACTGAAAATTAGCTATTTTTTAATACATGTAAATATAAATTTTTTTACCGTTTGAAATAGAGAAAAGAAATTTTAACTACGGACAGGTATTGGGAAAAAAAGTAATTTCATGGAAGAACTTTTTTCTGTAGCCCCACCCGTTATGGAGCTACAGCCCCTCAAATACACCCATTTTTGCTTAGATAATAAAATTTTGAGATCCTCGAGAATCATTATAAGTTTGCTTAGTAAAAATTTTGGGAACCTTCCTCATTGAAAGGCTTTTAGAACATTAAAATTAAAACTTTCCTTTTTTTATAAATCAGTAACTGATTCATCGGTGTATATTTTTCCAAAATTAAACGTTTCAATTGAAGCCCTAACATTATATTTCGCACTTGTTAACAGGTTTTCTTGAGTGCATTGGGATTATATTCTAAGTATTTATTTCATTCTTATTCATAATTAATAATGAATTGATGAAATAAAATAATTATAATATTATCATTTTATATATATTTTTATAAAAAGAATTAATAAAAAAATTCTCAGCATGAAACACTATATAATTTTGAAAATGTGCTTTTTTAAAAACCCTTGACTTTTTGCATCACTTGCTTAAAACTTATATTCTATACAATGAATAATTTGACATTTAACCGATTTTAATTTCACTTAATTTTCTATTTCCACCTTTCCCAATTTTTTTGACATTTCTATTTGCTTTGGTATGCTGTCAATTGTATTCAAATTTATGTAGGGTTGAAAATTAAAAATTAAAAATTTCACAATTAAATAGTTTAATTTTCATCAATTACAATTAGCAATATAAAATATGATAATAGAAAAAAAGAAGTAAAATTTGTTACATCAATTAAAATCCAGGAACAATCTTAAGCATTTTAAATTAACGTGTGTGAAATAAATGTTTGATGTTTTTAGGTTAGAAAAAAATCTGTACAGTTATAAAATTATTTTTACATATGTATTCCATTGAAATTTGTAAGAAACGGTAAATTTTAATGAAGCTAATAAATTATTACTGATTGACTTTTTCAACAAGTTTATAATTTTTTGCGCTTAACGGAACATTGAATCTTGTAAAATATATAACAAAATATATATAAATATTTATATTTTACACCGGATCTACATTATTCGTATGCTTTTGTTTTAATACAATGAATTCATAAATTATTAACCGCGTAATACAATTAATTTTAATTCAATACGATGAAAACAATAAAATAATTTTAAATAAAATCTAGTTTAAAAAAAAAATCAACTAGATAATAGTTCCTCATTTACTTTTGACTGTTACGGCCGGTTGCTTCGTTTTCTTTCTTAAAAAAATAAATACACAGTAAGAAAAAGGGAGATAAAAACTTATTTAATTGCTATTTTTTAATCAAATTTTTTATAGAGGATTTACAAGTCTTCAAGGCACACAATTTATAAAATGTCGTAAACCTATTCATGAAGATGAAAATTAGACGATATCGATTTAATAAAAATATGAAATATCCTTCTACGGGAAGGTTTAAACGATAAGACTAGCGGTCTCGGTGTTGAAGTGTGTATGTTTTTGGGGACCACATAAACAAAATAAAGAATATAGCATACAAATTAATAGAAAGTATTGGAGTGGAATGTACAACGGGCTGCACTGGAAGGATTTCAGGTGTTAGAATGGCCCATCTTATCTTCCATATAAAATAACAACACCAGCAAATTATGCGAATATATCAGAAAAGTTGCTCCATTTTGCCGCAAACGCGTAAATACTAAAACTCAGTTCTTGTGTGTGTATGTGTGTGTGTTGATTTTTACTAAAACAATAACTCGTGTAAATTTTAATTGATTTTGACAAAATTTGGAATAAAAGCTTTCGTCGTCAATAATAAGGATAAGTTCGTAGATAGGCCTATTCAGATCACAGGTTAGGGAGGCTCATATACGAAAAAACTTTGATTTTTCGAGAAATCTTGAGTTCAAACCGGCGGAATGAGGTCAAATTTTGTACATAGCCTATCGATGAAATTTTGCATATAGTCTACTGGTTTTGTACATAGCCTATTGGATTACCCATAAAAGATAAATCAGTATTTCTCATAAATTGATTCTATTATCATAGGGTCTAGAGATTCTAGGAGTTACGGTTCTAATAATTCATCAATCGAGATCGGGGAGCTCTCATATAAAGCAACCAGATTGTACAAGAAATATTAACATATTTTAACACATTATGCAAGAAGGTAAGCTTATACAATCCATCTTGGATTTATTTCTACGTTTTGTTTTTATTATATTTTTTATAAATCATTCGTTTTAACCTCCAAACGTATTACATATTATTCATTATTGTAAAGTTAATCCATTTTAAAAATAAATATGCTAAAAATTTAAACGAAAATATCTTTACAATAAAATACAAGAAGATTTATGGGCAGTTATTTAACCTGTCATTGTTAACTGATTTTAATTTTTATTTTATCAATTACCATTATTATTTTACAAACTTTACATTTTATTCCTCTATTCGTTAATGTTCATAACAAGTTTTATGATTTAAATGGCAATGAATGATTGATGATGATTTTGATAAAATAAAATGAAAGGTTACGGTCAATAGCATCGGTCAATGTCGATCGTAATAAAAATGTAAATTTTGCAATAATATTGTATTACATTTAATAATTACGCAATAAAAACAAAATAACGGTATTAAAATTTATATTTTACATTATTTGTACTATATATCCATATTATTTCAATGCTTAATAAAATATGCTAATGATTATATATGAAACTTTATGAATAGAATCAATTTAAAAAGTTGTTTCACAAGCAGCTGTCATAATAAAGTTTTAATTGAATTATTTTATGAGTTATATTTATATTAATTAACTTTATAATTAACATATAGATCAGAAACAATACAAGGTGTCAAGGTAAGCAATATAGGTTATAGGTCAATATAGGGTTTCAATTCTTTGCAAGACACATTTTTTTGAGTAACCTGTCATACAATAAAATCAACACTTACAATATAATTTTATAAGTAGGAGTAATTTTTCTCCAAAAATAAAACAGCAAGTTAATTTTATTGCAACTGTCATTGCAACTGTCATTGTAACTGTCATTAAAACTAAATTTGTTTACACTTCCTGTTTTTAAAATTTATTTATACTTCACTATTTATTTAACTAAAATATGTCAATTTTTTTATTCACAAATTTGTCCAATAATAAAAAAATAATAATGGGTGATAAATTACTAAAAAACAAATACAATTTGAGAAAACACTCAATAAATTTTAATATTATAAAGGATACCATAAAATTCGCAGTCTGCAATGTGTAGATTTTACTTTATTACAATTGTAATGTGTCATGTTATTAATTCTTGTAAACTGTAGACAAGCCAGTCCAATGCATTGTTATTTTTTATAACTTTATTCATAATAATGTGATTCCAATATTGTAAAAAACGTCTTTCACAATCATATAAACTGTTTAATGAAAAAAATTTTTATTTTTCGCGGCAAAAACTGTCATTTAAATTTACCTTGAGTAAATGTTTGTTTGAAATGAAAATAAAATACACCTGGAAATTTTTACAACAAAATCAATTACTTACATTTCAACTTTCAATTTCAATTTGATTGTTAAACTTGAAATTTTACTTATGTTTTTTTCACTTCTTTTATTTCGTTCATATTATTTAATCGTTCAATTTTTAATTTAGGATTACCAGCGTAAAAAAAAAGTACCTAACTAAATCAGCTGTACGAACAAAATCCTCAAAAAATACAGAAAAAAGTGTTCAATTTTAGAGAATTTTTTCATTTGCAAAAAGTCCAAAAATACAATTTTGAGAAAAGTCACAAAAAAAGGATCATATTTGGGGGAGTCAGTTGTTTAATGTATGTTTGAAAAAAGGTAGGAAGAATTTTAGAATTGGATGCAAAATCAGGAATCTAATAAATTCTTTAATGTAGGTTTTGTGACGGCAACCCCATTATATTTAATGCATTTTTGCTGACTTATTATGATGAATTCTGCCTTTCCAAAAAAAACTAATTTTACAACGTCAATTTGATATTATACGCGCTTGAATCGCACATTAGATGATTGACATAAAAGGTGTTTCAAAAGACGCATAATTGTAATATTGAAATAACGAGAATGTCAATTGATATTATGGGTTTTTTTTTAAAGTAAATAATGTCAATATTATACGAAGATCTTTACCTTATTTTTAATTCTACTTCGTTTTTTTTCAATTTATTGTTTTATGAGAACATAGTTCTCCTCACAGTACAATAAATTTGCGACACTGAAAAGTAGAATTCATTGCTGCGCGAATCTACGCTTCGCTAACTTTTACCCAAAAAAAAAACTGAAAAAATATCTGAAAATTTTACAATATAATACTACCAAAAGATACATATTCTGAAAAAGGCGTTTAGCTTCGTTTTTGGAAACCTCTCCTTGTTAGTTTCAAAATCTGTCGTACAACTCTGATTGTGAATCCGTCTTGTTATTTATTTCTAAGTTTTCTAATATTCTAACTCAATTCATTTTTGTGTTCTAACTTAATTAATAGCGCCCGTAAAACCCATAACCTCTGATGAAACTCATAATAATTATAAATTCTGACTATGAAACATACGGCAAACATGGCGTGGAGTGCGTACCGTACGCGGCTGATCATATTATAGTTTTGATTATTCCGGAAAGAAGGGAAACAATTATTTTGGAACCAATCATGGAATGGTACAAAAATAAGAAATAAAAGAAATCATAAATAATATGACAAATAAAACACCTTCGGATGAAAATTATTGACACTATGCGTGTTTAAAGAACAATGTCAATATCGAAAAAATTACAATGTCAGTTGACATTATGCGTTTTTTCAAAAATCCATAATGCCAAGTTGCAAGTTGACTTTATGCGAATATTCCTTAGAAGTCTAACTTTAGCATATACCTTAGAATACCTTCGACGACTCTGTATCATAATGCTATTTTAAATTTTTAGGGACTTTTTTTATACAGCCAACTAAAACAATTTTATTTTAAGTTAAGTCGTTTTCAACAGATACTAAGAATAAAAAAAATTGATCAAAATTGACTTAAAAGGAAATAAGAAGACTGATGAAGCCGGTTTAATAATGTGGTAAGATGCTTGTTTATTTTGTTTTGCTCCAATTAAAGGTTGAAATTATGTTAATTGAAAATTTCGTTTTAATGGAGGTTTTTAATAAAATTTGAGATATTTTCCAATTAAAAAATGAAATTGCTATTTTATTAAGATTTAATTACGATATATAATACTATTTATGTAGATTATGTGAAAACCTTGAAAATATAATAATTTTGCAAAAATGATTCAATTATAATTTAGTATTTATTTTAATATTTGCATATCTTTTGCAGCTTTTTTTTACATTAGCTTTCAATAGGAGCAAATTGAACTCATTTTATTCAATTATGTCAAATAGTTCGATCCATTAATGGAAAATTCTATTACTATGTCACATTGTAATTTTCCGATAAATAGTTAAAATACTCAAATAATTTTTAAAAATTTTAATTGAAATATTTGCGCATTGGTTAAACTTGTATTAAATTTTAAAAATAAGGCATAAATATATTCATATATCTATTTGAAATTATAAATTTAGACGTTATAAGTTAATTTAATATTATAATCAATTTTTGGAATTCTAATTTGATAGTTAAAAGGCAATAATGATTTTCAATTTATTCAATTGGAATTGTTTTTTAAAAAGTAAACTACAGGCTACTAAAAAACAGACAGCTACTGACTCTGGAACAGGTTTACCTTCATTTGATGCATTAACCGTGCCGACAAAACAATCTTTTGGTTAAGCGATTCTGACTAAGTCATTGGCTTCGAGCTATTGGCTTCAAATTCTGTACATGTGAGCTCTATAAATAAACGTGTTTTACCTTACCTTAATACGTTAATAGTGAAGTTGACTGTAATAATAGGGCAAGAATTTATTAACCCATTTTGACCTGACGAGTAGTTTAAAAAAAAATACTAAGTAAATGAGCAATGAATAGGAAACCCTAGAATTTGTTGACTTCTTTCTTAAATTTTTCTTAAATCATAAAAATTTGGAAACACAGATGGTAGTATTTTATTGAAATGGGGTTAAAATATTCCAAAATTAGGATGTGCGATTTGTAAAAAAGTTCTAATATTTCAGAGATCTACAGTTCAAAAAAGCTATACAGTAAGTGCTTTTTACATTGGAAGAGTTTACTTTTTGACAAACTATTTCTAATATCTTCTGAAAAATTTCCTAGGTATTAATGGAGCAGATAAATCTACATTTTAAAATTAATTATTAAAAAATTACATATACAAAATTTATATTTTGAGCCTCAGACAATGTCGACGCTATTCAAGCTCGTCTTCTCTGAATTTTCTCAGCTCAAATGAAAAACACTTTTGCTGACAATGTCGAAGCCATTTAAATTTTCAAAAAATGGCATAGAATTCAATTTTTCTTTCTGTAAATCTATTTTTTCAATTATTTGACTCTAGCAGCTACACAACAAAATAGAAATTAATTTTTTCAATACTACTGGAACAGATTTACTTTTTGACAGCACAAATCTGACAATCTACGACGTTGAACGGTGAAAAAGTTTAAAAAAATTTTAAATTTCCACTGTGAATTTTATGCGTCGTTGAAACTGTAATTCTCATACATTTTCATATGTTTTAACTTTGTTTGACATTTGAGGCGTTCAAATGACGTTGACATTGTCTGGGCAATTATCGGAAATAAATTAGTGTCAATAAATATTTTCGATTACTATTACATAGTTTATGCCTAATACCTCCGTCGAAAATTTTTATATAAAATAGTCTTACAACTAGAAAATATTTAATTTCACTATATCAAGTTGCTATTGCAATTAATTAGCTTATTAATATTATATACATGAATGAATAGTCCAGAAGAATAACGAATAAAGAATTGCAACTCTTAACATACAAAAACTCGTAAAAGTCACGATAACTCAAAGTCTAAAGAAGCTGTATTCTGAAACCTTCAAGAAGGCATTTAAGTAAAATAACTGTCTTTGTTCTAGAGTAAAGCTCGGTGTTTGAAATTTTTCCAAAAAGTACTTAAGTTTTATGACAAAGATCGCTTTTTTAATTAGCATAACCTTAATTAAACTGAGTACCTATCTAAAATTTTGCCAAAAGTAGTTAAGTTTTAAAACTAATATCTGCACAAACCTCAGCCAACTCTATACTCTCTTCCTCGATATCAAATATAAAACTCAAGGTATTATTTTAGTTAAATACTTACTTATAAGATTTTAATTAATAGTTCGAATAAAATGCAATTAAAATATGAAAGTATTACCAATACTTGTTGTTGGAAATTATTTGTAAAAAAAATTAATGCGTTGGTATTATTAATAAAAGCCAATTCACATTTTTTTACCACGGAAAAATGGAATTTCCAAAGTATGAGATAATAAAAAAATAATTTACGATTTAAAATAATAAAACTTAATTTTTATTACCTATAATTGAAAGGTTCGAACTATTTTTAATAATTATTTATAGATTTTAAGAAAACCCAAGAAATGATATTTAAAGTAAAAGAAACCAATAAAAATATCTGAGTTTTCTTAATTTTATAGACTTTAAAGTGGTAACAGAGTTGAAGTTTTTAAATTTTGAATTTTAAGGGATCATTTGATTCGTTATCTTTAGATATTTAAGATATGCGAAAGCGAAATTAAAAAGTATTGTAAAAAATTTAAAGGTACATAATTTAAAAATTGGTACTAAATTCAAATTAATTTTGGAACAATAAAATACAAGAAAAGTGTTTCTAAAAAATAAGGTCTTCATTTGAGATATAGAACTAACTTTAGTAAGTTGACTAACATAAGACACGGTGTAATTGCATCAATTATAATTTTTTTAAATATTACTTAATGCACTATTAAACTATTATATACCGAGAGTACAATTTTCTTAATTTTAATTTTTATTTTTAAAAAATGTAATAAAAATTGCGTTTAAAATTTCAAAAATTGATTTCCTGTAATAATTTTTATTGGAAAGTTAAAACACCTTTAATTATTTTTACATTTAAAACTTTTTGAGTAGGATTTAGTTGTAATTTAAAAAGCCTTAAAAAAAAAATAAAATATTTTCAATTATTAAAAAGTACGTAAAGTAAAAAAAAATTTAGTTAATTTTAATATCTTTTAAATGATTGTTAAAAAATAGTAGTTGTAGTATAGGTATATTTATTATTTAGCTTTTATGCCTTTTAATACATATTTCAGGTGTGGTGGATCGGATCAAAGTCGAAAAGTAAATCGATCAAGTTATGTATGTCTGTTGGTCTTTCCTTTTGCTTAATATTAGATAAATATTAGAGGTTTAGATTTGGGCATGGATCGGATCAGAATTAAAAAGTAAAACGATCTTCCTACGTATGTCCGTCCGTTTGTCCGATCTATCTTTGTATGTCCGGCCGTCCGATCGTCTGCTTAATATAAGATAATTTTAAAAAAAATAACGGAGTTAAGATTCTGAAATTTTCACAATTTCGTTTTTATGCAAGAGCCGTCATCACTTTTTAAGTTGCACCAGTTTGCTCAACGGATTCGAGTAGCTCATATTAACTGAGTATTCGGAAGTTTGTCAAAAGAAGGTAACGTTAATGGTCAAGATCTGCACAAAATATATTTGTTGTAGTGTATAAGGTTTGAATAGATGCAATACAACTTTTATGCATTTACTCAGAATCTATTTAGTTGTTTATTTGAAATTTTTCCAAAATAATTAATCAGATGATATAATGTTTATATTACGTTCATGCGGGTATCCTTGAGTTGAAACAGTCTACTATACACTCTTTCTCGTTCTATATGTAATTATTAGTAAATTAGTTGGGAGTTGCACAATTAAGGCTTCCTAAATCATTTACTTAGCATTTATTTATTAAAAGAAGCACCATGCCAGATCAAATACTTTTGAGATATCAAGAGCCACAAACTTAGATTCATGTGTGTAATGAATATTAATTTTGAGCTTCTCGTAGAGGTAAGTTAGAGGATCTCCCGTCAAGAGGCGAAACAATCTTTAGAAATCGTAAAAAATATTTAATCTTAGTTTTTATCCCCTCTACTGAAGATTACTTTAAAAAACCCGAGGTATTATTTTGAAGCATCAATTGAATAATGTACTGTAGATGATTTTACGAAGAGTGTAGAATTTGTTGCAAAGAATTTTGCGACCAATTTTGCTTTAACAACTGCATCAGAGATAATGGAATTATTGACATCAATCAGTGATGGAAACGAAATTTCACACTTTTTTGCAAAAGTCAAGATGGAAAAATTCCTATCGAAGATTTTTTGTCTAAATCTTTGAGTTAAAGTGTAAAAGAATCTATCTTCTGTCTGTATATATAAAAGCGAAAGTTTGTTTGTTTGTTTGTTTGTATGTAGCGAATAAACACATGCTCAACTGCTCAGCCGATTATCATTAAAGTTTGTATATAAAAGTTTTTGGGGCTGTGGTGAAAGCATTTAAACTTTTTTGTTCTAAAATGAAAACGGTGTGACCAGTTGACTTCAAATTTTCCATACGGGATGCTCCTTGAGAACTGTAGCTTTTTACGATTTTTTTCGTTACTTTATAACAAAAAAATTAAATGAATTTATATTTTGATTAAAATAAATTTAGGTTAGAATTCAATTTAGAGAATTAAAACCTTTAAGGAGCTGTGACTTATGTAAACGTAAATAACTTTACGAAGTTCGTCAAAATCAATAAATTAATTTAAAATTTTTACTTAAATATATCTAATTTAAATTACTAGACTTTAACAGGAAATCATTTTGTACAAATATAAATAATACTAATTAAATAAAACACTCTTAAAATGTTTTTACAACTGTACTTTGAATTTCACCGTTTTAACACTTTTTAAATTGTGGTATATAAACATGTGGTGCAAAAACCAAGTGTTATTAAAAAAGCACATTTTGTTTCATATCAGAGTATTTTACCATTTAATTTAATAAAAATATATTAAGAAATAAATGATAATATTATAATTTAGCTATTTCATCAATTCATTATTAATTATGAATAATAGTGAAATCAATACTAAGAATATTATCACAATGCAAATTTAATTTCGTCATTTGAGACTTACATTTCTCCAGTTGATATGATTTAATTGCTTATCTTGTTCAAAGTAATTGTTGTGTTGAATTTAGGTTTGGAAAAATATTTCAACTATTAATTAATTTATATTTGAAAAAATTTATATTACGTAAAAACTTGATTTTGAAAAGTTCAGTTAAATACTTGGTTTTGATAATGGCTTTTATTTTAAATTTAGAAAATTTAAAACTGAATAGAAATAAATTAAAACAAATTTTACAAATAAAACTGCAAATCATTAACATATATTGTTTATTAAATGTAAAATTGAATGAACTTTCTAAAATATGTGACATATGCAAATTACCAATTTTTTGTATCTTGAGACAAATTTATGCAAACAACTTAAAAATTAACTCAATTTATTGATTTTACTGAATTTGAATTCTACTTTAAGTTGTTTTATTTAGTTAGCAGAAAAATTTTCTAATTGTTAAAAGTATTTTAATAATTAATTTAATTATTTTTATTTTTAAAGGTTAATTCGTTTGTAAATATATGTTTTATGATTATATAAAATATTAAATTATCAAACAAAGTGTTAAATCAAAATTAAAAATTAAAAGATAAACAAGTAACTATAAGCCACTTTAATTAATTAATTATATAGTAGTCACTTGTCGTGAATATGTTAACGAACTTCTAATAACGGAATATCGAAGTTCAATAATTATCATATGTCAATGTTTCATTTTGACAATTCACTCATTATTTTCTTAGCAGCTGTCATAAGAATTTAATTGCGTATAGTTTAAAATAAAATTGATTTTATGGAGTATTTGTAAGGCTAAGCAGTAATGTTTTTGAATTTTAAAATATTGAATAAAGGAAATACTTTAAATTATAAATATTTGAGGTATTTCTTATTGAAAAAAGTATTAAATTCTTAATTTAATTGTTATTTAAAAAGGAGAAAAGTTATTGAATATCTGTAATACTCTGTTATTAAAAGAAAAACTCAACCTTCAAAGTATCTTAATTTGTTAAGTTTACTTATAATTAGGGCAAATAAAAATATGCTCTAAAAAATCCGTTTTAAGCGCTTAAAATATGCTCTAAGAAATCTATTTTAAGCATTTCAAATATGCTCTATGGAAAGGATATCAAATACTTAAAAAAAGATCCATTACTTAGAAATCTTCAAATAAAATAGGTATTAATAATGTTAGACTAGTAACACCATCTTCAAAAGTTGTTTAAATTTAATTTTAGTAAAAAAGCTGATAGTTTTTTACTTTTTAATATATTATTTTTATTATAATTTTTTATTTTAAAATTAAATTTAATGAAATAAAATAAAATTAATTCATGAAACTAAAATATTAAAAAAAAATAAATTAGAGAGTAGAATAAGTTAAAATTAAATTAAATAAATAAACATAAATTAATTAAACATTAATTAAATAAACATAAATTAAAATAAAAATTAGTCCAAATAACGAAAATCTTACATCTAGTAAAATTAAAAACTAAGTTGGTTGCAATATGTCACAACAATTTCACTTAAATTTTCAAATAAGAAATTATTCCGATTCGATCGTAGGATGCTTTTGTACACTTAAAAGCTCCTTTCTACATTAACGAATTTAAATGCAAATTTGTGCATTGGTGGTGCGAATTTAAATGCAATAGTTGCGTTTATCGTGTAATTCATTGTAGCATTGAGTATCGCTTCACCAGTCAAAGCTGCAGATATAGTTTTTAATCAAGTTGAAAGTTTCTGAATCAAGTTGAAATGAATAATAAAATAAATATGTATATGTACATGCGTACATAGAGATTTCTTTAAATACCTAATACCTACTTGTTTTTTTTTGGAAAGAATTTTATTTTAAATAAATAAATATCTAAATAGTGACATAAATTTTTATGTTTTTTATGAAAAATATATTTTAAATGCAAGAAAAATAAAAAAATTATGATCTTTTGAACGAAAATTGTCAAAATAAACCAAAATATGCTCTTAAAAGTTAAAATATGCAAAATATGCTCTAACAAGTGAAATATGCAAAAATATGCCCTAACAAATCTAGCTTAAAATTCACAATTTTTGTTGAAACGAATTACTATCATGTTCATTTACCGATAAGACATAAGGAAAAAAAGATGCTAATGCATATTTTTATTTGCCCTACTTATAATCTATGTAATTACAATTTTAATTTTTTTTTTTAAATTAATTTCAATTAAATACCAAGTATTTTATTATTTCTAAAAGGTGAAACAATTAATAATCAATTAATAAAAATTAAACTATTTTGATCATATTATCTAATGTTTAAAATAAGTTGTTGTTTTTTTACCATAGTTTTACCATAGTTGTTAATTTTTATAAAAATTACTAATTTGCTGCAATACTTGAACTAAACTAAATTACATAAATTAATTTACAATATGCAAATTTATATTATTTGATTGTTTGCATTATTAACACGACTTATTTTTTCATTACTCTGCAAATTCTGTTCTGTTTTCAAATTACGTCTAATAAAAATTTAATAGTTTCTCTACATATAACTACTTCATAAAGATAAAAATACGCTCCATTGTTTTGACCTTATAATGTTAAAAAAAAATATGGGATATTTTCAATATTTACAATTGTAGTAAAAACTAAAATTATTGAATTTATTACCATTGCCAGTATTTTTTTTGTATCTGTACAGAACTTAAACAATAAAATAAACATAGATATAAATACCAGGTTTGTTAAATTCTTTGCTTAAAACTAGACAGCAACTAAAATTTAAGTAATGATATGATGACAATATGTTTATTTTGGAATTCTTGCAACAAAATTCACTTAATATTACAAATTCTGTAATTCGTCCATTTTGGCAGATATTCTAAACTTTTTTTATAAAACTATTGTGTTTTATTTAGAAAATTATCTACTCAACCCTGGATTAAACAATTCTCTAGTATTTTAAACTCGTTTATACAAAACAACGGGATTGAAGTTGAAGTAAATCGTTGCTACAATGACTTACATTTTTAAGGAATTTCATAATAGATGTTATTTCTGTAGCACAAAGAAGGATAGAACAACAAAATAAAACGTTCTCTACATTTTACAGTGTTGCCAATTTAAAAAATCCCATTTTGAATTTAAAGGAATATGTAATTTTAT
The DNA here is from genome assembly GCA_963082915.1 of Dolichopus griseipennis. NCBI lineage: Eukaryota > Metazoa > Arthropoda > Insecta > Diptera > Dolichopodidae > Dolichopus > Dolichopus griseipennis. Next base: position 25,226,115 of record OY720441.1, on the reverse strand, counting down.
ATGAGTATTTGGGGAGTATGGATGTTTTGGGAAGTGTAAACTCTTTCAAATGAATATAATACTTCTGAAAGGAGTATAGATGGTCACTTTAATTTAAGAGAAAATTATTTAGAAACAACATTGTTTATCATATGTATATCAATGGTGATATGATAATAAGGCTCAGCAAAATAGTGATATGATAATAAGGCTCAGCAAAATAGTTGTCTGGAAAATCCTTTGAATCTTAATAAAATAGAATTTAAAACCTCAATAGTATTTAAATTAATTAATACTTCAGAATAGTTCCGCAACGAAACAATAAAAATAATTTTGTTCCGAAAAACAAATTCAAAATTTAGCGCAAAACTTCTAATTCAAAATTGAAATAAAGTTTTCTATAATTATAAATTGCAACAAAATTTTTGAGAGATATTTAAATTATTCTTTATTTTGTTTCTACTAAAAAATTCGTTTTTCCAAAAATTGTAAAATGCGTAAAGAACTGTATTTTCATAGCAACTTTTTGCGGATAAAGTACATCCGAACCTTTTTTTTCCTAGAATAAAATTGCCTCCGGAACTTTTGATTTAATAATTGGACCCCTGCTTAAATAATATAAACGTATGTCTTTTTTGTTTTTAAGCCCTTATTGTTCGTTTTTTTGGCTAATAAATCTGTTTATAAAAAAGGTACATGTTGAAATATGGGTGACATATTATATTCTTATTATTAGAATTGATCTTAATGAATTCCACATACATATAACATTTAGGAACGTCTTGATAACAATGATACAATGCTATTATTTTTTACATTGGAATATTTTGTATTTGAATTATATGGTATTCTATATCTGTGAGTTATATTATTAAATTAAATTATTAATGTAATTTTAATTATATAGATATATAAATATTAATTATTGATTAAGACATTAGTTTGAACCCAATGATCAATGACAGCTGAGTCGAGTCAAAAACCAGAAAAGCTTTTTCACTTTCACTGGGATTCGAACCCGGGCCCTTCGCATGAAAGGTCGGCACTCTAACCACTGTGCCCCCCAGTCAAGAGTCTGTTATATCTAATATGCCGTAAAAAATTTTTAATTTATAAGAAACAAACAATTTTAGCATTTTTAAGCGCTTTTTCCGATACTATCAATCCAGCTGGTCTTAAATAATAGTTCCGAGTAAAGCCTAATAAAGTTTTTAATAAGATGTTAAAAAAAATAAACTTGTGAACTCAAATATTAAAAAAAATTAATATCAAAAGTTAATTGCTGTGTAATCGACGTTTAAACTCTAAATATTAATTTTAAAACAGGTGCTGGACACAATTATATATCTTGTAATCACCAATTTAAATATATTTTAATATTGTCATTGCATAATTATTAAAAAAACTTTTGTTTACTAATATAAAAACTTGTTCGAGTTTATTAAGAATTAATAAATAAAATGGTTATGTCACTAATTTGATAAATTTTTTCTAGAGTCTAGTTTAGAGTCTAATTTTTTTTTTTTTTAATTTGCTTAAATGAAAATTAATTGATGGGAAATTGGTGTTTTTGAGTTCTTTAGAATTTGTAAAATAATTACAAAACGATTCCCATAAAATTTTATGAGTACAAATTTTTAGTTATTAAAAACTACCCCTCAAAATGGAACGGAAATTAATTACAAAATTTTAAAAGGAAGTTAAAAATTATGAATTTCTGACATACACTTAGAATTTAATCTAATTAATTTTTCCCATAAATGAAATCATTTGTAAGATATGTTAAATTAAATCATAACTTTTTATATATGTACCTAATTAGAAACTTGTATAAAATGCACAAATTTTACATAAAACATTTGTAAATAAAATACATATATAAAATATTTTACGATTTCTAAAGAAAAATTCAATTATTTTAAAAAAAAATTACACTTTATTATGCACAAATTTTTTTTTTAATTTTTGGGAAATCAGTGGAAACTAATTTATGTTCCAGTTTCAAGCATAGATATAATATAATTCATAGATTGGCAGCTTCTCTTTCTGTCTAATGTATTTCCTATTAAATCATTTTATGTGAAAAAATGTACATGTGTTTTTTGATTTCGTAAAGTTAATAGAACATTTTGTATTAAAGTGTATAGAACAGTTTCTCTTAAAATTGTTTACATAATTATTCAAATGTTAATTGCTATATTGTGTCATTCCAAAACAAACAAAAAACAAAGTTAGTATAAAATAACTTATAAGTTAGTATAAAATAACTATTAAGTTAGTATAAATTAACTTAATATTATACATATATATAAGAGATAGATCAACATATATAATGGTTTATATACCGAAACATTAAAAGAACAATGACGCTTTCAAATGTATTTTTTGTCGTTAAAGGATAAAATACGTCATGGGAGCGCCATTAAATCCCAAAAAAAAAAATTCCAAAAACCAAAATCCCAAATTAAATAAAAATTTCAAAATCCCCAATTTAAAAATTCCAAATTACAAAATCCCAAATTTTTTAAAATCCCAAATTGCAAAATCCCAATTTTTAGTTAGTTATAAAACCACGGTCATTTCTTTTTCCAGAATTTATATATATATATATGTGTTTATGCATAACAGTTTATGCAAGATTCTGATTTAGGAGGAATATTAGAGTTGAATTTAAAAGTAGTGTTATCGCTTTTTCCAGAATATTTATATATTTGTTTATGAGAGATTCTGAGTAGTAGAGATTTTAGAGTTATTTAAAAAATCAGGGTTTCAATAATTTGTTTAGCGGAGGTTTGGTGCGGCAGCCTCCACTCTTGGAAGTTGTTTATTTTTGGATATATATAATAAGAAAAAAAAATATCTAGGAGGAATTTTATAGTTGGTTACAAAACGAATTATGATAGCGATAGTGGTTTGGGATTTTGGAATTTTGGTATTGTGGTATTTGGTATTATGGTATTTGGGATTTTGGAATTTTGGGATTTTGAATTTTAGGATTTTGAATTTGGGATTTTGTATTTGGGATTTCGTACCCAACCCTACTTCATTAAAAATATAATGTTTTTGGAATTTGGCTTGCTTGGTGAATCGGGGTTCTATCCTTTAGACATGATCATGTGAAGCCATTTTTTTATTTTATATAGTTTACGTTACATTTACGTTACAATGTATGCCATATTACATACTCGTAAATTAAAATTAAAAATTCAACAAGCAATATGCTAAAAATTGGTTCTAAATCATACAGTAATGTTTCTTATATAGTAATAGTCATAAAGATATATTATTAGTTCAAATTAGAGTAAATACAGGAACTGTTTTAAAATATTTTATATATAGTTTAAATAAAATTAAAAATAAACATTTGAAAAACTTAAAAATACACAATTTAGAATGTAGGTCACATAATTTTGTGTTTTTTTAAAAAACGACTTCATATGTAATAGCTTTTTATTAAATGAAGTTGAACCATTTTACTCTTAATTTTAATGGTTTTATTTTGAAATTAAAAAAAAAAAACAATTTAACAAGAAATTTTCATCATTTGGATTTTTGTTTTAATGTTTCATATTATTTAATTTAATTAAAAAAAAAGTTTAAATTTACATAATAAATGGTAAATGTTACAACTGTGATAAAATAAAAGTCAAATAAATGTACTGTACTTTAATAAAAGATAATAATCAAAGCACAGTTTAATGTACCGATTATTTAAGTATATCGCGTATATCGCAATACTTTTATTAAATTTTTTTTTATAATTGTGCACAAAGTAAAATATTATCAAAAGATAAAATGTGATGATACTTAAGTAATGGTAATTAAATTTTGTATATATGATTTCAACTGATTACCGGTTACAACTTAACGGTGCTATCTTAAGTAGTAATCTAAATCCAATAGGTATCAAGTACAAAGGAATTAATTTGTGAAAAAGATTAATTAGAAATTATATTATGCTGAAATTTAATTAATTAAATAAAAACATATTTAAATATAGTTTTGGATTAAATGTATTCATTTTTGTAATCTATTTTAACCAAGTAATTGGTTGTTATTAAAAAAATTACAATCGCGTAACTTAATGATTACAAAATTAAGCTTAGCACTATATATAACTTTTACTTTGCAAGTAATCACTTGAACTATATACCATATTATATACTAATTTTAATTTTTTTTTTATTAAATATTTTTTAACTGTTTTTTGTTTAAAAATAGAATGTATTTTGAAAGTACTGTTTTTTTCCTTGAAAAAACTGTTTATTTTAACATCTTTTTTGGTAGTATGCATTCTTTTTCCATTTTTATTTTGATATCCATTCCATATAGTTAAGTACTGAAAGTATCATGTAAAATTTTTTTTAAACATCCGAAAATTTTTAGTGTTTGAGACTTGGAACTGAAGGCAACGATTTTTTTTTTTAGTTAGGCTAATAAGCTTTTCTGTACTAAACATACATGTTGGAACAGGAGGGCACATTCTTAGAACAGATCTTAATGAATTCTACATACAATTTAAGCATGATATAGTATCATGATAGAAAAACAATTAGGTTTAATATTCCGAATTTCATTTTTTAATTCTTCTGCGCATCTATGAAATTTTGTAGACAAATGTCAAAAACAGCTTAGTGGCGATTGGAGGAACTATTATTTATATTAAAATAAATATTTTTTAATATAAATTTAACAAAATTTAAAAAAATTTAATAATTATAACACAGCTTATAAATTAAAAGTTGGTAAGAATTATATTAAAAATTTGTCCGATTTATCTGGGACTTTAAAAACAAAACAAAAATTTTAGATGGAAAATGTACTTTAGAATTGGGATATTAAACTCTGATATTTTATTGAATGAAAAGTTGGCACTCTAACCACTATAGCCACTGAACCGTTAAGAAACTCAATGTCCTTACTCTTATATCATTGGCTTTGTCTAATTCTTATGTAAATTTTTATAATTTGTAAAAAATGTACTTCAACTATAAGTTTAACAGTTTACTAGCATTCAATCGCTTGTAATTGAGTAATTGCTTATATAGGTACACGAATTTTGTTGATGTAATCTGTAATCTGTACTCACATTCTTTTGATTTCTTTCCTTTCAAGTTCAAATCTATTACCAGTACATTAAATTAGTTTTTAATTTTTTAATTTCTCTTATTTAAAATTAAATCTGATAAGAAACAAATTACCACTTCTCATTATTAAAAATTTTTAAAATAGATTTCTTATCAATGTTTTTATAACTTCAACAATTTTTTTAATAAATCTTAGTGCAAAAGTTGAATTCAAAAATATTATATGTACTTTTATATTTGAACGAAGAAATAAATAATAAAATCGTTTAAAAATACAATGAAGGTCAGTTATAATAAAGTCGAATGTATTCCATTATAGTATGGAATGCCGATGAATGGCATTGCGAAATATTTTTATTATCTAAACATTAGATGTTATCACAAGGTCAAGTGTTTACAAACGTTTAGTTTCACAATTATAAATAAATGATTGAACCTTTTAAAATCATCGGACTTTTAATGTTACTTAAATTTTGAGATCAACTGATCTAAAAAACAAAAATTAATTGAGAAACTAAAATATTAGTTTAAGATAAAATTATTTTAATCATTAGGAATTGGGATAAATCATCATTATTGTAGCAAAGCATGACTATAAAAAATTAAAGCCATGAAAGGCAATAGTAAATAAAGGGATGTTCGGGATACCAAATAATTTATTAATAACACAATGTTATTTAGAAAAATCTGACCAAAAGCAAAGTGGTAAAGACGCCGCCTTCAATGCGGAAGGTCTCGGCTTCAAACCCCGGTCAGATTATATCTAATAAAAAGAAATATTGTAAAATTGTATAATTATATCGTAATATAAAATAAGACTTAATATATATATATAAATAACTCTTCTGTAAGATAATAGATGGCACCCAAATTAACATTTGTATATTCATAATCTTATACAATAGCTATAGCCGAATAATCAACGGCTTAGTGAATATAAAGGTTAAAAAACCTGAAGCGTAGTCTAAACAAATCTGGTGAATGCCCTATACTCCTTAAAGAAATGAAAAAAGAAAAAAAAAATATTTTACAAAAATTTCACTGAATATTCAAACATAATTAAATATTAAATTATTGTAACAAACCTTTTAATCCTTCTTATGTAAATAGTATTATATAGTATAATCCAATTTAGTTTGAAAATTAAAGCTTAATAAAATTAATTTTTTATTTCATTAATTTTTAAAATTCTTTTATGGCATTCAAAGGTATAATAAGCTTTTTGTGCTATCTAAGTACAAAAACACATTCAATTTATTTCACACGAAGAACTCACGAATTTTATACTAAAACTTTAACAGTTATTTACCTGCTAGTTTTTTTTTCAATATAATTCAAACGAAATTCAACCCGAACAACAAACAACTAATTCTAATGTTACCATTATTTGTTAATTTATACCTGTTCACGAATTGAAGTCATAAAAATAACTAAAAAATAAAACAGACCATTAAAACAGCCAATAAATTCAACATAGCGTTACTGCGTTAAGCGCCAAAATAAAATTTATTTTCGAATTATCATTTGTATTTGGAAATACGGCAAAAGCCTCTACTAACTTTTAAGAGAATATTAAAAGAGTAAATTTTGTTTTTTAATTGAAAATGATGAACAAAATTTCTCCAAGTTTTTAACACCGAATTCGTATTTACGATATTACTTTTTGATTCTGTTTTTGACTATTGAATTTACTTTTGTAGTTTGCATTATTTATGAATTGAAACTGGTTTTTAACGATTTGAATTCGCCGCAATCTTAATACAAAATTAAATTTTTTTATTTACTCTTATTGCGCGAAACAGATGTGTTTTTATTCTCTTTCACCATTATAATTAGATTGGGTTTTTTCTACCTCTTAAATTAAGAATGTATATTTATTATTAGTAGGTGCCTTAAGAACATTTTCCATCACTTTCTCCGACAGCTTCACTGCAAACTTGAAAAGTAGACTGATTGCTTTTTCGTCAGTAACATGCAATATATAAATCATCCTTTACATTTAAATTTTAATTTGCAGTTGGTATTCACCTTCGGAATTTCACTACATTTGAACTATATTTTCCGAGGTTGTACGACTCATACTCTTGAACAACCTCCTAATTTATCGGTAGCATCCCTATCTTATACCATTGGTTTCGTTTTATCGGATCTTATGATTCAATTAATCTTTTTTCTCGTGGGCAAGTCATAAGTTAAGATTACACTCGATAAGCATATTGGGAAAGGATTTACTGACCTTTTAGAAATAAGGAAGACAAGGGTGCAAACACAACATTACGCAGAATAATCTTTAAAAAATTACCAAAATGCATACCCAGTACATAACACGGTAAGGAATTAAGATATCAAGAATGGGACATGCCGTATGCTCGAAAAACTGTAATGAAACTAAAACAGGTTGCTAAAATAATAAAGAATTTTACTTTTACCTTTTAACAAATATTAATAGATTTTTTTCCGGAATTTTATTTTTAATTTCTTTGGTTTTTAATAAAATAAAAGGGAAATCAATTCGATCATTTTTTTAAATTAAGATCAGTTCTTCACGACTGAGTTTAAATAATTTCTACAAAAAACAAAACCTAATTAATTTGTTATTGTATGAAAGAATATCACTACAAAAATTTTTTTGAATATTTACGTGCCAAATTGTGCAAATTTTTTTATTTTAGTTTTTTACTAAATTGACAGGTAGAAAAAAAGGCAATTAAAAGTATTAAATTTTAGGAAAACAAGGAAGGGTATAGTAGAGTAGACTGTGTCAACTCTGGGATATGACCGTAATATCGACATTATATCATGCGATACATGATAACTACTCGAACGAACTGCAGTAGATCGACCAAATTTTGCACAAACTGTGGCCAAAAAACTAATTTATTTTTTGAGTTATCGTGGGGACGTACAGACGGACTGATGGACATACATAGCTAAATCGATTTACTTTTTGTTTCATACCTATTCATTATATTATATTCATTATACATTATAGACTATATCTACGGCCGCTCCTTCTCCGCGTCACAAACGTAATAGCAAATTTAGTTTACCTTTTTAATTGCCAAAAATTTAATGAATGAATTAAAAAAAAAATGCGTATTTAGCTACATTTTAACACGATTGTAAATGAGTTTAAAAGGAAAATTTAAAATTAAAAAAAAAACTTAAGTAGAGAAAGCCTAACTATTGAATACAATACGAACTTAAATTTAAAAGACTCTGACTTGCAAATTTTACAAAGAAATTTTTTAAGTATTAGTTTAGTCTTAAAACATTTGGAAATTTTTCAAAATCAAAGATAAATTAACCAATAATAAACACTTTTAAGACAAGATAGTGAACTTATGGGTACCATAATAACAATTGCAAAAGTTGCCCTACGAATATTTATTGAAAAATTTTTAGAAATTTAATTAAAAATCGATTAAATATAGTTATATGTTCGTAAATTGTTGTAGACACATCGATTAAAATACTGCAGGTGAGAGTGTTTAAGTTTTTTTTTAATCCATCAAACTCAAATTTTAATATAATGGAATATATGATATACAGTGAAATGAGTAATTAAGTGGAAAAGCCCTATATTTTAATTGGAATAGCCATATATTTACAATCCGGAAATTACAAATGATAGTTATTTTTATAAATAAATAAATAAATGCAACACTAAAATATAGGGTTGCTATACGCTACTTTAATTTACCATTAATTATTGACGCCTTATTTTTTCCAAAAAGTTTGAGTTAGGAACTTGAAATTCTCGAAACAATTAGATCTTTAAAAATATGAGCTTCATTTACTAAGCGAGGTTATTTAATTTTAAAAATAAGCTTTTTTAAAAACCCTAGATTCTTTATTAGGCACATTTTCAAAAGAGTTTGCAAAAATGTGCTTATATAGTTTCACTCCGTCCGTCCATCTGTCTGTCGGTCCATATGTTTCGAAAATGTAAATGTATGTCCGTATGTTTACATCGTTTGAAATAGAGAAAACAAATTTGAACCACGGATAGGTATCGTAAAAAAATAATTTCATAGAAGAACTTTCCCAAGAACTCCCACCCGTTAGGGAGCTACAGTCCCCCAAATTAGGGAAAAGCTCTATATTTCAAGTTTTATAGCAACAGTGGGGGAAGTGGGATTTGATCCTAGAGAAATTTGGCAACCTTCCCCATTAAAGGGCTATTAGGACTTAAAAATTTAAAATTCACTGTTATATATTTCCTAAATTAAATGTTAAAAGCTCCAACATTATATTTCGATAAAATATTCAGTATGAATGTATATAATTTTAAAAATGTGCTTACTTAAAAACCCTTGGTTTTTTTCATCATTTGTTTAATTCTGTACTTAACATAATGAAATATGTATATTATGTAATATTGCTGCGTAAAGTTTTAATTTCACAATCAAACAATATAATGTCCAAAAATCAAAAGAATAAAGTATTAAGTATTTAACTATAATGACTATTAAAAATGATTAAATTTTTATGCAATTATTATAATAAAAACGCTTGTTAACTGTCAAAAAGATCAAGAAAAAATAAAATAACAAAATTTAAATAATTATAAAAGTTTTCTTCTCCTCTTTAAATAACAATTTAAATTTACAAAAGTTTAAATTTTTAAAATTATATACAATAATTTAATGGCGCACGTCGCGTCTAATACGCATTGAATACATAAAAACAAAATGAAATGTCATTTTAAAAATTTTTAATGATATGAGAATTTAAAATTTATTTTAATCATTGAGTGAGTGATTCAATTACAAAAATAAAATAGTTTTATTTTCTTTGTCGTGCGTCGTGCGTTTATTTTTTATAACAAAATTTAAATTGTATTTACATGTAATTAAACTTTAATTTTTTTTTTAATAAGACAGATAAAAAAATTAGATTTGTTTAATATTGAAGATAACAAAATACATATAGCGATATCCATCTAGTTCGACAGTCTATAAATTGGTAACATTTTCATTTTAATATTTTAATGTTTCTTGTTAAAATATACAAAGGTTGATTTAAATTAAAATTTTTCTAAAGTTATTTATGTAATTTTAAAGTAAAAAACAAAGGAATAAAAGTTTATGAAGTAGGGCCAAAAAGATTAAAACAAAATTTGGGGTCATAGATAGTAATTAATTTTAATAACAGTCATAATCAAAATAATATAATAAAATCTTCTAATTTGAAAAATATTTACTTAATTTATGAATTAAGAATTACTTAAGTTAAAATATGAATGATCTGATCACAATAACCATATATTAAAATAATTCTGTTATCATCAGTGATCCAGTTTATTTTGAGTACATGCCTAATTTAGAACCAGATAATTAATTTTAATATACATACAATTAACAAATACATTCTTATTAATTCTATTGGCTCACCGAAGGGGGTACAAGTTCGATTCCCTCTGGTCATGAATTTTTAATTGAAAAATAATTTTTTTACAAATCCCCATGGTGACCAAATATATCTATATATATATATAAAATATATGATTATTATATAAGCAAAGTAAATAATATTACACTTATAAAATTAATAAATAGTACTGCAAAAACGGACAGTTTATAAATAAATAAATAAATAAAATCTATAGACTCTTTCGAAATCAATGTAATATTGTTGTGTCCAGTTTTTGTTTTAAGCTTATTTTAATTTGGCCCTGTTTGTTAAACTTCTGACTGATGCGTAATTTCTTTCGGAATTAGCCTTAATAAAAATCCGAATTTTTAGTTGATATCCAGTTTTTAAGTAAATACAAAGTTTCAAGTTAAATACAAAGTATATTTACATTCTATTTTTATAATTTGTATTATTAATTAGACAAAATAACAACTGATGGAAAAAAACCAAAGGTTTTTAAAAAAGCAAATTTTCAAAATTATATAGTGTTTCAGTCATACTGAATATTTTATCATTTAGTTTGATAAAAATAAATAATAATATTATAATTTAGTTATTTCATCAATTCATTATTAATTATGAATAATAGTGAAATCAATAATTAGAATATAATCCCAATGCAGTCAAGAAAACGTGTTAACAAATGCAAAATATAATGTTGCAGTTTCAATGTCAACGTTTAATTTTTGAAAAATATAGATTGGTGAATAAGTTACTGAATTATAAAAAAAAGGAAGTTTTTAAGTCCTAATATCCCTTCAATGTGGAAGGTTTCCAAATTTTTACTAACCAAACTTATGATGATTCTCGAGGATCTTATCTAAGCTAAAATGATTAAAACGAATTTTCAGAACCCCTTTTAAATTTAAGAAAAAACCTTTAAATTATGTTGAAACATAATGTTGCAGCTTTATATATGGTATATTATTAAAAAATTTAGACAAGTACTCAAATTACAGGGATTTAAAAATAGCAATTATTTCATGACTCTAGCTTGAATCGTTTAGAATATATGAGGGGTCAAAAATTTTGTAAAATTTAAGTTTGGCAAAATGGTAAATTTTAGGACCGTATGGTAACCCTATATATTTGCTTTTCAAAAATTTATAAGGTTTATAAAAGCAGCTGTCTTTTACCGTTTTAAAATTAAAAATATACTTAACAGAACTCTTGTTATAATAATTTAAATATAAATCTTTTCCCGAATTTCGGGGGCTGTAGCTTCGTAACGGGTAGGGCTTTCATGAAATTATTGTTTTTGCAATACCTGCTACTGAATAAAATTTCGTTTCTCTATTTCAGACGATATAAAAGTTTTGGTAAACATACGGACAGACGAACAGAGTGAAACTAAAAGCACATTTTTTCACAATTATTTTTAAATGTGGTAAAAATATGGAAAACCAATTTTTCTTAACCCAAAAAATCTGAATTTCATAGTTTTTTCAATAGTTTTTGAGGAAATTTAAAATAAGTTATTGTTTTCTTTTTGCAAAATTTCCTTCAAAATATGAAAGTTTTTTTTATAAAAATATTTCTGGCCAATTCGACGGGATCAATATGATCCTATTTATCATTTTTATTCTGTTTTAGCATATTTTCAAAAATTATTAGCATATTTTACACAAAATTTAGCATTAGTGTTTTCATTTACTTACACAAAATAACTACAGCAGAATAATCAAGGGCTTAGTGAAACAAATTGTTAATGAAATTGAAACTTTGTCGTCTAGTAATGACTTGGTAATTATGAATACCCTATACTCCTTATAGAAGTTAAAAAAGATTAAATAAAAAAATGTATCTTAAAAAATAAATTTTAATCTTTTTGGTATGATATAGGTTAAAAATTTTAAATTTTCAAAATTTTAAACACTTCTACCTTGAATCCCAAAGTTTTTTGAACAAAATATACAAAAAATAGAGCTCTAAAATTATATTTGCAAATTTTGCAGCTGCCCGAAAATGAAGCCTTAACTTTTTGAAACCTTTTAGAAGTGCTTGCTTTATTATATTACTTTATTATTTATTATATAACAAAACTTACCATACTGAGCCAGTGCGGAAATTATATTGTTTCAAAAAGTTTGTATGGCGGCTATCCGAAGCCTTGATCCGATTTTAACCAAAATCAATAGGTAACCTTAAAACTGTTTAAAATTGACATTGTGTGAGCACTTAGCACTTATGTGCAATATAGATTACTTAGCAATGAAACAAGTAATCAGAAAAACCAAGGGTTTTTAAAAACAAATAATTTTGAAAATTAAACAATTTTCCATAATTAGTTTTGGGTAAAGAGTATATTGAAGTTTGGTTCATTTTTAATAATATTCACATAAGATTTTAAACGATTTAGTGGAGCTCCAGCTTTACAACAATAAAAATAAATAAGAAAAAAAAAGGGTTCTTAAACGTTTGAAATTAAATTAACATGTAAAGTTTTGTAAGCAGACTGAAAAACATCAAAAAGTAACCGTAACTATAAAATTTTTTTTAAAAATATTCTAAAAAAATTTGGTTTTCATTGAGAGTTCTCAGATTAATGGTAATTTATTATAAAAAAAAACCTTCCAATTAAACATGATAAAATTACTACATCAAAAATTAATCTAAGTATTTTTTAAACCTATCACCAACTTCAAATTATAAACGGTGCAATTATTTTAATTTATTTTTTTTTTTTAAATTGTAGTTGTTTTTTTATTTATACTAATATTTATCCATGATTTTTTTCTTTCATCAACTTGAAAAATAACTGTACTAACTATTTTTTACTATATTAAAAATATTAAATTATTTAAATATATATATTTTATAGCAAAAAATAATGACCATATGCGTGTGGGTAAATATATAAAAACTATAAAAAACATTAAATATTTTGTTAACCAAGTTTTGATAGTTCTTTAAAAAAATGTCACAAATGTCATGTTTACATTTACTGTACTTGGAAAAAAAAAATTTGAATTGCAGTTAGATTTGACATTGAACTTTTCGTCAACATTGATTTAAAAAATCAGTAATATCATTAAAAAAACACAAATAAAATACTTTCCTGTTATTTTATTATATTAAAACCCGAAAAATTAAAGAAAATTATTTTACACATGCGATCTCCATTTATTACACTCCAATTTAAAGATGTAATAATTAATAAATTGAATGTGAATTTGTTTAAAGAATTGTTAGTTATAATAAACGCATCATAGTAAAAAATGAGACATTTAAAACTTAATCTTTATTTTAATCACAATATTATACATATATGTACATATAGTTAATTAAAAGAAAACTAAAACGAGGAAGAAAGTATTACATTATTAGATTCACATTTATTGGATTAAGAACTTTGACAGCTTCGTTAAAATGAGACTTGAATTTTTCAACCATCTAGTCTTATTAGTTGCAAGGATATGTACTCTAGTTCCAGCAATATCTATGGCAGCTATACTAAGCTTCCCCGAGAAACCTAAAAATTTTCAAACGAACTTTAATTTAAAATTTGTAGTGTAAATAGTTCTAAAGCTATGAAAGTAAGGTTCAAAAAAGCTTGTATGGCAGCTGCCCGATAATGAAGCCTTAACTTTTTGAAACCTTTTAGAAGTGCTTGCTTTATTATATTACTTTATTATTTATTATATATCAAAACTTACCATACTGAGCCAGTGCGGAAATTATATTGTTTCAAAAAGTTTGTATGGCGGCTATCCGAAGCCTTGATCCGATTTTAACCAAAATCAATAGGTACCTAACCTTAAAACTATTTAAAATTGACATTGTGTGAGCACTTAGCACTTATGTGCAATATAGATTACTTAACAATGAAACAAGTAATCAGAAAAACCAAGGGTTTTTATAAACAAATAATTTTGAAAATTAAACAATTTTCCATAATTAGTTTTGAATAAAGAGTATATTGAAAAATAGTTCATAATAATTCCCTAGAACTTTTGCTTTTGTTAGAAATTTATTAAATTAGCAAAATTGAAAAAAAATCAAAAGACAGATTCCTCACTTTTAAGAAAATCTTTTATAATTAAGAAAAAATATTAGCACATGTTAAAAACAATATTTGCTTTTTATTTGCATATTACTTTAAAAAAAATTTTAGGCAGCTATAACTCAAGTAACAGATGTTTAATAACTACACATTTTCAGTTTTTAACCCCTTTCATCTCTTAAATGCTACTACAATTCTCAGTAGAATCATCCTAAGTAGTTTTCTTTTAGACTTGTACTTATTTTTTAAGATCTAACTTCCCTGAATTTTCTGACTCAAACCGTTTGGGAGATAGCAGGAGTGAAATTTTTGGGAAAATGGAGTTTTGCAATTAAATCACCATATGGCAATTCTATACATTTGTGTTACATATAAAAATAGTTATAGTTTTGACTTTTTCAAAATGAAAATATAACTTATTATATAAATTTTGTTGTAACAATTTAATTATAGGACTTTTGCGAACTCTGAGGGCTGTATTGTGAAACAAAAATGTTAAATTTAATTTAATAAATATGAGTTTTAATTGGAGGTTATACTGTGTTTGTGATAACATGTTATACGCCCACATCTTTTTGTGTGTAACTAAAGTTTTAGTTTTAATGTTTAATATCTGTATAATCTGTAATATATAAGTATTGTGTGTAATCAGGTGATATATTAAAAATAGATTATAAATTTTTTGTGTTTTTATTGAAAAATGCTAATAACTACTGACTCTACATTGTTTGACCTTCACAATACTTATTACATTAAATACAAAAAAATAATATAACTTTTTTTAATAAATTTTGTAAATCTCAATATAAATTTTTATATGGTGTTAAATTCTTTTACAACATTTTGTAATCTTTCTAAATTTGACATTTATACAATTAAAAAATAAAATTGAAGTTATTACTATTGCAAATAAATCAGAAATTTCATAATATTAACGGTATGACGAATGTCATTTAATTATAGACGAATCATTTATAATAATGTCATATCAAAACAATGAAATCGCGTTATTTACCTTCACATCATTTATCAAATATATAAGGAGTAACTAAAGAAATAATAGAAGTATGTAAATGTAATTTGTGTGAAGATTATGTAATAGTAGGTCATTTTTCAAACATATTAGTTATATGTTGATTGTTGTTTTACGCGCAAAAATAATTATGTAATTATGACACTGTGTCATTTCTTTTAAATAATGTGATGCATAGAAGTTAATTATTATAAGTTTGTGATTACGGTGCAAAATAAGTAAAATAAATTATGTATAAAAGTTATGTAAATATATATAAATCTTTTATTTATTTTGTTATTAATTTAATATAATAATGAGATAAATAATAAAAATATAATTTTTCAAAGAAAAATAATAAGTTGAAAAATTGCTAAGAATTAAAAAATGTATAAATGCCTTGAAATTTTTACAGAATTCAAAATAGTATCATTGAATGAAAATTATGTTTATAATATTTACTAGTTATTTTTATTTTGAACATTATCTATATAGAGTGTGTACTATATGAGTATACAAATCACAGAAGCAGATTATTATAGTAATGATTAGTAATTAATTCAAAATCTGAAAAACGAAAAATTTATAATGCATATGTTTATTTATTGAAAATGTGTGTATTTACCACGCGGCATCTTTTGTGTATATAATGATGTGCGGCGTTCTCTTTAATATAAGAATTTTGTCCAGAAATTGGTATTTTGCAGTGTTTTAGGCTGTAAAGTTCTTCTATATAGTGCTTAAGAATTTTAAATGGTTTCAAATATTTTGTACACACTCATAAACAAACGTTTAATTTTCATGACCTACGAGCATTAGTTTAATATTTGATCTTCTTAATTCTTTATTTTAAAGAATTGGAAAATATGGCAAGCATATCTGAAATTTTCGAATTTGACTTTATTATTGGGTCTATATCGCAATCTAAAAAAGTCGAAACAATGTTGGGATTTTGATGTGACGAGATTTTAATTGGCGGGATTTGGAAAAACGGGTTTTAAGTACGGATCTGTTTTAAACTTAATAAATTTGTGAATAAATACCATATAATTGTACGAAAAGAGTGATATTAAAAGTTACTTCGTTTTAAATAGCGTGAGCATGATATAGACATGTACTATAAACAAAGCGTTATTTAAAAACTTAGTTTTTGATCTGAATATAAGAGAATATTGTTAACAGGGTAAACCCGTTAAAGAGGTTTAAACGGGAAAAGTCTTAGCAGAAATTGCCCGATATAATAGCCAAATATATATTCATTATCAATTGTTTAATGTTAACTCAATTTAATTTGCAGAATTGAATAAATTTTTAAAATTGAAATATTATAGTTCTTTAAAAATATTTCCATGATTGTTCATTATTATGCTTTTCTTTTTTAATATATATAATATATTATATTTCTAAAAGTGCCATGACGTGCTAGAAGTAAATTCAATTAATCTAAATTTTTTTTTTTCTTTCTTCTGTTTTTTCTTGCATCTTAATTTTGGAGATGAAAAATGGGCTCAAGTAGTATCTACCTAATTGTTTTTTTTTATAAACAAAAGATACAAAGAATAATTTTTTATTTCCGATTTTTTTAAATTATTGAATTGTTGATGAAAAGATAAAAACCATTTAATTTTTGTTTTTGAAAATTATAATTTCAAAATTAAAATACAATAGATATTAGCTTAGAAAAAAATGAAGGTAAAATGCATGTATTTACATACCTAAAATAGGTATTAAATGAAAATGATAGACTTTAAGAGAATTTTAACAAATTTAGATTTTTTTTTTTTTGTTTAGAAAATAAAAATCGCCTTGTATAAAGTTAATTATATTTTATTAAAGTTTGATTTAAATTACTGGTTCGAGAAAATTTTCAGATTAGATTTCAAAAAAAATCTGTCTTAAAATTGATTTTCAAACAAAAAAGTTACACGGAAGAAGGTCAAATAAATATAATTTAATTAACTATTATGCTATTGATAAGTCATAATTCTTTGTTAACGAATTTATTTAAAAATTAATTTTAGGTTATTCAATTGAAAACTATTCTTTTTTTTAATTTTAAATAAATAATACGATGAATTAAATAAACATATAAAATGGAAATCTTTACATATATTTTTATATTCAATCAAAAAATTAGTATATATTAGAATAATAAATAATTTGATAAACCCAATTTCCTCCTTCTCTCCCTTTTTTAGAACAAATTTAAACAAATACAATAAATGTTTAATTAAACATAATTAATTAATTTGTAAAATATTGTTATATACACAATTAACTAATTTATTAAATTGTGTTTAAATTTATTTAAAGTTATGATGGAAAAATTTTTAAAAAAACTTTAAATATTTATATCCGCCATATTGGTTTGCGGCCTATATTACAAGTCAAATTGAAAAATTCATATAAAATTAATTTAAAAAAAAAATCATTCATAAAAATCACAAAAAAATTCAAAATGTTGTATAAATAAATAAAAATAACCTTTTTCTCATATGTGAAAATATAAAAGTTAAAGGATTTTGTAATCCAGTAATACCTATGAGCGACAGCACTGTCTTAATATAATAAGTAGATGCCAGCTGTCAACTATATTCATTACTTACGTTAAGTCCGCAGTACCCATTTGTTTAAAATAAACTAAGCCAGGAATATGTAAGCTGGTAGTTTCGTGATAGTAGTTAAGTTTATATAATAATATAAAAGTATTAAATATTGTTTAATAAAATTAAGTTAGAACAAATATAAAATAATAATTTTAATAAACCTACTTCACTTCTTTTGATATAGGCATGCATATTGAACAACATGTATTTGCTGGGAAGTTTTTAGTTTATAATATTGAAAACGAGCCATATTTAAAAATTATTAATTCAAAAAATTTATTGTCCAAACAAATAAGTTAAGTACTTTTATCTTTGGTAAAAAATAAGCCAAGATTATTATATAATTTTTTAATTTTTTAGATTGATGAAAATCCTGTCTAATACTACTACTGATGGCAAAATAAGTGGCTCATAGTAGCCGTTCATCAAGAAAAATTAAATGAAGCAGGAAATTAAAACAAAAGACAAGACACATATATCTTTTTATGTACTAAAAAAAATATGAATTATATTTTTGTCATTTAACTTCTGTCATTACAACTGTTATTAACATAAGAAAAGCTCAATATTTATGATCATTTTTAGCACATTTTTCAAAGATTTTACTATCTGTCCGTCCGAATGTTTACAAAAACTTTTAAATTGTTTGGAATAGAGAAAAAAAATTTTAAACACGGATAGTATTGCAAAAAAAATAATTTCATAGAAGAACTTTTTTCTGTAGCCCCATACTCCGATAATTCAATTTTTGCAAAATTTTTTGGCCCCACATATCTTCTGAACGATTTAAGCTAGAGATTTGAAATTTTGGGATAAATTACATTTTCAGAAATTAGGAGATTGTGCTATTATTAAAGGTTTTTCTTAAATTTAAAAGCGGTTCTTTAAATTGAAGAAAGTGTCTCTCGGTGTTAACCATTTTTGCTTAGATAGTAAAATTCTAAGTAAAATTCAAAATTTTGGTAGAATTCACATTTCCTAGAACTTAAAAAAATGAGGGGGGGGAAGAGGGAAGTAAGATTAAATCCTTGAGAAATTTGACAACCTTGCCGATAGAGGTGCTATTAGGACTTAGAAATTAAAGTTTTACTGTTTTTATAAGTAAGTAATAACTCAGTTACCAGTGTATATATTTCCTAAATTAAACATTAATATTGAAGCTACAACATTATATTTCAATAAAATACTCAATATAAAACACTATATTATTTTGAAAATGTGCTTTTTTAAAAACCCTTGGTTTTTTTCATCGCCATATTGAATACATTCATCGCTTGTACATTTTATGTATTATGTAATATTACATATGCATAACAATAACATAACTACTGCCTTAAGGCATATTAACACTTAATACCCAAAAATATTTAACTCAACATTTTAGACAAAGTGTAATTAATGAGAAAATAATCTTTAAACGTTGATTTTTAGATCCATATTAAAATTGTCAGTTTGTTTATATGTATTTTCTAGATGCAAAGTTGAAACAAAACCATGCGTACAAAAAACTGTTAATTACAATAGTAAAATATTTTAATAAATTTAAAATTTCTATTTGATTTAAATTTAACTTATAAAATTTTTTAATATGATCATTTTAGTAATAAATATAATCATCAAATATAATTTCATTTTATTTATTAATTTATTTAATTATATTATACTATTATTTTATTTGATTGTATATGGGGGAATTGTAAAGAAAATTATAAAGTTTTTTTATAATAATAAATAATAATAATAAAAAAATTAAAGTACATGTTATTAACATATTCATAATATTATGTATATATGTAATATTTCAAACTTTTTAATCAAGGTATAATGGAGTAAATGAACTTGTTTCGGAAGCAAAACTACGTTGACATAAACAGGTATTAATTCAAATTTCAACAATAATATCTAAAAATGTAGGTATAAATAAATTATTATAAAAATTATAAATTTGATGGTCTCTCAAAAAAAGAAAAAATTAACGCCTGAAGCAATTGATCGTAAAAAAATACGGATATAATGAAAAAAACCTAATAAGTTTAAATCAAAATATTTAATGAATAGGTATCGGTAGCACAAAGGTAATCAAACAATTAAATCAATCATTTCTGTAACATTTTTTTTTTAGGTATACTA
The DNA here is from genome assembly GCA_963082915.1 of Dolichopus griseipennis. NCBI lineage: Eukaryota > Metazoa > Arthropoda > Insecta > Diptera > Dolichopodidae > Dolichopus > Dolichopus griseipennis. Next base: position 25,205,880 of record OY720441.1, on the reverse strand, counting down.
AATGCGTATTACTGTTCTTTTGTAATTTAGAACACTTTTGTTAAAAATAGTTTGAAGCAATATGATTAAGTAAATAAATTATACCATTGGATTTTGTATATTGACCTTGGAAGACAACAAAACATCACTTTACAGTTTGTTGTATTTTTTGTGAAAAATATTTTTTTTTTTTAACTAATATATTTAAATAAAAATTGTTTAAGTTAATGCGGAAATTTTAAGAAACTGGTGCAGTACAAGATCGGGATGACTTTAGTATGCTCGTACCGGTTGTTCACAAAAAAAAATAATTGGTGCGATAATTGATGGTGATGGTGTTTCTGAATCAACTGTATGGCGTATTATACAGAAATATTTACCGATGAAGTCCTACAAAGTTTATGTGATTTCAACAAGATGAAGCTAGTGTCATATAGCCAGAGAAACACTACAAATACTGCATACAAAGTTGCTAGCCCGGTTTAGATACGGATAATCCTCGAAATTATTCGAGTTATTATTATGGGTGAGATAAAGCCGCAGCTATGCCAGAATGTAACCGAAAATATCATTTTCAGAGTATAAATGGCATACATTGTACTTCAAAAATAAATATGAAGTTTTCCAGTTTCAATTCAAATTCAATGTCTCTTAATTATTTACTTTTAAAAACTCAATTTAAAAAGATAAATACACTGTACATGTCGGAACAGGGGGAAGTATTATATTCATATTATTAGAACTGATCAAATGAATTCCACATACAATTTACATGAGATAGTACTACGCCTTATAACATATAGAAATATCTTAGATTTTTAATAGATGCTATTCTATTTTTGAGAATAATTTTGTATTTGAGTTATATGGTATTCTATATCTGTGAGTTATATTATTGAATTAAATTATTTGTTTATATTGTTATATTAATGTATTTTTTATTAAGGATATATAATTATTAATTATTGATTCAGTCATTAATTTGAACCAAAGACTGTAGAATATATCACAAATAATTTTTAGTGCCACATCAGTTACGGAGCTATAGCTCCCCAAAGTTCAAAAAAGTCCAATATGGAAATTTTTATAAAACTATGAAATATATGTGTTCTATGAAGTATATTTTCAATCTAGAAAAGCCAACCAACAGATGCTTTCCTCAGAATATATAAAAGGTAAAACTATATAATTTTCCTATACGGTATTTTAATTTACCGTTATCGCTTTTAATTAAATATTTTTTGAATTTTTTGTAACTTCTACTTAATTTAACTTTATTTATCAAATATGACGCAAAAATTTTGAGTGTAAACTTTTGTGTATTCAAATTTTAAGATAAGCATTCAACAATGGAATTTAACATGGAATGAAAGAAAAATTTAAGTACTCATAAGTTTGATAAATTTATTATTAAAGCTCACAAAAATTGTAATAAAGTTGTGTTTTAACTTTTCATTTAATTTGTAACTTAAGATTTAATATGCAAAATACAGTGGCGTGCGAACCTTATGTGCACTACACACCTTTTAATATTATAAACGAAACGAATTTAAATTTTTTAAAAATGCAAAATTTCTATATGTTACTTGTTTTTAATTTAGGTTTTTTGTTGCCGTTTTATAAATAAATTATGCAAAAATTACAACTGCATATTAAAAGTTTAAATAAAAAAATTTCTAATAGTACATAAACATCATATGTACTCAAAAAATACTATTAACATATACCATAACATAATTCAAAATGGCTAGCTCAAAACTTTTATAGAGAAATTTTTTCAACACACATACGAGTATTGCATATATTTAGGCAAACTTATACGACGAAGTACAGAAAGTTCATGTGCACATTTATTTGTCCATTTAATTATCAATCATTCTCTTTCATTTTAGAAAACATTTTATTTTAAGTTAAGAAATTTACACTAAGTTATGTACAGATTTTAAATTGCACGTTGTTAATATAATAAGAAAGTTATGTGTTAGAATAATAAGAAAGAAAAAAAAAAAATGTTATAATTTAAGCTATGCATTTTTAGTTTGTACTGTATAGATAATAAGATAAATATGTATGTATCAAAGATAATTGTAATTATTCGGTAGTGCATATAATTTAATGTTTATATTAGTATTTGGTATTCACATTATACTTTAATAAATTATAATTTAGACCTATAATAGAGAGAATTTATCTATAATAGAATATATAGATCACGATAAATTACACATATAAAATGTAAATGTAATTTTTCAAGGTAGTATTTGTCATTTGGATTCGGATTTGAAAAATTTAATTGCGTTGTATCGATTTTCTTATTAAATTAAATAAATAAATGAGGCTTAACATTTGGTTGATTGGTTTATAATGTTATAATGTAGTTTAATATTGGCAATTTAGGGCTTTTAAATTTTGCTATACATACCTTATCATAAAAGCCGCGCCACGCTACTGGTGATGCACTTTTGTTTTCAGCATAAAAATTAATTAGTAAATAAATCATAATATTTTACATTTCACCAACTTTTGATTGATAAGGAAAGGTATTCCTACTGTTTACTACAAAACAAGAATTAGTGAATATTAATTAGAAGAAAACAAAATTTTTAAATAATGAACAATAAAAAAAAGTAAAAAAAAAAAATAATTATGTGAAAGATATTTTTTTTTTGTATCTTTAAGATTAAAATTTTTTTCCATTGGATTGGTAGTTCAGATTTGATAGTTTTTCTCATACGTGTTGAAATTGAAGCAATAACCAAACAAATATTCAGTAATTTTAAAACAAATATTATATACAATGTAGGTGAATATATTTGGAGTTGCCGTAACTTTGTTTTTCTTTCTTTCTTTCTCTTTCTAAAGTAGATTGCAAAAATTAATCTTTGAACAAACCATATTGCTCTATATTACATGGAATTTAAAAAAAATATGTAATCGTTTAACTACATGTACCCAAATATGGGAAATAATTTATGAAATATGTTTTAATAGTTCAAAAGGTGTTTGGGTGTTTCTCATATGTGGTGTACTAAAAATTAATTGCTCTAAATTTATTTGTTTTTAAAAATATAACAAATTTTCATTTGGATTTTTTTTTTGACATTGAATTGGCAATTTTACAAGTTTTTGTAAAATATAAAAAATAATATTAAACGGGTCATACACATTGTCATGTACCTACACATTTAGTTAAAACTACTTCTTGTTTCAGTGATTTCAACGAGTCGAAGAGTCTTTTGAACTTTAAATTTTCTCTGTTTTTTGTTTGTTAACAAATTTTATTTTGATCATATTTGGAAATTTTTAAATTAATTTATGAGAAATGAATAATGTTTGATAAAAAAACAAGTAATGAAAAAAATCAAGGGTTTTTAATAAAAGTAAAATTTTAAACAATGTTTCATAATATTTTTTTGGCGAAGCGTTTATGAAAAATAATTTTATTATAATTTTTTTAGAACTCTGTTTAGAAGTTAATTAAAAAATAAATTTATAACAATTTTTTTAGAACTCTGTTTAGAAGTTAATTAAAAATCAAGGGACACTTTCTTCAATTGGAAACCTTTGTTTATTTACTAACAATTAAGCATATGGCGGGTATTCGAGTTACCGATGTTTAAAATTTTAAAAATAACAATAACTGATCCCTTAGAAGTTTTAAATGAATGTTTTACAAAAATGTTATCTAAAAAACTCTTTCTTAATTTTTTAAGTTCCTAAGTTAACTGTTTCAAAAGTATAAGAAGTCAAAAATTTTGTAAAAATTGAGGTTCGCTTAAAACGTTTCGCGGTAAATTAAAGTTGTTTGTTTTTTTTTGTAAGCGCTAACTGTTCAACTGTTAGGCTAATAAGCCTGTCTATAGCATAGGTACATGTTGAAACAGGGGATTAAATTATATTAATATTATTAGAATTAATCTAAATGAATTCCACATACAATTAAACACGAGATAGTACTAGGCCTTAAAAGATGTAGAAACGTCTTAGATTTTCAATAAATACAATTCTATTTTTTGTTTATATTGTAATATTTTGTATTTGAGTTATATGGTGTTCTATAGCTGTGAGTTATATTATTCATTTAAATTATTGGTTTATATTTTGCATTTGTTTATATTGTAATAAATCATAATTTGAACCCAATGGCAAATTGTAGCTGAGTCGAGTCGAAAACCAGAAAAGTTTTTACACTTTCACTGGGATTCGAAACCCGGCCTTTCGCATGAAAGGTTGACACTCTAACCACTGTACCACTCAGCCTTAGTGGCGTTCCGTGTGACAACCCTTTGTGTAACGTATATAACTTAAAAAAACAGCTATCGTTTGGCGTTTCCAGATTGAAAATATTCCTTGAAAAACTTTTGTTTTATTAATTGAAATATAGAACCCTTGCAGACATATGGGGCTGAAGCTCAGTAATGGGTGAGGCTGCATAAAAACCTTTTGTAATACCCTGAGTTAAAATTTATTTTCTTTTATTTTAAACGGTGTAAAAAATACCAAAGAACAGGCGGACTGACAGTCAGAGTAAATCAATAAAAGCACATTTTTTCCAAAAATTTCTTAAAACGTGATAAAAAGTAACTATATACAGTGGCTGTTGTCATTATCATTATTATGTTATTAACAAATTGAATTTAAAAATTTATAGTATTCTGCAATATTTGTCAGTCGAATTCATTAATAAAATTAAAAGATTTAACATTGCTATATGTATTGCAAATTTGTGTTTCCCATTTAAAATAAAAAAGGAAATAGTTAAATACAAAAATTTGTTAAATTACTAGATTGTAAAGCATGCGTAACATAATGGTATACCTATATACTTCTGTTACTTTAATTTTACCATAAATATATTTTAACCATCACAAAATTTTTAAAAACAAATTCTGAAAGTGAATTGAATTGGAACGAAATATATTGTATACTTAATTTATGACAATAATGATATCGACATGCAAAAATTATGCATCTGAAACATCTATAATGCATAAAGGTGTACTTAAAATAAACGATTCACTTTTAATTAAATTTGTCTATAAACGAATAATAAATATTATAGTATATTTGCATTGAATCTATAATGATTTTGCTAAGGAGTATACCGACTTTAAGACTTTTAATAACGAAATTATCCAATACAATATGAAATTTAAATTAATTTGCTTGGACATTTCGAAAAAATAAAACTATTCTGAGATAAACCGATTATACCAATAAAAAAATGAAATATTAAAATTTATTATGAGAACTTTTATTTGGCAATCAAGTAGATCAGTATCTGTACTTTTTAATTTATATTTAAAAAAAAGCATTTTTTTTTTAAATGGATAAAATGCCAGTTATTTTCAACCGCTAATAGCATATTATCAGTTATTAATTATTTGTTTATGAATTTGATTTTTATGAACTTATAAAAGCATAAAATTTATAATATGTACTAAAGAACTGTCATAAGGGGTAAATAACTGTCAGATTCTTGTTGACAATTTGTTATGAATTTAAAATGTCAAAGTAAATAATTAAAGCATAAAATAAATAGTACCATTGCAAAACTACCTTTAGATACCAAGTTTTGATATTTTTTAAAAAGAACATTTTCAAAACTATGTAGGGTTTCTTACTGAGTATTTTATAATTTATTTTTAAAAAAATATATAAAAATGACAATATTATAATTTAGTTATTTCATCAATTTATTAATTATGACTAATAGTGAAATCAATACTTAGAATATAATGCTAGTGCACTCACCTGTTAACAAGTGCGAAATATAATGTTGGAGCTTCAATGTAAAAGTTTAATTTTGGAAAAACATAAATTGGTGATTAGTTATTGTTTTATAAAAACATAAAGTTTTAATTTTGAAGACCTAGTAGCCCTTCATTGGGGAAGGTTCCGAAATATATCCTTAGAAAACTAATGATGGATCTGCCCTTCTTAATTTTCCACACCATTCCATTGTTTTAGGTTCTAGGAAATCAATTGTGAATTCCACCAAAATTTGCAGTTTTACATAGAATTTTATTATCTAAGCAAAAATGATTAAGACAAAAAGACAATTTCTTCAATTTAAAGAAACCCTTTCAAATTTAAGAAAAATCTTTAACGTATGTTGAAATATAATGCTGAAGCTTAAAATTTTTTATATTTGTAAAAAAAAATTTCAACAAGTATTCAAATTACAGGTGTTTAAAAATAGGAAAATTTCAATTTTCGAGACTTCTAAACAGGGTATGTGACAAAAAAATTTTGTTAACCGACTCCTACTAATTTCTGAAGGTCTAATTCTCTCAGCTTGAACTGTTTAGAAGATATGTGTTTACCAAATCTTACAATAATATTTTTGTATATGACTTTCTTAATGCTGATTATCAAAGCATTAATAATGCTTTATCAGTCATCAGTTGGGACGACCTGTTAACCGAACAGGATATTGATTTGATTATCTCTCAATTCTATGCAAAGTTATTTGAGATAATTAACTCCTTTGTTCCTAAAATTCGCAAAAAGGACAAGACAACCGAACCTTGGCTGAACAGTGAACTTAGGACATTGCGTAACCAACGCAATAAACTATACAAAATAATTAAAAATTCAAAAGAACCTAATAATGACTTATTAAACATTTACAAGGATCTTGCTTTTGAATTTAAACAAAAATCTAATTTGGCTTATGATAGATATCTCACTAACGTAGGCAATAAATTAATTACAGATCCTAAAAAGTTTTTTGACTTCGTTAACACAAAACGTAAAACTTACGGTTATCCAAGCTTAATGTCAAAAGACAATACGTCTTCTAATTGTCCTAAAACGATCTGCAATTTCTTTGCTAAATCTTTTCAAAAAGTTTATCGTCCAAACGAGTCTCCAATTAATTTCGATTTCTCCAACTTAATTAATAATTCAAATCCTATTATTACGGATTTATACCTTTCCGAAGTTGAAATATTTGAAGCAATTAAAAAACTTGATACCAAAAAAGGTATAGGACCTGACCTGATTCCACCTACTTTTTTATTCAACTGTGTCAGTTATCTCACTTATCCGCTTCATTTTATCTTTAATAAATCTCTTTCATCAGGTATTTTTCCTCTTTTCTGGAAATCCTCTTATCTAACCCCTATCTACAAAAAGGGTGATAAATCATACGTCGAAAATTACCGTGGTATAGCTATTCTATCAACTATTCCAAAGTTGTTTGAAAAAATTATTGTAGACAAAATTACACCCATAATAAATACAAAACTAAACGAACAACAACATGGATTCAGAAAAGGTCGTTCCACAACAACAAACCTTTTAGTTTACACTTCTAAAATCCTTAATGAAATGGAAAATGGGCACCAAGTTGATGCTATCTACACGGACTTCAGCAAAGCATTCGATCGTGTTGATCACAAAATACTACTTAACAAAATTGCAGCCTTAGGAATTTCCGGCCCTTTTCTTTATTGGATATTTTCCTATATTACAAATAGGACGCAAAATATCAAATTTCAAGGATTTTTCTCGGACTCAATCAATGTTACATCAGGAGTACCGCAAGGTAGCCACTTGGGTCCACTCTTGTTTAATATATTCATTTCCGATCTTTCTAGTAAACTTTCCGGTGTGTCACATGTTGCATTTGCTGATGATCTCAAGATTTATCATGTAATTAAAAAGAGTTCCGATGTTGGACTACTTCAGACAAATCTCAATAGTCTGCAAGAATGGTGCTTCTCTAATAAGTTAGAACTAAACATTGAAAAATGCAAGGTTATAAGTTTTACACGTAAGAGATCTACCATTACTTTCGATTATAAAATTAATAATGTAAACCTTGAAAGAGTTAAAAATATTACCGACTTAGGGATCCTTTTGGATGATAAACTGAACTTCCATCTTCATTATGAGTATACAATTTCTAGGGCAAACAAAATGCTCGGGTTCATAAAAAGAAGAGCTAAAGAATTCAGCAACATCGCTGTAACTAGAGCTCTTTATTGCTCCTTAGTACGATCTATTCTTGAATATGGTAACATTGTGTGGGATCCCGCATTTCAAATACATTCTGATAGAATAGAATCCGTGCAAAAGCAATTTCTTTTATTTGCTTTGAGAAATCAATATAATCCTAGAGATTATTCAATTCTGCCTAGCTATCTCGTAAGACTTAAATCATTAAATATCTTAACTTTATCCTCACGCAGGCAAATTTTTTCTTCTTGCTTTACTTTTGACGTCTTAAGAAAAAACATAGACGTTCAGTTTTTAGCAGATAATTTTAAAATAAATAATGGGGGCAGAAATACGAGAAGCGCTCAATATTTAGTTGAAAATACTCATAGAACTGAATATGGAAAAAATGAACCAATAAACAGATGTTGCATTACATTCAATAAACACAGTCATCTTTTTTCAACACAAATTTCTAGATACACTTTTAAACGTAAATTAAAATTAAAATTTCTTAATGACCTACGACAATAATTTTAACCTTCAATATATACTCATATTACACTTCAAGTTCACATAATTTTATAATTCTATAATTTAGTTATTTTTGTTTTTTTTTTTTTTTACTTTGTAAATTCATTTTAACTGTGTTTTCGCTATGTATGCATTTTTTACAATCAACAAAAAAAAATAAATAAATAAACTTTTGATTTTTATGTATGTAAAGTTATGTTTTGTAATCAAATTTCATGTTAATTTTAAGTTTTAGCTATAAGAATTTTTTGTAAAAACCTTGTTTTGGTTCAAAATAAAATAAAATAAAATAAAATAAAAAATTTCGCGAAAATTAAGTTTTGCATAATGGTAAATTTTAGTATCCTGAAACGTATGGCAACCCGAAACATTTGCCTTTTAAAAATTTATGAAGTTTATAAAACCAGCTATTTTATGCCGTTCAGATTGAAAATACGCTTAACAGAACTGTTGTTATAACAATTTAAAAATAGAGCTTTTTCGAACTTTTGGGGGGCTGGAGCTCCGTCACGGATGGGGTTCTTCTATGAAATTATTTTTTTTGCAATACCTACCCGTGGTTAAAATTTCTTTCCTCTATTTCAAACAATGTAAAAGTTTTTGTAAACATATAGACGGACAGAGTGAAGCTATATAGGCGCATTTTTACAAAAATTTTTGAAAATTTGCTAAAAAAGGGCAATTTGTTACCAAAGTGAATTAATATATACTCTGGAAAAAGGTTCTTTGATTTGTTAAACAACTTAAATATGCTTCCAAATATAGAATCTCGCATGGACAAATATATAAATACATATTGTTTTACATATAATATTTTACTTATATTTTTATACTAACATATTGAAATAATAAAGGTGGGAAAGGACTTTAGAAATTATTTTAAAATAAATTTCGACTTAAATATGAGCTCAATCACACCATTTTAGTTATATGATGTTCTAATTCAAAAAATAGTAAAGAGAGTTAGAACTCTCTTAATGAGTCATAATTTTCAAAAGAAACTTATGACCCACTTGTCAAGGGAGTTATGTCCCACGTAAATATTTTAAAGTGAGTCAAAGATCCATAGGGACTTATGTCCGACTAAATATACTTTAGTTTTTTAGAGAGTTATGACCCTACACCTAATAAATACATTACGAACTTGTATTGCAATCATCTTAAATATTTATTTATTCACTATTAATTCTTTAGTAAAAAATAAAAACATTTATTATAATAGTTTTCTTAGTATAATTTATTTTAGTTTTCATTTTCTTATCACTATAAATTTAATTTATTCTAATTTAAATATGTACATAATTAGGAACAACAACAAACAAATATTATTAATTTGATAAAATTAAGTTATAATTATATGGCACAATTTTATTTAATACAACCTATCGAATTTCAATCAAATTTGAGCAGGAGACCATTGGATTACTAAAAAAATATTGAAAAAAAAATATAAATTTAAGAGTTTATAAATCATGGTTTGGTTTATAATACACTTACCTTTCTGATGGTACCATAAATATATTTTTGGGTACTGATTTAAGCGTTGTTGTAACGCATAAAAGTTTTGCTGCCGTCCATGATCCAAAATCTTTATTACTTTGATCAAATAACTGATCCAAATTTTCTATATTTCTTGTTTGTAAATTATAATGTAGTTGTCTAGTATTTGAGAATTGTTCCGCTAAAAATAAAAAAAAATAAAAAATTAGAATAATAATTAATTATCTTAATATTAAGATTGGGAATTTATAAAATGTACAATAATTAATTTTATTAAATTTATTTTTGTGCTATTAAATTTAGAAAATAATTAATGTCAAAACATTGGTTTTAATTTACTGTATTATTTTTAATCCTGTACGCTTTTTTAGAGTAATTGGCAGGAGGTCAATTCAACAGCATTGTCCCAATTGTCTTAAATTGGTTTTTTTTTTTTTTTGGAAAAATGTTACAATAAAGTTTTACTCTGATCACCTGTCCGTCCGAGTGTTTATAAAATTTGTTACACGGTTGAAATAAAGAAATGAAATTTTAACTACAGATAGATATATCTCCAATCTACTTTAAGGAGCTTTAAGGGGTTAAAAATTGAAAATTTGCAATTATTAAATACCTCTTCCATCCATTTTGTTGAAGTCATTTAAGCTCTTAATAAAATTTAAGCACTAACGTTATATTTTAACATGATTTAGCAATTTTTCTTAATTCTTAAGAGTTTTTTTATATTCGAAGAAAGAGTCCCGAATTAATTCTAAGCATAGATTCCAACTTTTCATGTAATTCAAATGTTCGAACCAGTGGAATTCTTCTCAAGAAAAAATTCAGGCTATTAAGGGCTATTAAAGATTTTAAAATTAAAAAAACGCTCCTTTTTAAAAATACAACTAAGTCACCTTTCACCTAAATTTAAAAAGTTAATATTAGAGTGAATATATTTTCTTAATTAAATATACATAGTTGAAAATGTTACTCATAATTTGTATTAATGAAAGATATCATTTATATTATATTATTAATTGATTTAAATGCTTTATTTCATATGAATATTGTTCGCAATTTATGCAGCGTCATTGTTTTAAACTTGATTGGAATTAAATAAGATTTATTGAACTACATGTTTGACTTGAAACATAAATTGTAAGTTTAATTAACTGAAAGTGTAAATTATTTGTTAACCACACATTTGTTGTTATGTTTTAGATTTTTTTAAAATCTATAAAAAATAAAAACATGATCTTTTCAAAACTCACATATTCCAATTACCAGATTTTTAATTCTTTTTAAAGGCAATTAAATTTTGTCACAAATTTTAATGATTAATCGCTTTATTTAAAAGTTTTTGAAAAATGTTTGTTCAATTTTAATTAATATAAAACAAGATTGTATGACTTTGTTATAAACTAAATAGATTATAACGACATAAAGTATGTGTAGAGCATTTTAAACACATTGATTACAATTCCAATTATTTTTCAAATAAAAACAAAAAGTAACTATAGAAACTCTATTTTGAATCTAATATAAAATTGTTTCAATCTGATTAAACAAAATAATATAAAAACGTACTGTGTAATCCGAAATAAACATCAAACTCCGATTAAGGTACCTAAAATGTTATGTGTGGTCTATGCTCTTCTATGAAGTAGAAGCGTGGACACTAAAAGTGACGGCGTTAAACAAATTATAGGCATTTGAAATGTGGTGTATAGAAGAATATTGAAAATTTCGTTCACAAACAGAGTTACAAACCAAGAAGTTATCGGAAGGCTAAAAATAAATAGAGAACTGCTTCTAATTATCAAGGGCAGAAAGCTAAGTTACTTTGGTCACATAATACAAGGTCCTAAATATGAACTATTCCAGCTATTAATACAAGGTAAAATAGAAGGCAAGAGAAACATAGGTAAAAATCAAATGTCCTGGCTTAGAAATATCCGAAACTGGCAGATATTATCGCAATAAAAGAATTAGTACAATGTGTAAGATGCAGAGTATGCCAACATCGTTGCAAATCTACAGTAACATGTGTACGCTTATCATCCAGTAGTGGATTAGCAGCTGAAGAAGAATTAGCTGAATCTTATAATTATTTTAGAGATGTAAATTAGAAAAATCTGACGAAGTGAGAGGAATTGGAGATTAAAAAATAATTTTAACTTACCTAAGATACATGTAAATGTTGGGCCAACTGTAGAATTATATTTAACCTTTTCTGATATTCCACCAACAATTAAATCAATATCATCAAAGTTCCTGTATATCGATTTCAGTTTTTCAATATTCTAAAATTATTTTGGTTTTTTTTTTAATTTCTATACTCTATATATGTACTAATTATTGAAAGTTTACCTCACTATCAATATATCTTGTTAAATCTCTCCATGATGTAATTTTTATATTTTCACATTGTTCTAAATATTTTACATATGATTGAAGACCATGATCTCGATTTCTTTGAACATCCCATGCTAAACTATCTAAACCATTTATTTTAGCAGCTGATGATCTCGTATGTAAATAATATTTTGACATCTAAATGATTTAATATAATTAAAAAGTTTGTTAATAAATACACTCATAAATTATTTGTATTATTCAAGAACTTACACTTTCTGAATATTTTGAATCCATTTTCATTGCATTTTGACGTAACATTGCTTCAAAAGCATTACTCATTTTTTCTGGATTTTTGGTGAAATTTGATGTGTAAAATTGATCTTTAAGAGAGAATAATGGCATAGATGGTATTTCCGAGCTAAAAAAAATAATTAATTATTCACACAAGAAATTAACAAAAGCATTTATATAGTATATTATGTATATTTTGAGAAAAAATCTACTCATGAAAGAGAGAAAAGGCTTGGCCCTCAACTCAACAGCTTGAAAACCTAGACAACGCAGATAAAATATCCAATATCTCACACAATTTGAGGAATATGCAGAATAATTTAAAACTTCTACAATATTTTTCAAGCTATGTTGGACTTCGACAATGTTAATAAGACGAAAACGATGAGAATCTATGCCAACGTAAAACAGCTTCTACAAATAATGGATCAAACAATTAAGTACGCCAATAGCTTCTGCTACTTTGACAGCATTATATCAACCAGTGGAAAAGTGCAAGAAGACTTAAATAACCGACTCAAGAAAGCTAAAGCAGAGTGTGGTAGATAATGAAAGGTGGCAACCCCTGCCTAACTTCAAGTAGTACAAACAACAGAGTTATCTATTCATAAATAAATGCCTTAGAATCATATGTAGAATATTTGGACCGAGAACAATCACGAATAGAAATATAGAAATACTCCCAAGACGTGGCTGGCCAAGTAGCACCTGGCACAGGACAATAATAATCCAACTAGCCTTAATAGGTATAACCTTGGAGAGTGCGAAAATAACAGTACCTAACAAAGGTTGATGGAAATATCTAGTGACAGACCGATGATCCCAAAAGGAAAGAAAAAAAAATATGTCGTACCTTATTCCAACATCAATTATATTTGTCTCTTCTAATACGCTCTCAAATGATTTAATTGGTTCAAATAAAATATTTGGCATCATTGAGAAATAAAATCGTATTGCAGCAACACTAAATTCATTTGATGTTCCAAATTCATTTAAATCATTTGTATATTTTGGTTTTTCTTCACGAATTGTTTTTGCAATTGATTCCCCTAAAGTAGCTGGTATCCATTCATTATAAATAATTTCACGATACATAGCAATATTGATTTTTTTAGCTTCCAAGAATAATTTATTATCTGACCATTGTGGATATTTTAATTTAAGTTTTTTTGCAATAAAATTATGAGATCTCAAAAATACTGTATATACCATTGTAGCAAATGGATTGCTATTTACTCTCGTATCACCTATAAAAATTTAAAATTAAAAAAAAAAGTTTATTAAAAAAAATCGCCTAATAATATGCAATTAAAAAATTTAATTAAAATGTTACACTCACCTGCCATAAAACAATCTGGTGAATTTGAAACACAAAATTCTGATGGATTTTCAGCTTTTGGTAAAAATGGTAAACTAGATGTTTTTGGAAGTGAAGCTTTAAGCTTTCCATTTTTATTTAAACGCATACGTGATTCAGAATTTTTTAAACCATATAATTGTGAAAGATCTAATCCACCAATTGCTTCATTTAACTGTTAAATTTAATTAAAAATTAATATTATGTAATTCTAATTATATATATATATTTATTATCATAATTCTTACTTGATCTGCTGCTCCAAATTTACAATGAATATTTACAGCTGATGCACTTCGAACATAATTCAGACATGGTACAAAATCATATTTACTACGTGTTGTACCTTCTAATGCAGCACAAGATGGATGAATATAACGTGGCGATAATTTATAATAATCTGAATCACAACATTCAATAGATTTGCCGTTATCTGTTGTTATAATTTGAATTTTGAGTGAGTCCTATAATTAATTAACTTTAAAAAATTAAACTTACTCATTGATTTCACTACAGGTTTACTAAGATCATGTTCAATAAATTGAGCCCATTGTACCATAATTAAATTCCTTGTAGCATCTTTATCTGGAATGTTTACGCCATTTTTATTATTATGAAGAACCATTTTACTGATTTCACGAGGTTTTGGAAGGGATGGTGGCCCGACAATCTAAAATTTAAATAAAATATATATTTAAATAAAAATATTAAAAATAATTGAATTTTGTATTAAATTTTACCTTATAAAAACCATCTTGATAATTGGCTGGAAGTAATCTTCGGAATGCAGAGTGGCCAATACGTAATTTCGAATTTATTAATAAACATTTATCTCGAAGACTACCTTCTGGCAATGATGTTTTTGAAAATATTCTTTGACAATTTTTTGCATCAATTCCTTCTGGCAAACAATACGAATTTAATAAATATAAACTTGATTCTAATATTTGACTAGCAATTTTATCATCTTCTTTAGCTGCATCACTTGGATATGTCTCTAAATAAGCTGCATGTGATAAACTACCATTTTTAATTGTAATATCTGACTGAAGTAGATTATTTTCTAAACTGTAAATAAAGTAAAATTCAATTAGTTTTTTTTTAAATAATGAATGCCTTTGACTTACTAATCTCTTGAATGAACAGATTCAATTCCTAGTTCAACAAATGATTTTAAATCAGATTCAGATACTAATGATGTTATTCTTAAATCATCTGATGATAATGGTCTATCTAAATCTGAAATAATTGTGATAAAGTTATTTAACTAATTTTGGAGTATGGTATTATAGAAATTAAAGCATAAAAAAAATTATAAAAAAAAAGGTAGCATTAGATTATGAAATGTGGTGAAATGCCAAATTTTTGGATATTTTGTTTATGTATAGTAGTAAAACGTACACATAACGCTTGTATACATGAAAAATGTCTCAATTTACATGATTTTAGTGGAGTCGTGAAAAAAGGTCCTGCAAAATAAAGCCCCGGAGGTGTTAAATTTCATTGGTAAATAAGACCCCGAATTGTTTTTTAATAGTGAACGATAAATAAAACCCCGTTGTGTTGATTCTCTTTTAGTTTAAGTTTTGACTTTTTTTGAATTAAAGGAACGAGGTGTTATTTCTCAAGTGAGTCGAAGATTGAATTGAAAGGGAAATAACAGCCCGGAATCTTATTTCCAATATCTTTGTATATAATAGGTTTTAAATTAGAAGGAATTTCAGAATTTTATTTGAAATCTATGCATTCCCCTTTTTCATAATATTTATATATTTTAAAGGGGACATTCTAAATTAAGAGAGATTTTAAAGTTGGATTCAAAATTTTAGAAAAAAGGAATATCTAACCGGTTTTTGAACCTAACTTTAGGATATCACTCTAGCGTATCATCCATATACATGAGAATTACCACTGCGGGGTTTCATAGACAAAACTCAAAGATATTTCATAGATATAGACTCAAAGGTATGGATCGGATGAGAATCCAAAAATAAATAGGTTTAGCATTTTGTTATACGAGTTCGAGTAGTTGCCATACAACTTCTTTTTTTATATGAAAATAACTTTTGTTAAAGTTGAAAATTTTTCCAAAAGTAGTTTAGTTTTATGACCAAAGTTTGTGCAAAATTTAGTTGGGCTGGTGTAGTGGGTTCGAGTACCAGCGGTCATACACCGCTATTTCTTTTCTTTTTTACTTCTTTTTTATATGAGCATTACTCTCTACCTTTAGAAGCAGGGTATCTGAAATTTTGCAAAAGTAGCTTTGTTTAATGGCCAAAGTTTTCCATTAGTTAACTTTAAATGGTCAACGTCTGAATAAAATAAAGTTGGTGTAATGAAAGAAGGTTCGAAAGGCTGCTTTTCAACTTATATTTTATTTTGGACGATATATGAATTTCTACCCGAATGATATAATGTTGATATTACGATCATACAGGTATCTCAGAGTTGAGAGTCTACACTACTACACTCTTCCTCGTTTTTTATTAGATATGATTCGAACAGGATTTGAACACGAGACTTTTTGATTGAAAAGCCGCCACTTTACCACTGAGCTATCGGTCGAATAATAGGTTAATATTGTTATAAATTGCGGTAACTAATATTTACCCTGCAATTCCAAATCATGAAATAAACATTTGACTAAAGTTTATCTTTATATAAAAATAATCTGGAATTTAAAACCTTATAATTGCTTCCCTGAATATTTTTTCTCACACTTTCATTTGATGCAATTATTTATTAAATCAAAATATTAATAAAATATAAGTTTTAAAATTACATAACGATTACCATAACAACTAATTACATACAATAATATTTTTGTTTTGTTTTGTGACGACGTATAAAAATTCTAAGAATGTTAAATCACAGTATAACATACGAACTTATAATATAAATAATAATTTAAAAATTCCCTTTTTCCAATCATGCCTTAACTGAATGATTTTTCACTATTGACGTATTTACACGCGAAAAAGATAGAAAACTTTGCATTTAGTAGTTTGAACTAGTATATGACTAATTTTTAATTATTTTTAAAACCGCAGTCTGAAGAGAATTTTTTTAATTATACTTAATGTATGTTTTAAACAAAGCATTACCTATTCTAATTATTTGTATATACAACAATGAATGAAAAATGCATCTTATCTGCAAAGACGTGCATTTAAAAAGAAAAATTTCTAATCTATATAAAGTTTCAAGAAAACTAAAAAAATTATTTCCAAGTAAATTTCGTCAATTAAATCTACAGTTGATTAAAAAAAATTTATTACTCTTACATTTTACAGGTTTAAACTGAATAAGCTTGTAAATATATAATTTTGTGAATAAAGTGTACATTTGTATTCCCCTACCGCACATACAATGTGATAAGTGAGTGATTCAGCCCTTCCAGACTTTCAGATGTGACAGGTATTATATCATGATATTTTAATATCATGATATAAATTATGAATTATATTTTTAAAATTTAACCCGAGACCCTACGGTTGAAATCCCGACGTCCTAAAAACTGTACCATCGATCGGATATATACAAAATATTTTCTGAAATTTCCATTTTTCCAAATATTTTCCATAAAAATCGTCAAAAATTGACTGTACGAAAGAAGTCCCCTTCCCAAAACAAAGATATAAAATGTCATCATCATAAATAAATTGACTTATTATTTATGCAAAAATGTTAGAAGGGGTCTTAAAGTTGATTACAAAATTAGGAATACAATAATTTGTTTAGTGGGGGTTTGGAAGCAGCTCCTATTATATTAAATACTTCAATGTTGATAGAAAAAACCATTATTGTTTTAAATTTTCTGGGAAAAGCGTTACCTCATTTTTTTTCAAAGAACCAATTTTACAAAGAAAACTAAACTTGCTTTAGAATAAATTTAAAGTTTCCGCAGAATCAACTAAATCTAACTATAGTTTTGCAATTTTACAAAATTCCCTATAATAAAGGAAAAATCTCTCCAAATTTGTCGGATTTAAACATATAAAAATTTCTCAAAAGTTTCATACAAATTTTGGGGACTTTTTTCATATAACCCAATCTCCAATTTCGTATCTCCAAAACTAATTATGATAAGAATTTAAATTTGATACAGGGGTTTTTGGCCCCAAGTTCACTTGCAAATGCAGAGGTACTAATAATAAAATTGAATAGGAAAAGTGGTACAGTTAAGTGAGAAGCTGTGTTGTTTGGCCAAAAAAAATTCTTGGTTACTATAATAAAGTTATACTAAATAAAGATAAATCAAATTCGTTAAATTTCAGCAAATCGATTGTATATTTGCCCTCCCTCCTTATGTGTAGTGTAGTGTTGTTTTGTAAACTCGATTAATACACTTATCTTATAAACGACGAAGTAGATTAAACTGATAGAGAAATAACACCCTGAAGTCTTATTTCCTATATATTTTTATATGAAAAATTTTAAATTAGAAGGAAATTTAGAATTCCTAAAAATTTATATATATTGAATTCCTAAAAATTTATATATATTGAGGTTACATTCTAAGTTAATAGAGATTTAACAGTAGGATTCAAAATTTTGGAAAAGGAGAATATCGACCCTGTTTTTAAATCCAACTGTAGAATCCTTCTAGAATATTACTCTAGATTATCATCCATACATGAGAACTAAATTTAATTTTTTAACTGATTAGTACTTTGAGAAATTTCTATTAAAATTGATTATTGTCATATTTAAAATTAAAATTTTATGATTCAATTGTCATAAGTTCTAACTAATTAAAAATAAAAATATGTTTTGATATTGATTAATAAAATTTCCAGGAATTTTTTTGAATAATTTCTTTTGTTTATAATATTTGACAAAATTAATTAGTAAAAATTAAAGGCTATCTACGATTTTACTTGCCTGTTTGTTTTAGTAAAAATCTCATACAATCAAAAGCCAAATACTTTTATTTAATTTATTTATAAGAAAATCTGTAACTTTTTGTTATAAAAATAATTTAACTATAATTCAATTAAAATTCTGGAAAATTTTTATTTCTCAAAATTATCTTCTGTTAAGTGTATACTAGGATAAGTTAATATTCATTCACTTATTCTTAGTTTCCATATGTGCATAATTTGTACTTCTGTGGAAAATTTATAAATTTTTCAACAAAACACAGTTTTTTTTGTTATTTTTTACAATAAAATTATTTTGAATATATGCAAATATGTACTAGTATATAAATATTTGACATTCATTGAATGGAAAATTTTTATTACTTAATAAAATTTATAAAATCTGCCGACCATGCAGTTTAATTTAAATTAATTAAGATGTATACAAAAAGAGAGGAAGAAAAAAGAATAGTCTATGTCAACTCTAGAATACACGTACGTTATGAATGTAAAAAATACAAAATTTATACCTACATATCATACGTCTGGATGTCACAATGATTAAAGTGCCGATCTTTCATGCGGAAGGCACCCCTGGTTCGAATCCCAGTGAAACTGAAAAAACGTTTGTGATTTTCGACACGACTTAGCTACCATTCGCCATTGGGTTTTAATTAATGGCTTAAAAATTATATATATTTAATAAAAAATACATTAATATATCAATATAAACAAATAAAAAATATAAACAAATAATTTAATTGAATAATATAACTCACAGATATAGAATACCATAGAACTCAAATACAAAATATTACAATATAAACAAAAATAGAATTATTTCTATGGTAAATCGAAGACGTTTCTACCTAGTACTAGCTCATGTTTAAATGGTATGTGAAATTCATTTAGATCAATTATAATAACACGAATATAATAAGACTCTATTCCAACATGTACATATAGTATTAGGCTTATTAGCCTAACAGTTAAACAGTTAGAGTTTAAAAAAAAATAAGACCCACATGCATTTAGAAAAAAAAATTTTATGCATGCTTTCGA
Source organism: Dolichopus griseipennis (assembly GCA_963082915.1). Lineage (NCBI taxonomy): Eukaryota > Metazoa > Arthropoda > Insecta > Diptera > Dolichopodidae > Dolichopus > Dolichopus griseipennis. The sequence continues at coordinate 25,186,014 of OY720441.1, read as the reverse complement.
ATCTAGTTCAAGAGCAGACCCAAATTTTTAAAAGATATTTCCCTTAAAACTTAACTATATACAATTTTGGTAGAGATTCAGATACACAGCTAAGTTAGGTTCTGAGTTATGTATAAAAAACGAAAGAAGTTGCATGAAAGCTATTCGAACTTCCTACTCTAAACAAATCAAATTTTCTAAAACCGTTACCAATCAACTTTAACCTCTCGAAAAAAAATGTGTATAGCATCTACTCCAACCAGCTGAACAAATGCAGAACTCAATTTTAATCTTTTTTAACAATCTTAGTTTTTGAGTTATTGTACACGCAAAAAGGTTAACAGACGGATGAACATGTACATAACTACATGAGATGCCGGACGATGCATTTGTATTTATACCTATATTCCGTGTCTCTTTTACAGTATCGCAAACGTAATGGCTTATTAATTATACCCTTATAACTTTTTTTATACGGGTGTAAGAAAAATAAATAATAACCAGACAACTTAATATTATTTATAAGAAAATGTTTTTTGAAAAGTACTTTGATGTAGATCTACAGTAGAAAAGATGATTAAGCTAGCTATATTTATATACAAAGCAAAATAATGATTGATAATTCATATCCAAAAAATATACCAAATGATAATTCTAGATTCAAAAAAAAAAAAAAAATTGAAGAAGATTCTGGAAAAATTCATAATAGTGGAAATTTCCTGAACTCATAATTGCACAAAACAAAAAGTAAAAATGAAGTTTTCTGAAATTATAAATATATTGTAGTATAGTAATAAAGCACTCTAATTGGATTATAAGGGAATATTTATATATGTATTTATTAAAAAAAAATTTTTTGTAAAAGTCTATTCAAAATTGAAATGACTCAGAATTAAATTAGTATATATGTATATATTGTAAATGATATTTTGAATAATGTTTTGTAAATGTTTTAATAAAAATTTGTTCATTTTTGAAATGAAGTTATCCTTTTAATTATATTTATTATTTTATTTAAAAACCTTTCACTCATTCAATAGTCTGGTTGACTGAATACATTATTATTATTTTTTTTTTTTTTTCTAAGCGCCTAATGTAATTTCCAAGTAATTTAGAAAATATTTTATAAGACGATCCCTTGTCTGTCATACATTTAGATACTTAAGAAGAACCAATTTTGGTAACTGCTGTACTTAATACAACTATACAAACTACATTCCCCAGCCATGGTCATACGAAGCACGGCTTATGACAAATTCGTATGCTATACACTTATCACTCATATGGAACGAACGCTTTTCTATCAACTGCGTTTAGTAAGGTTGATAATGTGTAAATATATACGTTTGAGATTAATTTATAAACAAAATTAATATCTTTTTTCGAATATCAAATCCAATATTCTCAATTCCTCATTTATTTGGATAATCCTATAAATATCTTAAAAACAAATCCACCTAATCCTTCCAGTTTCTTTATCTTGTAAATTTATCTTAACACACTTCCTAAAAGAATACACAGTAGGCACAATAGGGTAAGTTTTGCCTCTTAAGGGTGTCTTTTGAAGCTTTCCTACTAAAAAGGCTAGCAAGGCTCCACTAAGCACTCTGTATGTTGTGATAACGTACTGTCTATAAATAAGTTACTAAATAAACTCCAGTTTTTAAAAATCAACTAATCGAACAAAGTTATAATTTTTTTAATTATGACATTAAATAAAATTAAATACAATAATTCCAATGATAATTATTTTTTATTTTAAATTCTTAATCATTAATTATATTCATTTTATATAGGGTTATTGAACTTTTATTAAATAAAATATTAAGTAGTATTGTAGTACTATAAACAAAATCCTAAATATAATATACATATATGTATGTATGTACTATATATGTATATATTTAAATAAAATTTTTGAATAAAATTACGAGAATAGTGCTAAATAAATGCTAATAAAAATTCGTAAGACACACGCCAAAAGTCATTGAAAATTTTTTTTTTGTAGTCATATACTTTGACTATATATAAAAATTTGGGTGTATGACACTTTACTGAAAAAAAAAAATCCCGAAAAAAAAATCCCCAGTTTTAATTCTTTAAAAAATTGTTAACTTATTTTTTATGAAAAAAGTTAGGAAGAATTTCAGAGTTAGATACAAAATTAGGGTTTAAATACTTTGTTTAGCGAGAGTTTTGGGGCGGAAGCCCCTATTATATTTAATTTGGTGTTGTTAACTTATTATTAAAAAAAGTTAGGAAGAATTTCAGATTTGAATACAAAATCAGGCTTACAATAATTGGTTTAGCTAGAGTTTTGGGGCGACTGCCCCCATTATTTTAAATGCTTTGTTGTTAACTAATTATGTATTTATAAAAAAAAATTAGGAAGGATTTCAGAGTTGGACACAAATTCAGGAATGCTGCTTTTTCCAGAATATTTATATTTGCCTTTTACTAAATATGTATGTGTATTTAGGTGGAAGTTTTTTTTGGAACTTCGTACCCAACCTGAATAAGGTATCGTAATTTGGAATTTTCGTATTTCTGATTTTGGAACTTTCAAAAACGTGAGGTTCGGGGTTCAAAATCATTCAGGATTTTGATATTTTCGATTTTTTTTTTTTTCAAGTAATTCCTTTACGATTTTTTTTTTCAGAAAAGTATCATAGACCCTAAAAATTTACTTAATAAGCCATTTGTATAATTTAAAAAACATGTATTTTTATATATATACAATAATGTGTAAATAAATAATTAAATATTTTTGCACAAAAATTTCCTTGACTTAATTCAAATTGAATTTAATAAAATGATCTGAATTTTTTTTTATAAAGCCTGAACTGGATGATTTTTATAAAATCTTATCATTAAAATGTTTTAATTATTTAAATTTTATTCAATATTTTGTAATTTATATATTTTTTTTTTAATGAAATTTCTTTGTTATGATTGCTTTGAACTGTAAAAATCTGCTTTATTCTTTCCAAAGGCAGATATAAATCAGATTTTGTTTATTTATAATTTGCAAATATTTAATATAAATTATTTTAATAGTATATACTTGGTTGAACCATATGAGATGTATTTTTTAAATGAATAAGCACATATACAATATACATATATAATTAAATTAATTTTAGTAAGAACTTTTACTATATATAATTTCAGTCAATCACTTATCAGTATCACTATACAGGTTGTCCTGAGTTCAGTGGTTGTAATTGGAGTGGCACATACCTGGAACTAATACAGGACAAAAAAATTGTTTTGGAGCGGAGTCTATTTCTAAAGGTTTCTGAGATAAATAACACAAAATTTTTACCACTGTACAACATAGAAGATTCATTTAAGTGTCAGTATATAGACTTTCATAATATATCCAATATATTTCATTGTCTCTCGTTATTTAAAAGTCATTAGGACTTAAATCTGAAAAATATTGATATATTCAATATTTTTATTAAATAACTGTAATTTTTGTATTAAAAAACCGCTATTAATATACGAATTTTATTTAATTTTTAAAATCACCCCTTCTTCAGCTTTAATTTAAGTACTTACATATCTCTTACCGTTTTCGTAATAATCGTAAATAAACAAACTTGTCAAAAAAATACCGTTATTATTTTTGATAAGTTTTCTCTGGCTCAAACAATATTTGATAAAAAGTCAATTTAGTTTTGATTAGTAAGAACTGATAAGTTATCTTTTTCAAATATTAAGCGACAACGCTTCATTAGATTAATCAATTAATTAATTAATAAAATAAATTAACAAAGCGCAGTTTCTTAAAACCATAAGAGACATATGAAAGTTTTCATTTGGGAGCATATTATAGGCCTGTATGTCATTTCCCCGTAGGATGATTTACTTTTTTTTTACTTGCTTTGTACAGAATTATTTGATTTTTTGATTTATGGATTTTAGAGTTCAATTTAAAAGCTAGTTATATGGAAACTATTGGAAGTTCTGTATTATTGAATAAAAATATATCTAGGAGGAATTTTACATAGTTGGTTACAAAATCTGGATTATACGCCTTTTACAGAATATTTATATATATATATATGTGTACTTGTATAAGATTTTAAGTTAGGAGAGATTTTAGAGATGATTAAAAAATCAGAGTTTTAATAATTTGTTTAACGAAGTTTTTGAGGGCATTAGCCCCCACTATTGGAAGTTCTTTATTATTGAAAATAGATATTAATATCTAGGAAAAATTTTATAATTGGTTAAAAAATCTGGATTATACGCGTTTTCCAAAATATATTATATCATATTTTTGTAAAATATAGATTTTATTTTTATACATATTATATGGTCTACCCTATTTATTTAATGTAGTACAGTTAAAAGAAACACAGGCTTGGGATAGTAACCCCAACCCTTTAATTTCAAAAAATTATTATACAAAACATTTAAGAAGAATCTCCTCGAAGTACCCTTTATTGCACTTTTACATGCAGTTAAGGGTTAAAAAAATAATATTACTTATATTATAATACATAATTTCCGTTTTATATATTTTATAAAAAAAATTTATTAACCGGTGTTGATAGTATAAGTAAAATGATATTGATAGGTAGTAAATAAATATTTAATTTCTTTTGATTGTTCCTCTTTTAAATTCTTTTTAATTTTAAATTTTAATTTTCTGGTTTTTTAAAATATTAAAAAAAATATTTAAATTAAGTTTTTTATATAATTTTTTTTTTAATTGCGAGCTATTAATAAAAATTTTTAAAGAAAAAATGTATATAATTCTTAAATTTTTTTTTTTAACAACTGATATACCATATCTTAAACCAGTTTTGATCAAATTGTATTGGATGCAATTTTAGTCCAAAAGCGTTCTTAATTAATTTGATTAAATATTTAATAAAAATGTATCTTTCCGTATTAAAAATGTAATCTAAAATATTTAATTGGTTTATTACACTTAACTCTTATATATCAAGCCAGGTTATAATAAAAGATAGGCAGATTAAATCGACATGACCGACATGATTTAAAGTAAGACTTCCCAATTTTGTAATAAAACTTAAACAAGCAAAAAAAATATACATATAAAAAGTTCGACTTTTAAACTGACTATGAAAAATGCTCTCAAAAACTAAAGGTAGTTTCGAACGTTTTCGAACTTTTCTTATTTTTTTAGTGCCTAACAATCTTGAGTTTTTTTTTATCAAGTATTTACATTTGTCCGAGATTTAGTTTTCAAGATTCAAAATCTCTTCTTATAGATGCTATATGTTTATTTCTTTATTATGTTTTCTTAATAATTTAGGTCTTTAATATAGTGTAATCGAAAATTTACTAAATTTGACATATAATTAATAGTAAATGGGTTGCCCTCGCTGAAAATACTTGATTCTATTCGGAGTTTTCAAAAACAACTTTTTGAACACTCTTTTTTGAAAATATAATTTTTCTTAAAGAAATTGTTATTTCTTTTTTTGTAATTTTACCATTTAACATTTGAAATTTGTAAATTTGAAATACAATCGCATTGAATTAAGTTATATATATCGAATTTGTGACTTGTTAACTAAAGATAGTTTATTTTAACTTGGTTTTATGTAATAATTTGATAAACTTTAACATATTTTATTTTTGAACTTTTATTCTAGGTGTGACGCTATAAAATTTTAAAATGGTAAGAGATAACAGCCCATCTCTGATATTGCTGATCATACCTTCTCTACCACCCTTTTCATAAGAGAAAGGGAAAGGCTAGTTAATGAAGTAGAGTCGTTCGATCAAGTCGATATATTTAATAAGCGAATTCGATATTTAGTTATTTCTTATTAATTTAAATATTTAATAGTGTTGTAATAAAGTACAACTTTGTTACATTGGGTTTATTAAAATTGGTAAGTATTTCTTATTAAGAATAAACTTTGAACCTTCCTCTATAAGGTGACACTAATATGCCAACTGATTTTCATTTTTTAGTACCTTTAAAATTTAAAAGTTATTAAAAAGAACAAAAACTGATTGTTTTTTTATCTTTTAATATTTTTTTTGCCATTTTGTGTAAATTTAAGAGTCATTGATTATTTTTATGACAGAACATGTTTTTTTTTTTTTATTTATTTATTATTCACAGGCTCTAAGAAGTGCTTACTACTTGTGGTGAACCCCTTTGTTTATATTGTTATATTAATGTATTTTTTAATAAAGATAAATAATTATTAATTATTGACTAAGCCGTTAATTTATAACCAATGACGAATGGTAGCTGAGGGTAGTCGAAAAGCAGAAAAGTATTTTCACTTCCACTGGGATTCGAACCCGGGCCTTTCGCATGAAAGTCGGCACTCTAACTACAGTACCACCCAGCCGTTGCGTCCAATATTCGTTAATAATGCTCTATCTATAGACATATATTATGTATATAATCGAAGGTTTTATTAGATTAAAAGTTTTGCAAGAAATGCATTGCAGCTTTATATATAAACAGTAACACACAGTTTCAATGTATAGATTATTGAAACAAACTTCTAAACCTTTTCTAAAATAAATTCGTAATTTCCGAAATTTTATGAATTCAAGGGCTGATTAAATTTACCTAGTCTCTGCAAATGTCAATTTCTGAATAAATCTTACAAAGCTTTCATCTTCAATATATAATTATAATTTGCTCTAATTATTTTGAAATATTTCTAATCAAAATGTTTTATTAACCTAATTTCTTTTAATATATATTTTTACTCTAAAGATTAAAAAATAAATTAAAAATTCATTCTAAGGAATAAAATAAAATTCAAAATGATCTAATTTATTAAAAACCTCTAGAATAATATATTTATATACATATATATATATATATATATATATAAATCTAAAAAAACTGATTAACACATATTTATTTTCATATTTTACAAATGTTGCATTAATAATCTAATATATTATTACAAAATACCTGTAAAACTTTAAAACTTAAGTAATTAGTAATAAACTTATCTGAAAACGTGTTTAATTTTTGTTCATTAAAAATTTCTAGAAGTTATTTAATAAATATTTATACAACGATATGCTTCACATTTAGATAAATATTTAGAATTATAATTTTAGGTAAAATGTTTTATATATGTAAATGAATATAGATATTTATTGATTTTATTGGAGATTACTGTAGTGATACCAAATATATTCGAATGCTACTTATTTCTTATTTCAATAGTTTTAAAATGCTTTTTCGAAATTAAAATATCGCCCTTAGATTTTGAGTGATCATCTTCAATATACTCAATTTGGAGTGACCATCTTCAATTTTTTTGAGTATATTGAAAATCGTTCCAGTGTAACTATCGAAATTCGGAAAAAATATTTTAAATCTATTGGAATTTCGGGAAAAGTACTTGTTTTGAAGACAAAAATTTTGTTCTGAGTCCTATTGCACAAAAAACTTATAAATAATCTAATAATCATATATGGTGATAAGTGAGTGCTTTTTTAATTCGAAAAAAAGTTTTAAAACTATTGAAATTCGGAAAAACTTTTGAATTGCATACAAAAATTTTGTTCTGAGCCCTATTGCACTAAAAACTTATCACTAATCTAATAAGTGGATGTTTTTAACTATTGTACTGATAAGTGAGTGTTTTTTACTAATCAAAACGCATTGGTTTGTAGTGAAATATGATTTTGGTGCAACAAAAAACTATCAAAAATATTATTATTTAATTATTTGATTAGTGATAAGTTGTTGGTGCAATAGGGCCCTGTTAATACGACAAGTGTTAGCAGTTGTTTTAAATTAAGAGAATTCTAATATTTTCGGCATGTGTATTTATAATTAAGAATGCACTAAATCGCAAATATTATTTTAAATTATATTATAAATTACAATATAAACGTATAAGTTACGTATTTAAGATTTAATATAATAAAATCCATGTGTTATAAGATTATAAAACAGCATCCGTTTTAAGATTTAAATTATTTTTCATTTGATTGTAATTATATGTTTTCTGACCTTAACATTTTGTAAAATATAGTATTCTAATACATATTTGATTTTACATATTTGTATTACGTCAATGCGTCAGTTATAGATTACATTTAGTTGATGCAACAAATATTGTAAATGATAAGAAATCATTGTATAATTAAATAAAAAACCGACAACTGATGATAAGAATTTGAAATTATTCAACAATATTTATTTAATAATAACCTTTAAATAAAAACTTTGATTTAAAAAGCATTACACAACACAAAACAAATATTTTTTATATTACACAATTCACGCAAGTATTATCTTTCGACTTACAAGTGTTACAATTATTTACTTACAATTTGGAAATTCATAAATTCCATACACATAATCTGGTAACTCAAATCCAATACAAAAGAGTATTTGAAATATTATTTGAATTTTCATTTTATGTTTTTTAAAATTTAATAATTTTTTTTTTAAATTAATATTTATAATTAAAAATTATTTATTTAATATGTAATTAAGTGATTTTTATTTTTAATTCACTATAATTAAAATTTTAATTAATATTCATTATTATTTTAATTTAATATTAATTTAAACTTTATATCAAAAAAATTAATCACTTTTAAAACAAATTTTATTTTAAAATTAAAAAAAAAACAAACAAATTATTATAAAAAATTAAATATTTTTTGTATTTTACTATAATTATAAAAATTCTTTTCTATTTTTTAAATTCCGTTTCTTCCGAGATTCAATCTCAGATCAGATTGAAAAACAAATACTAAATAAAATCTTTTTAACAAAGTGTATTAATTTTAAAGTATTTGATATTTATAAAAAAAATGAAAAACAACAAATAAATTAAAATATATACATATATAATATATATATATATTTATTTTCCATCTGATCGAAAAAAAAACATATACGCATATAATGATATATGCATGTAAATTTGTAAATTCATAACAAAAAACAATTTAAATGTCTGTTTAGTCTGTGTACGGTTTAAAATTCCGAAAAACTTACGATGAATAATATATGAAAAAATTTTCATAGTTTACAAATAATAATAATATGTACAGTCATGGCTAAAAATTTAACAGCATTTTTTTTAAAATGAAAATTAATTCGTAAAATTATGCAGAGTGTTTTATCATATCACTAACTTTTCGGAAGTGCACCGAATTTATTTTATTGAATAAATGATAATTTTTAGATCAAATGTTGACTCCGAAAACTTTGATCATTGAAGAAGTAGATATGAATAAATGTGGTAATAATTCGGGATTTAGTCTGAAGTTTAATAAGTAGATATAGTACGACGATTGACGGGATTGAATGTCACATGATAATTCAATGAGAACATAGATCAAATGTTGACTCCGAAAACTTTGATCATTCAAGAAGTAGATAGTGTTGTAATAATTCGGAATTTAGTCTGAAGTTTAATGAATAGATATTATACGACGATTGTCGGGATTGAATGTCACATGATAATTCAATAATTCAATGAGAACATAGATCAAATGTTGACTGCGAAAACTTTGTCCACTCAAGAAATAGATACTATATGGTAATAATTCGGAATTTAGTCTAAAATTCAATGAATAGATTTTATATGGCAACTGTCGGGATTGAATGTCACATTATAATTCAATGAGAACATAGATCAAAAGTTGACTCCGAAAACTTGGATAATTGAAGAAGTAGATATGTACAAATGTGGTAATAATTCGGAATTTAGTCTGCAGTTTAATGAATAGATATTATACGACGATTGTTTGGATTGAATATCACAAAGTAAATGAGAACGACTTTTCTTTTTTTTTTTAAAGAAATGTCAAACTCCAAAAAAACTTAAAAGTTTTGAATTTATAATAAAATTTCTGTTGGCAACCTTGTAATACTGTAGTTTTTATAATGGCCAGTTTAGAGAATATAATGCCCAAAAAATAAAAATTGACTTTTATTTGATAATTTTCAGGATTTTATTTGATAAAAATTTTAAACCAATGTTCTCAAACCCTATAAATTCCGACGGAAAATTTGTTCAACCTGACATTACGTAAATGGAACTAAACCGAAATCTGAATAAAATGTTGAAAAATTTACAAAAAAAAATTTTTGAAGATAAATTTGTAGCTATTTTACTAGTTTTCAAACCAAGTAACTGCATTAGTTTCGTTTTAATTCCATTTGTTTCGAACAACATTTTTTGGTAAATTTGGTCATTTTATTTAAAGTTTTTATTTTTAATAAATATTTCAGAACTGCAGTCCGAATCTTTTGTACATTCTTGTATATCTCTGATTTTCGTGTTTGCATTTGCTTTTCTACGAGTTTACAAACTAAAAAAAATCCATTCGTTTCGTTTCAATTCCATTTGTTTCGAACAATGTTTTTTGATAAATTTGGTCATTTTATTTAAAGTTTTTATTTTTAATAAATATTTCAGAACTGGAGTTCGGACCTTTGTAGTTTCTTGTATATTTCTGATTTTCGTGTTTGCATTTGATTTTTTACAAGTTTTAAATCAGAAATATTCAATCGTTTCGTTTTAATTCCATTTGTTTCGAACAACGTTTTTTGGTAAATTTGGTAATTTTCAAATCAAAGTTTTCATAATAAATATTTTGAAACTAGTCCGAATCTTTTGAACTTTCTTGTATAACTCTGATTTCCTTGTTCGCATAATATTAAAACATTTTAATCTTAATACAACACTTAGTTAAACCTATAGTTTAGTGACTATTATTAGATATGATTTTTTTTAAAAGTAAATATTTGTTTAATATTTTTAATTGATAATTAATATAAAAATAAATAATTGAGATTTTTTTTCACAGTCATTTTTTTCTAAAACTGTATATGCATATGCATTGTTATTTAAAATTGTAAGCTTTACAGCTTTACTTATATTTTTTTAAGATATATATTGAGCATTTTTCTATACTTTATCAGTAGAATAACAACTTATTTAAAAAAAAAAAACAATTTAAAAATATGGGATTGCTTGTCTTTATTTGTAAAATTATTATTAAATGACCAAGTCTAGTGTCGTATTACTCGTATTAAATGTTTATTGGTAACTAAACTTAACTTTTATAATTGTACAACATTTAATTCGATATTTAAAAAAAAATAATTTATATTTATTATTTATTCATATGCAATTGAGTTCTGAGTTCATTAACTCCTCAATTTGTTTATAAATAAAAAAAAATTAATATTATGCGGTCATTTTATGTTGGATGGCTCACCTAAGATAATAAAAACTCATATAAACTTTAAACATTACTTTCCTCATATTTTTTTAATATACATATATACATTAGTAATAAATTTTAATTACTGTAATAATTCATTTAATATTATTAATTAATAGATACTGTATAACGAGATTTTTCATTTTTTAATATAGCTAGCGCAATGAATCAACTCATTTAATAGTCGTCCAATTAAAAGAAAGCGTGGAACTTCAAATAAACAACAACCATATTCAAAAAACCAGATTTCTAAAAAAAAACAAATCAATTTTTTACCATGGAAATCTAGCTTTGCCTTTTCATTTTAACTTTAAGAGAAGATTTTTCATTTTTAAGAGGAATCTTTTTATTTTTAAGTAAAGTATACATTTCCTTTGAAGTCAAACCATAACCACTTTCAGCAACAATTTTTTAAATTTACTTTAAATGAATTAATTTAAATTTTATTGGAGAATCTTTCACTTTAAGTGAAAGATTATTAAGATAATCGCTATTTAAGGTAAAACGACTTTTCAAAACAAAATTAGGCTTTAAGTAGCTTTAAAAACTCATATGAATTCTAGAACAGTGGCATTATATAAATCGTAGCATAAACTACTAAAACTACTAAACGAATCTTTATTTTAAACGGAAAATGTTTTCTTTGACTTAAATTAAAAAAAATTTCACTTAAATTAAAAAAGTCTTCAGATAAAGTAAAAATAATGAAAGGTAAATTTTATAATATGCATTATACTTTATAGTACCAATGCTATAAAAAATTCAATGCAGCAAATAATGAAATGAAGCGCTTAAAATGGAGAGACTAGTCGGAAAATTTTTATTTGACAATTTATTTTATCTATAAAATTAATTTCTTGTAAAATTTTTAGAGAAATCTGTAAAATCATAATGTTGCCACACAATTAAGCATTGTTTTTTTATGCAGCAAACAACTTAAGCGCTTTAAAAAAAAGCGTTCAACACCAACTTGATTTGATAAAAGCAATTTAATATTCTCTATTGGTAAGAGTTTTAGAAACAGATTAAAGAGAAATTGAGGTCAATGTTCTATATACGCTTATTAGGTCAAGTTTTAATATCTAAAATAAAAAATAAATTAATATTTATAAATAAAAACATTTGTATCCAATAATTGTACAGAACAACTGATTTTTTATTACTTGTTTTTTTTTATTAAATTTTTACAGACCAATTTTAAATTACAATTAATAATAAATAATAATATTATTAAAAATCATTAAATGCATGTATTATTGAATGATTGTTAATTAATTACATGTATTCATGTGCAATGAAGTGTTAACTTTCTTTTTAGTATTTCTACGTTATATTGAATAATCAAATAGTGATGATACAAAAAATGATTTATACAGGGTGTTTCGCCAATATTCTGCCTAGTGGTGATTTTAGAGTTCGAAACCAGTAAAAAATTCTTTTGGAGGTGGACCGATTTTCATCTGTTTGGGAGATATGTTTTTTTTCGAGTTTCCAAATTTATGGAAAAAAAACTAAAAAAATTTCAATAGCTCTTATCTTCTAAACCGTAGTGTTTAAAACGTTAACTTTTCATATGGAAAGTCTTTGGTTCAAGTGTCAGTCAAATCATATCTAATAAAAAAAAATTAACGTAACAATTGTGTTATTATATCGTAATATAATATAAAATAAAAGCTATTCCTATTGTCACTAGTGTAAGATAATAAATGCATTAGTTATTATATAAAAATAATTTTATATAATAACTACAACGGAATAATCAACGGCTTAGTAAAAATAATTAACTAATTAAACTGAAGCTTAATCTAAATAAACTTGATCAAAGCCTGGACCCCTTATATATAGGAGTGAATGAGGATTAAGAAATATCATCCAAACGGATGTTAATCGGGGCTTATAGCTCTATTGAAAAATTATTGCCGATACTCCCTGTATTAAAAATAAAAAACTGTTATTGATTTGAAAAACAAATAAATACTTGATAAAACGAGGAAGAGTGTGGTAGAGTAGACTGTGTCAACTCTGGGATACCCGTATGACCGTTATATAAACATTATATCATTATTATTTTAAATATTAATTACTTTTGGCAAAATTTCAAACATACCAGCTTTATTAGGTGTAGTGTAATGCTCATATAAAAGAAGGAGTTGTATGGCAGCTACTCGAACCCTCTGCAGTAGACCAACCAAATTTTGCAGTAACTTTGGCCATTACACTAAACTATTTTTGGCAAAATTTCAGACACCCAACTTTAATAGGTATAGAGCAATGCCCATATAAACTGAGAAGTTGTATGGCAGCTACTCGAACCCACTGCAGTAGACCAACCAAATTTTGCAGTAACTTTGGCCATAAAACTAAACTACTTTTGACCAAATTTCAGATACACAGCTGTAATAGGAACAGAGTAATACTTATATAAAAACAGAAGTTGTATGGCAGCTACCCGAACCAATGGACCAAAATGGCTGGATTTAAATAGCGATGACGGCTATTGCAAAAAAACGAATTTGCGAAAATTTCAAGATCCTAGCTCCTTTAGTTTTTGAGTTATCGTGGTGACGGACGGACAGACGGACGGACGGACGGACATACATAGCTAAATCGATTTATTTTTCGATTCTGATCCGATCCATACACTTGAGTCTATATCTACCCCCCCTCCTTCTCTGCGTCACAAACGTAATGGCAAATTTATTATACCCTTGGACTATATAGTCATACGGGTATAAAAACTTCAAACACTTTAAAGTAAAATATTTTTAATCACTGCGCCTAAAATATTTGTTTTGAATAGAAAATTGAAGCGCATTCTATATTTTATAAAGCGAAACAGGAATAAAATAAAAATAGATAATATATATAGATTTACGGTAATAGAAATTTAAGAAATCTTTTTAATTGATTTGCTATTGAGGTTTTTTTTTTGTTTTCTAAATTCAAATTCAAAGAAAGGAAAATATTTTTTTATAAAGTTTTATGAAATTTTCTATATTTGGAGAATTTACGGGAAATTGGTGTTCTGAATTAATACCCGAAACATAACGACTTCTTTTCCTTTTCGAAATGAAAATAAATTGGAAATAGCGACTTAAAACTATGTGATGAGATTCATAAGATGAGAGGACCACAGAAGTAAAAAACCTCGCGGGTTTTGATATTGTCTGTTGACATGTATGGCCAAAACAATAAACTATCCTAAAGTCAAATAAAATACTAAATTTATATACTAGTAACTTTTCCAAGAGTACAATCTAGCGGTATTAAAAGCAGCAGGTTATGATTCCTTAATTCTAAAAGTATTTATAAGTAAAATCCACAGACGTTTTGCCACTGTGCCAATAAGATCATAAAACAGTTTTTCGTTTGTAATCTGTCAGATTCAACGTAAAACGCAATAAAATATTAAAGAGTTCAAGCAGAATTAATGTGAACAAAAATATATGGAAAATGAAAATTAGATCAATTAGACTTTATTTTTCCTATATGAAATTACAGTAGGATTAAATTTAAGGCACGTCAAGTAACATTTCTCGGGACATTATGTTAGGGTATCGATTTTTATTCTCTAATACACCTAAAATAAGTACACGAGTAGGGTATATTAACTTTGTTACGATGTTTGTCCAAAAGAAAGCATTGATTCTTGATCAGCGTCACCTCCTGAGTCGATTGAGCGATGTCAACGTATCTATTCATATGTCCGATCAAACGAAGACTCAAAAGCTAATGATGCTATTTTTATGATATTTACACCGTATAGATTATTATAATATTGAAAATAAGGTGTGGATTGTAAAGGGGCTGCGATTTTCCAAAGAGTCGGATTCTAAAAGCTTTCCATCAAACCAAGGGCAAACAAGCATAACTCCGAGACCAATAGAGATAGAACCGAAGGGAGGGATATATAATAACCTTCTTCATACGATTATTGCACCTTATATGGAATACTATAGAGTATAGTCTTCTAACACGTATAAACGACTCGTATTTTATATTTGAACTGCAGTGTACTAACCACTGTGCCACCCAGTCATTAATTAAGATATAATTATATTTTAAAATTATATGCATTATATATATTAGTTTTAAAACTTAATTTTGATATTAAACTTATCTTTAATAATATTTAGAAACAAAATATACAAATAAACCTATGAATTATACGTTGATAGTATAAATAATATAGCACAACTTAACCATTTTGAACTAGTATAGATCAATATATATCTGATTTAAACTAGTAAAGGTATATTAGAACAATATATAACTGATTTGAACTAGTATAGGGATATTAGAAATAATATTATACAACTATTTGGGTTTTTTTTCTTATATTTTATAACCTGAATTCTCTTAAACTATAATACAGGAATATTTTAACTAATTTTATTACATATGTATTCAAAATATTTTATAGCTAAGAGATAGTGATCGTATTTCTTTAAAACACCTAACAAACAGAGTGTCATAAAATCACTCCAAAAATGGGGTACTTAATAAAAAATTAGAAATTAATTATAATATGTAAAATGAAAATAATTCAAAACAAATGATTTATTTTTAACAATTAGTCTGGCAACTTGTTTTAGTGTGATGATAAGTATTGGATAAATATTATTATAGCAACACGGGTGGCACAGT
Organism: Dolichopus griseipennis; assembly: GCA_963082915.1. Lineage (NCBI taxonomy): Eukaryota > Metazoa > Arthropoda > Insecta > Diptera > Dolichopodidae > Dolichopus > Dolichopus griseipennis. The sequence continues at coordinate 25,170,162 of OY720441.1, read as the reverse complement.
GGTAAGAGTGCCGACCTTTCATGTGAAGGCCCGGGTTTGATTCCCAGTGAAAGTCAAAAAAACTTTTCTGGTTTTTGACTCGACTCAGTTACCATTCGCCATTGGGTTCAAATTGATGGCTTAATCAATAATTAATAATTATATATCTCTAATAAAAAATACATTATTATAAAAATATAAACAAATAATTTAATTGAATAATATAACTTGCAGATATAGAATACCATATAACTCAAATACAAAATATTACAATATAAACAAAAATAGAATTGTATCTATTGGAAATCTAAGACGTTTCTATATATTATAGGGCCTCGTACTTGTACATGTTTAAATTGTTTGTGGAATTCATTAAGGTCAATTCTAACAATAGGAATATAATATGACCCCCTGTTCCAACATGTACCTAATGTGTACAGGCTTATTCGCCTAATAGTTGAACAGTTAGCGTTAGCGCAAAAAAAAAAAAAACTAGTAAGTGCCAAACCAGCTATAATAACCCATATTGGAGTTTAGAATCACAAAGTGCAAAATATACCATTCAAAGTACTTTTAACGAACAATAGAAGCTAAGGTGATAATTGATTAATCTGTCTAATAGATTAACTTAAATAATTCATCAAACACCAAGAATGATCGAAGCTGTTATTTTTATGATCTATCTATAACAATACCTATAATTTTAAAACATTTAGGCCAATAGTCCACTATTGCTCATTATATTACAATTTATTAGTTAAAATAGAAAACTTTGAAAAAATTCGGGTACGGGAAACCTGAATTTCGGATCAGCGTGATCTCTAATTTTCCGGTAAATCATATTCTACTCATCTAAATTAGTTCCCATCAATCCGCACTCCTTCCCAAACCAGAGAACACAGAAAAATTTTAAATTAGAAGGGTGTTTAGAATTAGATTAAAAAATTTATTAAAGATTTTGATTTGCTAGCTTTTGATACCGATCCATTTGTAAATCACTTTAACAATTGAACTAAATACTTAGACATAAAGTAAATCTAATTTAAAATTAAATAACAAATATTTATTAAAAATTCTATTGATTTACAAATAATACTTAAAATAAAATACATAAAAACAAAATCCTTCATTATAGTTAATTGATAATATATAACAGGTGCCTATTAAAATAACATAAAATAAAACTTAAACAAGGTAAGTTTTTAACGGAAATTAGTATAGGTGTTTGTTTAATAATTTTAGAATAGAACCTTTTTCTGGTCCATTCCATTTGATCTTTCTAAAAGATTATTTTATTTATTTATTTATAAACAGTTCCTAACACGTACAATGTGATAAGCGAATGTTTCAGCCTCTCCTTTTCGCGTATTTGTGGCGCGTGTTTTAATATAAGTCTAATATGATATAAATTATAAATTATATTTTTTATTTGATATAATTTATTTTATGACCCTTTGATTGAAAGTCCGACGTCCTAACCACTACGCCCCCGATCGTATTCTTAAAAAGATATTAAAATATAATTTACAAAAAAAATATTTGAGTTATTTGGGGAAGTTAGCATACTTTCCAAAAATATTTTTTTTTAATATGACAGTATTAACTTGATCTTGATTATGCAGATAATATTTGACTAGTAGCTACCTTCGCAAAGTTCAATCAAATACACAGAGTAAATTAGAATATTTTTAAACACTTTCTTAGAATGTTTGGAATCAAACTAGAACTAGGAGAACGAGAACCAAGACAATGAAGATGAACCACATAACGAATGCAATCAAAATTGAAAGTAGTTTAGTAACAACCAGCATAGAATCCTAAAAAGCAAAGGTCAAAGAAAGCTTAAGCAATATAATGAAATATTAAGTTCAATTTACTTTATTTGTTTTTACTTTAATATATAAGTGCGACACAATTAAAAAAACAAAAGTACATACCATCATTGTAAAATAATTAAATTTTCAGAAAACTAATTAAAATTATTTATTTCCTTTTTTGTCATTACTAATTTTGTGTTTTTTATTGTTACTTAGTTATTTACACGTGATTCAAGAATGATTTAAAAACTTCTAAAAATTAAACTTTTAATTTATTAAACACTTCAACCTACTTAGTTGATTTAGCGCATTGCTCGTCCGTCCTTACGCTCGATAGCTCAAAAATATTATGATGCTATCTTGATGAAATTAACACTGTAGGATTTATAATATCCTGAAAATTCCGAACGAATCTGGGTCAAACAATCTTCGAAACCATTAAAGGTTTAACTTTAAAATTTTGTAAAAGGGTTTTGTTCTTTCCAGTTTCTCCCAGGGATCTTAATTTTAGAATGCATTAGATTGACGATCTAGGTTTTTCCCCCACACCTTTCAAAACCAACAAAAAAGCATATTTTCGAAATTAAAAGTTTTAAACAAAGGTTCTCCTCCCTGTTTCCATCACTTTCTTAGGGTTTGGGATGATTTGAAATGATGGTTCAGGAACCTGCAACACACTTCTCAAGATCCAAAACAAATATTTTCGAAATTAATAAAGATAGGAACTTTAAATTTGATACAAGGTAGTTCTGTCCAGTTTCTTTAATCTTCCTGAAATTTGAGTGAGTTTAAATGGTGGTTCATGTTACTGGCACTTTCCTCTCGAACACAAAAGTATCCTATGGCCTAAATTACGCAAGTGTTATTATAAAGCTAAAAAAGAACTCATGATTTCATTTAACATTAAAAATTTTTATCTAACATAACTTATCGTTTTTAATTTAAATTAATTTTTTTTAAGGTGTGGGTATTAACTTAATCAATTGCATGGACTTAATGTTGTTTCATTATTGGACTTGTTTAATAGTATTATTAGAAAATGCATCGTAACCACTAGTAAAAATATAAATTTGTTATTAATATATTATGTAAATTATGTCAAATCCTATTAGAAATTTGCAGTGTTAAAGTATTAAAATTTATTTTATCAATAAATCGTTAAGATCTTAATCTTTTGTTAAATAATTTTTAAGTACTTTTATTGAAAGTTAAAACTTTAGTACATAAATAGTAAAATTAAATAAATTCTTTCATGCGTTTCTTTTTTGAGAATATAATACTATTCAACTAACTCATCAAATTTGAAATTATACAAAATAGTATGTAATAAGTAGTAGTTCTCGTAGGTACTTCGTTCAGCTAGAAGGACTATACCACAGAAAATAGGAATGTCATGCGTTCCGTCAATTTCTATATGTAACACGATCAGCCGCAAACAAAAAAAGTGTACATTTTAACTTTCGAATCAACATTTTTAACACTGAACCTACTAATAATTGTGCATCTTAAAAAATAACTGAGTTCAATGAATTTTTCACTGCTAGGATATTATCATATATGTTCTAATTTTTGTGGAGAGTATTTAGTTTTACGATCATTGTCGGAAGGGCGCATGGAAAGTGTTTAGAAAGCAATTGATTGAGAAGTGAAAAATAAATGTACCACTTACATCGAGTTTCTCGAAATGAGCGTATTTATTTAAATGATTATTTAAAATGATTTTTTATTTTCTTATAATATATTATAACTCATAAATTGAAACTGATTAATTATAGATTTAATTTAATTTTTTTTATACAATTGTTTTAACTTACTTAATAATCGAATTTTAATCTGTACTTTCTAACGTAACGAGTGGCTTAAAAATTCTAAATAACTACCTTATGTAACTTATATTTCAAAGGTTTCTATTAGCAAGTTCATTGACCCTAACAATTTCCTTTTTCTACTTTTTGCAATATACTTTGCAATATACATACAGGGCCGCGCCAAGCGGGGGTGCAAGGGGTGCATGGCACCCGGGCGGCAGGCATTGGGGGCGGCAAATGAAAAATGCGACAAATTATTTATTGATCGATATTTATTACTTTCATGATGGTTTAAACTTTAACCAAACAAACACTGCTATTAATTAAATAAAAATATGTATAACTTGTAAGCATTTTATATACTAAAGTATGAAAATAAATACTACATATATTATAGTCTATAAAAGTACCATACTGGTACTGTATTAATATGTAGTGTGAAGTATCAGTAATCAGTATGAACCTGTAGTCTGTACTGAGTTCTGATTCTTTTTAGCGTATATTAAGCCCGACATGGATGCATTCGCGGTTTTAGATTATATATTTTCAAATGATCTGACTCCAATGTTTCCAAACATAACAATTGCATTAAGAATATTTTTGACAATACCTGTGACAGTGGCTTCTGGTGAAAGAAGTTTTTCTAAATTAAAATTAATAAAAAGTTATTTAAGATCGACTATGTCACATAGCGGTTAACAAATTTAAGCTTAATCAGCATTGAAAAAAATATGGCTGCAGATTTAGACACAACGGAGTTAATTCACGAATTTTCGCTCAGAAAAGCAAGAAAAGTTAATTTTTAAGAAAAATTTATATATAATTTTAATAAACTTGTTGATATATATTATGTTGTTATTGGTTTTTGTTTTTTTTTTTCTGTAACTAATTTGTTTTGAGAATATGTATATGCAAAATAAGTAATTAATAATTATATATACACATTTGTTTTATTATGAAAAATATTAAGTTTAGGCTAAAAGAAATTTAGCTAATTACGGGCGGAAACTTGTGTCTGGCACCCCGGCGCCAATATACCTTGGCACGGCCCTGTATACATATGTTTTAACATTACATTCCAAAAAAAAATATCTTAACATTTTGTCATAGGTACACCGAAAAATTCCATTTTACAGTTTTTATACATAATTCAAAAAAGTAGGTGAGAACTTTTATAATTGTATATAATTAATCCATAACTATAACAGTTTTATAACAAGTAAAAAAAATTAATTGACAAATGACAGTTCGAATTAAAAAGAAAAACCATATTAGTAAGTACTAGCTTTAAGGATTGCTAGATTACTAGCAAGCCATGCAGCTGTACGTCAACTGGAAGCACTTGCTATAGAGAAAGCAGTGCAAGAATTACAACGAACGGAGATTCGAAGCAGAATGATAAATATTTTTACGGACTGCAAATCCATAATAAATATAATAGAGGGTAATCAAAGTCAACACTGAATTGCTGGAAAGCTCTGAATGGACTGGGAGAAATCAATGCAGTAAAACTGCACTGGATCTCGGCACATTCAAGATTCCCCGGCAATGAAAGAGCAGACGAAATGGCAAAGAGTGTCATAAAAGAAGGGAGTGTGGAAACAGAGTCGATTGGACTCTCACCCTCAGAGGTGAAATGGTTCACAAAAGTTTGGACTAAAACCCAAGCTAAGGAACAATGGCTACACTCCACCGGATGAACCCTAAACACATGGAAACACATGGAAAGAAGTATCCCGTGTTTTTCCGCAATTCTTTAAGCAGCGCCTTCTTCCCATCTTAATATTCCTTTATTTAATTAACTATGTTTATTTAATTTAAATTTTTTTTAAAAACTGCAACGAGCACAACAACACACAACATAATATTTTTTAATTTGATTTCATTTACTTTTTGAAGTATGTACTTAAAGTTTCTTTTATATTTCACTTTCAAAATGAAATGAGAAACTAGTAAATACATACAAACGGTACACGTACCAATTTTTGAAATTTGTGGGTGACATCGTAAATGTCGTAAAAAAAACTTCAACCTGATACAATGTGAAAATAAGACAATGTAAAATTTCTGCACACATTGTGTCGAAAATAACAATGTATTTTGTTTACAATTTCGATTGCGTCAAAATGAAATGTCAAAAATTTTAACAATTGCAATAAAAAAATTAAGCATCTCACATAAATTAAAAATTTACTTACTTTTCTTTCATGGTTTTTTGGTTTTTTGATTTTTCAAGTTGGCAACTAAAATTTATTAACTTTTCATTTTAAGTTTTTTTTTAAATGTTTACCTTTAAAAACAAATTAATATGGAATCATAACAATACGTTTAAGCATAATTCAATATTCTTTCTCATTTTATAAATAACTATATTAACAAAATTGATCCAATGAAATTATAATGCTTATTTAATGAAGTAATATGGTAACACTAAAAATAATTATAAAAGTTATAATCGATTTTTTGGAAACTACAAATCGAATTTATTAGAGTGACATTGACAAGCGGCAAAACTAAACATCAAATGTCAGTTGCCAATTAATATCGTAAATGTTTGTAAATTAACAATATTAATTTGGTATTTTTTTTAAAATACAATAATAACTTTAATATAAAAAGGTAAAGTTAATAAATAATAATGCCTTCTACTGCAGAACTAGAAGAAGAAGAAATTATCACTGAAAATGAAGAAACGCACAAGACTATGTCAGGTCCAGTGGTTGGAATTATTTATCCACCACCAGAGGTTAGAAGTATCCTTTTATGAAAAATTAAACGTTTACATACTTTTGTTAAACGGTTTATAAATATTTATATATAAATTATATTTTATTTTTTATTATTGGTTATAAATTATATTTATATAACCAATTAAATGAAATTTTTATTTAATTTAAAAAGAATTTAAGATTTAATATGATTTGAATGGGCAAACAATTTTCCTTAACCTAACAAAATAATTTAGATATTGTTGACAAAACTGCAAGTTTTGTTGCAAGAAATGGTCCTGAATTTGAAGCTCGTATTCGTCAAAATGAATTAGGAAATCCCAAATTCAATTTTTTAAATCCTGGAGATCCATATCATGCTTACTATAAACATAAAGTTACAGATTTTAGAGATGGGAAAAGTATAAACTTTTTTATTTAAATAAAATATGTTTTTTTTAAAATAATTTTAAAAATTTTAGTTGCTGAATCTCATGCATTAATACCTGGTTTGAAACAATTATCGGTTTCTTCGTCTGCACAGCAAAAACAACAAGAATTTCTAAAACAAGTTGCTGAACAACAATTTATACCACGAGAACCACCACCGGAATTTGAATTTGTAGCTGATCCACCATCAATTTCAGCTTTAGATTTGTAACTTTTTTTTTCAAATATTACATGATTAAGTTTTTATATAGTGTTTTTATGATTTATAGAGATATTGTGAAACTAACTGCTCAATTTGTAGCTAGAAATGGTCGTCAATTTCTTACAAATTTAATGAATAGAGAACAGAGAAACTATCAATTTGATTTTTTGAGACCGCAACATTCTCTTTTTCAATATTTTACTCGTTTGCTAGAACAGTACACAAAAATTTTAATTCCTCCCAAAGATCTAATGCAAAAATTGAAATCTGAAGGTCAAAATAACCGTGCAAGTATAAATTTAATTTTAGATCAAGTTAAATATCGTGCTAATTGGCAACGACATCAAGAAGCCCAAAAACGTCGTGAAGAGGAAAAAATAGAAAAAGAAAGAGTTGCCTATGCTCAAATAGATTGGCATGATTTTGTGGTGGTCGAAACAGTTGATTATCAACCATTTGAAACAGGAAATTTCCCTCCTCCAACAACACCGGAAGAAGTTGGTGCACGTGTTCTTATGGAAGAACGCATGATGGAAGATGATACGGATATCGAAATGCAAATTGAATCTGATGATGAAGATCTTAGTCTAAGTAGTGGCATTAAATTGTCACAAATGGAAAATAGAGTTGGTCAAATTCCTCAGCCTATTTCTATTCCTACTCAGACAATTGATAAACGTTCAAATAAACCACCACCGTCATCAATGATTCATAATAAACGTGATAACATCCAAGTGCAAGATATGGATGAAGCATCTAGCGATGAGGAATCTGATAAACCATCAGATCCTCAACCAATTGTTACACCGGCACCTATGCTTCCTCCAACTCATGATAAAGTTATTGTTAAAAAGTACGATCCAAAACAAATTCAAAAGGTTGTCAAAGTTACTCCAACAGATGAATTTTTGATTTCTCCTATTACTGGAGAAAAAATTCCAGCTTCAAAAGTTGCAGAACATATGCGCATTGGTTTGTTGGATCCCAGATGGGTTGAACAAAGAGATAAACATACAGTTGATAAAATTAACCAAGATAATGTTTATGCTGCCGGTACGGCTATTGAAGCCAGTTTGAAACAATTGGCTGAAAGACGTACTGATATTTTTGGTGTGGGTGATGAAGAAACGGTTATTGGTAAAAAATTGGGTGAAGAAGAGACAAAAAAAGATGATCGTGTTACTTGGGATGGTCATACATCAAGTGTTGAAGCTGCAACAAGAGCTGCAAGAGCTAATATTACGCTTGAAGACCAAATTCACCAAATTCATAAAGTATTTTTCATTTTTTAATTTTGATATAATTTTTTATGTGTTTAAATTTTTTAGGTTAAAGGTTTGATTCCTGACGAAGAGAAGGAAAAAATTGGACCTAAGCCAGCAACTATTACTAGTAAGTCACAACAAATGCCATCACAATCTGTTGTTACTCAAAGTATGCCTCGTCCAAATATGAATCAACAAATGTCCCAACAACAACAGCATCAAAATAATCAACAGTCTATGTCCAATGTTCGTCCTCCTGTTCCAATGATGATGATGCCCATGAGATCACCAATGATTCGTAATTTTTTTTAAAATACAAATTAGTTTTTAAATTACAAAAAAAAAAAATTATAGCACCACCATTCCCTGTCAGCTATTTACCACCAATGCAACAAGGTGGTCCTCCAATGCAACCTGCACCACAGCAGATTATGGATCAACAAATGATGATGTCGCAATCAGTTTCACTTATGGATGATGAACCACCAAACAAAAAATTGAGATCCGAAGATAATCTAATACCAGAACAACAGTTCATTACAATGCATAAAAGTCCAATTACAATACAAGTTCAAGTTCCACATGCTGATAAATCAGAATGGAAACTAAATGGCCAAACAATTGCATTAAGTTTAAATCTTACAGATTCTGTTTCGACATTAAAATCAAGAATTCAAGATGAAACTGGAATGCCTCCAGCTAAACAGAAAATTTCGTATGAGGTAATCATTAATTATTTAATCAACATGTATCTATATACATTTATTAACAAATGGATTTAAATTTAGGGTATGTTTTTCAAAGATAACAACACTACTGCATTTTATAATCTTTTGAATGGAGTAACTGTTCATTTACAAGTTAAAGAAAGAGGTGGAAGGAAAAAGTAAATTAAAATTAAGCAGATTTTGTCAAGTAATTTTTCATGCACTAATAAAATAATTATTAATGAAAACCGATATTCGTATTATTTTCGTTTTTAAATTTGAAATAAATAAAAATAAGTAATTATTAATTCAATGGTTCAATTCAAACATTCTTTCCCTTTTGTTAATATTTCTACGTGCAATTAGTAAAACAAAAAAATTTACTAAAACATTGATATATTATATATATTATGTACTTAAAGATATTACAAAATGATCATTTTTCTGAATTTTTAAAATATTATAAAAGTTAAGTTCCTTTCATTAAAAAGTTTTATAAACAAATATTTTGTTTACAGTATTACAACAATATCAAATAATTGATCAATAGTGTCTTTATGGCTCCCTAAAATGTATACTATGTATTTGATTAAAAACAAATAAAAAAAATATTAAAATAACCCTGTTCAAAACTACAATTAATAATAAAATCTAATGCTTAAACTTAAATTAGAATATTTTTTAACATAATAAAAATAAAATAAAAAAAAACTAAGTTTTTCATGTGTTTTTGAAATATAGGAATGACAAAAAAAACTATTAGAAATTAAAAAGTTCTTAATCTAATACATTAAAATACAATTTATCATTTCAAATACAACTTTTTTTACTTTTCAAAACATCAACCATTTCACGATATCTTGTTAACATTGGGTTATAAATCTGTGAACTATTTTCACACGGTGTACAAATTCTTTGAGATGGATTATGAAAATGTTGTAGGACATATTTTTGATATGAAATAAAATTACTACCGTTCATATTTAATGTATCACCATTACTATAATTGAGAGAATTAGCAGCACCATTGCTTTCTAAAGAACTGCTACTATTTTGTCGATTCACAAAACCATTTCCTATCATTTTCATATTATGTAAATATAAGCTATATTTAGCACGATAAGCTGCACCGAGAAGTGCAGCTTCACTTGCCTTTTTTGTATAAACTGGAGCATCAAAAACATCTGACATAACTTGTAAAATTGATTTGTTGACTGATGCACCACCTGTAGCTAAAATTTTTGTATTCTCTCCTAAAATTTTAACTTAAATTAATATTTTATTTAATTTCATTTATTTAGTTAAATACCAAAGTGAAATCCCATATCTCCGGCTACTGATTTACGATGAAGCATTTGACCTTCAACTAGTGCACGAATTTCTGTTGTAGGCGAATTGAAATTTTGTACACCAATTGATCCATTTTCGGAATTTTTGTTATGATTTTCAGTCCATTTTAAAGTTCCTATTACTTTAGGAATTATTTCGACAGTCTGAAAATGTAAAGCCATATTTCCTTTATTACCACGTTGAGAATTGTCAAGTAATTCACTAAAATTATCCCAATTATTGTTAGCCTCTACACGTTTAATAATATCACGAACAAGCGAACCATTTCTAAAACTAATTTAAAAAATCAAATAATTTTTTTTAAATTAAATTACTAAAATTTAACAAATTTACCATAAAAGACCCATAAATGCATTATCATCTGTTGGATGACACAATACATGTCCTTCTTTTAAATGCGGATTTTGTGATAGTGTCATCATTACTGTATCACTTGTACCTAAAGAAATCGCTAGCCAATCTTCACCTACTAACATTCCAGTAAATGCTGAAGGATTATCTCCAGTAAATGCAGATATTTTACAATTTGTTTTGAAACCGTATCGTTGAACGAAAAATAGTGAAATATTGCCAACAATAGAGCATGTACTAACCGGTTGATGTTTTAAACGGTTTTCCAAATTAGGAGCACATGCATTTAAACATTCTGTTGACCATTTTTTCGACGTTATATCAAATAAATTCATGCCAGAACCATCGGCATAATCAATTGGAGCTATATCACCAATAAATATTGAGGCTAAAAAACTGCTAATTAATGAAATAGCTACAGTTTCTTCATAAACTTCTGGTTTTGTTTGAAAAATTTTTCGGATTTGAGGTCCCGTAAAACGTTGATAACATTTTGAGCCAGTAATTGCAACCATATTTCTAGGACCACCGACAGCTTTTTCCATTTCAGTACATTGCTTTTCAGTTGAACCATCCATCCATATAGGTGTACGATTTAATGTGAATGCTTTCTCATTTAATTGAAAATGTAAAAATTTATCTGCATCTAAAGTTTTTAATGATTTCAAACCACGCTCAGACCAATAAACTGAACCATGTTGCTGTAATAGAAAATAAATATGTATAAACACATATCACCACAAACATATTTTAAACTTTTAAAAAAAAAAATATTTACTTGTGCAGATCCACCAATTGCAGATACTGTACTTAAATTAGCCCCTTGAACAACCAATCTGTCCAAAACCATATCAAGTGCTTTAATCCACATAACTGGCTGTACATAAAATCTGAAATTTTTTAATGTAAAAAATTATCAAGAAATTTATTTTTGAATAGTTATTTACTCATTTTCACTTGTTCCAACATTAACTCCACCGCATGTTTTAAATTCTGGTAAATCATTATCGAATTTTAATTCAGCATGTACAAGAACTTCTAAATTCGAATTCAGTTGAACAGCCTTAAGCTAAAATAAATTAAATAAAAAAAAATTATTTTTTAACATTAGAAAACCATAAAACAAAACATTATATATTTTGTTACATATTAATAAAGGGTTAAAGGATTAATAGATAATCATTTAAAAAAGAACGTTGAAGAGACATTTTTTTTTTAAACGTAATTTAATTACAATTATACAAGTTTTAAACTTGTGATATTTATAAAGTTTATAGTATATAATAATTAAAAATAAATAAAAAGTAAAATAAACAACTAAAAACGTTTAATAATAATTAAAATACAATATTTATGTTATGCAATTTAATTGATGCAAATATAATAGGTTTTTTATTATATATATGTATATATTCAATAACATAAAAGATGAACTATTATTTATTTGCTTACGTCCTAATATTTTTTTTTTTTTATGGAATAAGCTTTCATTCTTATGGAATTTTTCAATTTTAATTTTGTTTAAATATTTATATATATTAAACAAATTAAAATTTCAATTAGATTTTAAAAAGTAAAGCTCAGTACAAATAAAAAATAAAATATAAGCTCACGCGATGTGATGAATATTACTGTTGAAATACAGATTACGTAAAAAAAACATGGGTCAATAAAGTTTAATATTTGCTTTTTTTTTATATTGTTCATTTACTTATCTCTTCTTCTATCTATTTGAACAAGAAGAAAACGATAATTTATAATCTTTAACTTGACATTTTTCAAAGTTATTTCTAATTGATAAATATTTGCATGCAAATATGTATTAATAGAATACACAAAAAAAATTTTCCCGATGATTAAAGATGTTAAATGTAAGAAATGTGATTTTATAAATTAGTTCGCGGGAATAAACCGAAATTAAAACCATTTTCTTTAAAAAATTTCACAATTTTCCGGGAAATTACCGGAAAATTCTTATTTTTCTTTAAATTTTCTTATTTATAGGTACGTCTACCAAAAAATATTTTCTTGGCTAAAGAAATAAATATCCCTTCTAAAATTAGAAAATTAATCATTTAACATGTACATATATTTTTTCTGTTCATTTAACTAATTAAGATTTCGAACTGTGTCCGTCCTATATGTGCATAAATGAACTTGAATAAAAATAAAATTTCCAAAAACAATTGTAATAGTCATAACGGTATAATAAAAGAATTATTTTAAATTTTGTTTATATCGAATTAAAAGAACATACAGCTAATTATTGCCAAACAATTGATATATATATATGTATATAACATAACTGTAATAATATAGATACATAATATGTATGTTAAGATTTGTATCATAGTTTCCAACATAACGAAATAATACTGATAATACTTAATATATACCTACTGCTACATACATGTGTATTTAAATTAACAAAATCTTTTAACAAATATTTCGCAAGACCTTGACCAATGCTCGAAAAGTATAATACAAATAAATAAAACCTAGTAAAATTAAATATCAATAACACTAAAATATAAATTTTATTAATAATTTTTTTAATTAATAAAATATAAATTTAAATATATATTAAAAATTTACCTTTTGTGTGGATAAATCGAATCCTAAATATGTATCAGTTGGGCTTGGTGTCATGATGAAATTTTTTCCTTTACACTTAAAATTTAATTTAAAACGTAATTTATTCTTAAAATTTTTTTTAATATGAGATTGATGAAATTAAATAAAAAAAAATATTTATTCCGTTGATACTAGCTTTAATTGAGCTTTAAAAATTAACTAAATATTTATTTGTTTAAACAGTTTCATTTTTTTATATTTATATTGAATTTTAATGTAAAAAATTTGAACCACACACCACATATTTAATTGAAAAGCATGTTCAGGTCATGACGATGAAAAAAGAAAACTAAAAAAAAAAAACAGCTGATTTTGAGTTTATATTTTATTTCCCAATTTACGATTTCTTGTTTTTTTTTAATTTTTCTTATTATTTATTATTTTTGTTTTTATTTCACCGACAATTCTACAGAATTAAGACAAACTGTATTTTCAAGGTCGTTACTCGTTGTCAGTTTTGTTGCTTTGAAGTTTACGGTTGTAGTTTTAAATTTAAAACTATACTTAAACTGTGACATCTCACGGCAAATATTGAAAGCTTGCTTTTTATTTTTAAATAAACTTTTTGTATCAGAATAATTTCAGCATTTTCTATAAAAAAAGTGGAAATATATTGAAAAAATTAAATTTGAAATTTTTAATATATCTTAATAATTTTATTCACATTACTATGTAACTTTTTTTTATAAGTATTTTTATATTTTATTAAATGCAAAAATTTGAGTATTCATTTCACAAAATATTTTTAAATAATTTTGTTTAAACGGTTAAAAGTTTTTAATTCATTACTTTTTTTATTTAACCGTTATAATAGGTCCTTTATGAATTAACAAAAATGCAATGCTTTGGACCCATTTTACCACATTGTCTACGGTACGGAATAGGATAATGAAATTGAACCTAGTTGATAAAATAAAAATCTACCATTAGATTTATTTTTAGATCTCTTCTAATGCGCCAGAGCTGTACCTTGAGACATGTATTTAATTAATATTTTTTAAAAAGTATAAATTTTAAATTAACTTTTTGTTTTCAGAATAATTTTTTTGCAAAGGTTTTTACAAATCAAAACTTTTTCGGATAAAATATTTTAAATTTCATTTAATGCTGGCCCAGAATAGAATTCAAGATAATTATAAAAAAATATTTTCGAGAATATGTTTTAGTGGATATTCAGTTTATAGTTATTATAACTTGGATGTTTTTTTTATATTTCTCTCACACGTACAAGATTTTTGTATCTTCTGCTCTAACATTTTCATGAATATACCGATCTAATAAAATTCAGCCCTTAAGGGGTACAGGTGATACGTTAAGCTTTTTTTAACTGATAAATGCCAAGGCCAAGTGTTATTTTACAAAACTCTAAATTATATTATCTGCGAACTCCAACTGTGGTTGTGAGGTATGAAATAACTATTGCAAAAGTGTGAAGTACTACATACTAGATAGATCGGTGCGTGTGCGAAAAATATAATAAGAACGTGAACGTAGTGTTATTTGATGTCATGTGACCATACCATGGATTGTATACCATAGAATTACTAGTTCTAGAATGGCAAAAGGATGTTCCCGACTCTTTTCTTCTAATGTGTTTCCTATCCTGAGGTATTCAGACAAAAAAGTACATATGCAATTTCGTATGCGTATACAAATGGTACGGCTACTTCATCTGTCATTGCTTATATTTAAGTAAATGAGAATGTTTATTAGGCAGTTTCTGATTAGTTTTTTTGTTTATATTTTACATAGAAATACATTTGGATTGGGCAGTTTGTATATTGTAAGTTATTTCGAATAAAGATATTTACTATTTTATTTAATTTACTTTTATTTTAAATATTTACTTTTTAATATTAAATATATAATTGAACAAAACATTAAGAAAAAAATTTGAATAATATTTGAACAAATTGCAGTCAATTATTTTTAAATAATGGAATCTCCAACAAGTATATTTTTAGTTTAATTTTAGTTAACTTACATATCTATTTTGATATATCTTAAGGTTTATCGTAGGTTTATTTATTCATCGTGGAAATGAAAATAAGTAAATCAAAAACAAATCATAATTTTTTGAACAAAACAAAAAGTATTTATAGTCTTGTGAATATATAAACATTTTTAGCCATTTTTAAATATGAACGAACCTTTTGCAAATATGAAATCTACCTTTATGTTAACCGTAAGGAGGGTTTTGATTTCTGTTTCAAATAACTTAACGTTTCCGAATAAAGAATTAAAAGGTTTTTTCTTTACCCTTTTTTTATTCAATAAAAATTTTACTTATTATTTAAAAATTTTAGCATTACAATATGATTTTCAAATTGATTCTATTCAAAAATAGACAATGTTTTGGTAAATTTACAGAACTGTCACTTTATAATAATGAAAAATGGAGAGCAAAAACCAAAAGAAAAATACCTTTAAAATAATTTAAAAAAAATTGGCTGAAATTTGTAAAACCTCAAGAAATAACAAAAATTCTTTAAGCAACACTTTTTTCCCCATCTTAATAATCCTTTATTTAATTTAATGTTTTTTTAAAAAATTTCAAAAAGCATAACAACACACAAATTTTTTGAATATAATATTTTCTAATTTGTTTTCATTTACTTTTAACTTTGAAATCTTACTTAAATCGTACTTAAAAGTTGCTTTTATATTTCACTTTCAAAATGAAATGAATCGCGGAGAAACTAGTAAATACATACAAACGGTACACGTACCAAATTTTGAAATTTGTCTGAAAATTTTTTCTCTATTGCCATTCTAGTACTAGTAATTCTAGTTGGATACCACCATACCATCGGATACCAACTTTTAGCAAAAACGTACTAGAATGGTAAAAATTAAAATACCCGTTCGTTGTTTTCAGTTTGTTTTTGATATAAATTTTTAAATTTCTAAATACCGTAGTCCATAATTGTTTTTATACATATTAATTTTTATACGCATAAATTGGTAGCTGATTATTGATAGATTAATTTAGATTTTGCATTAATGTACAATGATGCATTAATAGGTATGTATTTAATATTTTGATTTTTAATTTAATCCACTAGATAGTTTGTTAGTTTTTAGTATTACTATACGATTAAGTTAAATTGAATCAAAACAACTAAGTAACAAAACCTAAGTATGTACAAACAATTTTCATTTTATCTTTTTCTGTGCTACGAATTTCAATCTATCCTAGCATAATTTTTTTTTTTTGGATTTGGGATTTTACAAGATGTATGTTGTTACAAGCTGCTGCAAAACAATGGTATTATAAGTTTTAATCTAAACAGTTAAAATGGTTTACTCTGAAACATTTCAAGAAATTATTTTGTTTTTAAGCGAATTCTTAATACTATTTTTTCTAAATACTAGATTATATTTTTTTTTATATTGCAACACTTACCAAAATCAATAAACTTTGACAGAGAAGAAAAAACTTGCAATAAAATAAGATAAATAGATAGATACCTACCACTTCAAAATTAAAATCGTCGAATTACATTTTAACTTCAAAATCAGCTATTTTTGAAGAAAGAATTAACCAAGTTATGGCTCCTCATATTGTAGACATATTAAAAAAAATGATTGGTCAAAATAAACCCCTGAAACAAAAATATTAGTTACCTTACCTTGTCTTGTCAGTTTTTAAAATAAAAACAAATATTTTTTAATTTAAACATTTTAATAATGCCAGATTTTTAAAAGGAGAAGTTATATGTAATTGATTTTTTAATATAACTAGGTAAATAATATTTGTTTTTTTTTCTTAACGCTTACAGAAATGGAAGTTATTATTTTTTTTTTATGAAAATTGGTTGGTGTAAAATTCAATTCCTCTACTATACAATTATTGGAAATTTGACTTTGTCCCTAACTCTAAAATACTTTATAATTCTGAACCTTGCTTATAAATACATATATAAATATTCTGTAAAAATCCTTTAAACCAACTATTAAGTTCTTCATATTTGGGAATAGGTGAATATTCCTGATTTTTTAATTAGGTTAATGTATACATATGAATATATTTCAATTCATCAAAACATTTAGTGAGAAGGCAGATTTAGTTATTAAAACCTTATTTTTGTGTCCAAGACTAAAACGTCATATATTTTTTTTATGTAGGTATAATGTGTTTATAACAAAGCGTTTAAAATAGTATTATTTTGGGGGGACTTATTTAAATTCATTTGCGGAACATGCTACATATTAATATTATACCTTTATATATTATCTTTTGGAACTCGAAAATTGAAAATAATAAATAATGTTTATTCAATTTGGTTTTAAAATAATAAAACAGAATTTTTGAAATTTTATAGTGAATTAGTGATTACATTTAACTACAAGTATTAAATACATTCCAAATGTACCAGGTGATTGTTAATTAGATTTAAACATATTTTTCAATACTTTAGCTCGAAAATATTTACACGATGACAAAATAAACATAATAATTAATATAATTTTGTTAATAAAGTTTATCCAGCTTTTGTTTCAGCTGCATTTGATAAGTAACATTTATGCAACCACTGAACATTTTAAAAGTTAATTGATATTACAATATTATAAGTTTTTTTGGTTCATCTGACAAAGGAGCACCTCAATCATTATATGTATTTACGTTTAATAATCGAGATTTTTGTGTTAGTTTGCACTAGTTGCCTAAGTCATTTCTCTAGAGAGAATTTTTTTCAAAAAATATTAAAGTTTTAGCCTGCAAGACTCTATAATTATAATAACGATTTTTATCTATACTTAAAAATCGTTGATGGTACATATTTTTGTTCTGCAATAAATGTTGATTCTCATATATGTGATTTTTATTAATTTTGTTTAATTATAGCTTTAAAAAATGCATAATTTAAACATAACTCAGCAAGAACTTAAATATTTAGCGATTTCTACTATAAAGTTGTGTAACTTATTTATTTATTTATTAGTATCATTTATTATAATTGCCTTAAGTATATTATAATACATGATTTTTGCCTATATGGCATTTAGACTAGGATGTCCATCTAGGCAGATTGAGTTTTCCACAAAAAAAAAGAACAAAAACAGAACTTATAAAATCAAAATAAATAAGTACAAAATTTATTTTCTTATTTATTCTTCAAAACTCAACGAATTTTAAGTTGTGAGCTTTTAAACAACATAAAACAAAATAAAAACAATAAAAATATAATAATAAAATAATAAGAACTGTTAACTGTTTAATTTTATAATAAATAATAATATATTATATATAAAAAACATTTTTAACTTTTTTAACTAATTAAGTTTGAAATGTATTTTTTGTCATCTTATTCAAATTTGAATAAGGTTCTTGCTTCGAAATCTATTGTAATTAAAAAATGTAATATTAAATTAAAAAATTTAATATTAAAAATATGAAAATTAAATTCATTTGTGAAAAGCAATACTGAAACTCTTTCCACTTTGAATTAGCAAATTCTTTAAAGATTATCATTTACAAAATTAATCTTATAATTAAATTGAAAAACAATCTATAACGATATTATATCGCTAAAAATACATGACGTATTTCTTATTTGATAATATATGTATGTATGTAGATATTTAAAAAACAAAATATTTTTCTCATATTTTTCACCGTCCTGTACTTTTTTGAGTCTTCTGCGAACCCATAATGGAGAATATTCTTTCTACGCTTCGCATTTTGACTCGGAATGGCAAAAAAATTGGTTTATTTTAATAATTCTGAATAAAATTCTTCGTTATTTGCATTGTTTTTAAAATAGGTCAGCCATTTTTCTTGTACTAAAAGTTTCTTAAATTGATCATTGTTGTTGTGTTTAGACGGGGGATCATTAGTTGTATTTTTTTTCCACAAATCTTTGATTGCAAAATTGATCAAAGCACTTTATGTCGTTATTAATGGTATAATTTTTCATTAAGTGAATGTATTTTACATATTCTATTATTTCGTCCCATTCTGGTATACGATTCAAATCCATCCTTTTGAAACATTTAAATTCTTGAAGGTGGATAGACCAAGTTTCTAAGTATTTCTTAGCGATTTTATAACTATTCAATGTGTTTAATTTAAAAATGGATACTTCACTTTCATGACCTTTGCGAACTAGCTCACGTTATATATTGTTAACGTTAATTGGTAAAAATGAATTAACATATTTATCTTGCAAAGAATTATGTAAGCTATCTAAAATTTTCATTGTGTATAAAACTGAATTTTTTTCAGCTTCCATGTTCTTACATTTTAAATATGATAATATTATATATTTTAATACCTATATATAAGATAATTTTAAATATTAATTGGTCGTGTTAAAATGAATGAAATATTTTGTTGGCATAATTGATAAATTAAAATAAACCAGTATTTTAGCAATTAAAAAAAAAAAGAGAACAATAGAGAGTTTAGTATTTTAAAAAAAGAATAGAAAATTGAGTAGCAAAAAGAGAACGTGTTCTCGTTAAAAGAGATACGATGGACACCCTAATTAGACTAAATAAATACTTTGGGTTAATTTATAGTTAATTGTTTAATATTATTTATTTTATTTAATTGTAGCGGGTTTTAGAATGATTTTTAAATATGTAATTAAATATTTCATGGCCTGTACGGGAACTAAATCTGCATCGCATCGGTTAGTAAGCCGAACGCTTACCCATTACGCTCCTGAAGCATCTATATAGAGGTAATTTTTAAATTGTTTACAAAGAATAAATTACAAATAATGTCAGAAATCAGAAATTTTTTAAATATAATTAAAAATACTAATTTGGAAAATTTTTTTCAGATGTTTCCGAAAACTAAGTTAAAAAAACTGTAATTATATAAACTTACAGTTTGGGATGTAATGTTGCTGGCATTCCTTCATATTTAATAATTTCAAAAACTAAATACCTAACAATTACAATTTGTACTTTTTTTATAAATACAGACAGAGTATAGAAGAAACACCTTCCGACTTTGAAATAGCGTTTCAGTTAAAAATTTAGTTAAAAATATTTTAAGCCTATAACTTATCAGGATAAGTGGTAATTGTGTAATTATGAACTCAAAACAAAATTATATAACCTGGCTGAAGGAAAATGAATAAATTTATTAGCGTAGGTAACTTTTTTCCTCATATGGAAGTTATTATCATAGAAGTGACACTTATAGTTTTCTTTATATAACTAATGAACTCAAAGCAAAATCAAACTTTTTCTTTTAGCCTCAACATATCACAGTGCGTAATTATTATCAAAGAAGTCAATTAATAATTCCATTAGTTTTATGTCATTTATCAATTCATCATATAATAGTCAAGAGTCATCATTCATCAATAGCAGCAAATAAAATATAATATAAAATTATTAGAATTTTTTGAAATCCATATTAATTTCAACAAGAGTAATAAAACTTAAAGGAAAAATGTAAGTCACAAAAACAGAAAATGACAACTTGCGCAATGAAATGGCAGCCAAAATTTAAAAAAAGGTTTAAAAAAATTTGTGTATTGAGAATGTTTATGGTAAGAAGATTTAAAATTTTTATTTTAAGTTCTGAAATAAATTACAACTTATCTATTAAAAAAATTTTTATCGGTAATTCTGAAAAGAATTTGATAAGTTATAGGTCAGTTATGTATAAAAATGAGTGGAATTTAGTTTAAGCTTTGAAGCGTTTTCTATTTTATTTCTAATTAAAATTAAAGGAAAATTAAATTGATAGTAAATATAAATTATTTTGCAACAAACGCTTGTGAAAATTGGCATAAATTTTTTCGATTATCGCATATAATACTTACATATTTTAAATATTTGCTATTCTATCATATTGTTTAAGATGCTTTCAATTTTAGTTATGGTAAACTTTATTCTACATATTTCTAGGCAATTACTATTTCATTCAAACCATTTTAATTTTAAGAAAAGACTAACAACTAAACATTTTTATATCATCGTTGACCAACGGAAAAGAATCAAATAATTTTCTTCCTTAAAATAAGCACATTCATAATAATATTATTTTCCAATTAAAAAAATAGTATAACCAAACCAATGGAGTGTTTAGAATGTAATTGATCACAATAATTCTAAAAATTATTTAATCCATTTGCATATACTAAATTATCTTTGTCAACAAATTCCATAATATAACATATACATCATTTATCTGGAAATAAATAAATTAATAAATATAAACAAATATTTATCACGTTTCAAAAATATATTTTTTAGATTCGTGATATAAATTGTGGCATCAAATCGAATACTTTATAAATTATATTAAATAAGCTTAAGTTTTACCCTTGATTTTCACTTTTTAAAAATAATTTATGTATTTGTTATTCAATATTAAATTTATAAAACATTAATCATGTATATATGAAAAGAATATTACAGACACTAAGTCTGTATTGTTTTCCAGAAAGCTTATTGGAATATTGTAAAAAAATATAACATTTTTCTAGATTAAGTCGGTATTATAATCTGTGAACAGTGAAAGTAAGTGAATCAATATAAAATATTTAAATATAAAACCAAACTCCGTTTTATGTTCTAGCATTACAATAATTTAGTTATGGAAAATCTTTAATTAAATAAACAATCTTGACACAAAATTAAATAGATTTAAAAAAAAAATTTTTTTAAACTTTTTTACACTTTTTTTTATTATAAAAACTTAAAAACATAAAAATTTATTAGAAAAGTACTTAAGTATTATATTTTTTTATTGATTTTTACCAAAGTCTACATTTTTTGGTTGGGTTCATGGTTGATTTGACAGGACATTGATAAGCGTTTGAAAATTCTTCAAAATTTTGTAAAGTACCAATAATTCTAAATTTACCAGGTGAATGTGTATCAGTTTCAAGACGATTTTCTATAGCTTCTGGACGTATATACTCACACCATGATTGAGCAAATGCAACAAAGAATAATTGTTTTGGTGATAAGTTTAATCCTGGTATAGTTTCAGCTTTAATTTCTTCTTCACTTGCTGAATTTAACCAATCATTGAAAACTTTATAAGATAATCGTATACCACCATTATCCGCAATATTTTCTTCTTTTGTAATATCACCATTTAGTGATTTATTATACATTTGAAATTTATCATATTGATCAATAAAACATTGTGTACGATCTTTAAATTGTTTATAAGATTTTTCGGTCCACCAATTTTTCATATTACCATCTTCATCAAAACCCCGTCCAGTGGTATCAAACCCATGTGTTAATTCATGACCAATAAAAACACCAATAGCACCATAATTTAAACTTTTCGGAAAATTAGCACGATAAACTGGTGGTTGTAAAATAGCTGCAGGCATTATTATTCGATTTTTAGGCTGTTCAAAAAAGGCATTTATTATTGCTGGTCTTATTGGCCACTCTAATTTATCTACGTCTTTTCCAAGTCTTTGTTTCTCTTTCATATTTTCAAAACGTCTTAGATTTAAAATATTTTCAAAATATTTTCCATGTTCAAAATTAATATCTTCATAACGTTTATTTAAAGCAGTTTTATTTAAAATAAAATCTGGGTAACCAACTGCCAAAACAGTTTTATTTACTTTAGCTTCTGCTAATTGCTTAGTTTCATCATCAATCCAATCATATGTATGTAAATTATTCCGGAATACATTTGATATTGATTGTGTAATTTTTAAAACCTCTTCTTTAGATTTTTCATCGAAGAATTTTTTAACATATAAAGCTCCAACAGCCATACCAATACCTGAATTTACTTCTTTTGCACATAACTGATCACGTTTTTTTATGGATGCTTCAGAACCAGTCAGAATTTTTGTAAATTTATTTTTTGGTTCCTTGAATCCGTCATCTAATAATAAATAAATAAAAAAAAAAATTTAATTGAGCAAACTTAACCAATCTTAAAATTAGATTTTATAATGAAATATAAGCAGATGGAATATAAACAAAGGTAAAAAATTTTTTTTTTGAAATAGAATGTAAGTAAATTCATATGTTTTGGTACCATTCAATTTATTGGAATTGATAAAAACAAAATGCGTTGATTCCAGTTAATTGACTTATTCATAAAAAAATTCTATTTAAAAAGCTTATTAATGTTTTTAATCACTTCCATAAATTTAATCTATAAGCACAAACATATAGTGCAGAGCGGAAATACATTAACTGACACCTTGAATATTTAAATGTTTCTGTTTTAAATTAATGTATGTATGCACGATAAGAATAAAAACAAAAAAGAGCACGTGCTACCGCATTATAAAATTATATATTTATAGTTTTTTATGTTTATATATTATCAAAAATATTACAAAAATATTTAAAATTTCAATTAGATTATCGCGCTATAAAGTTTTCATATTAAACTTTATTTAGTAATAAAACAAGCTTTAATTGATTATTTTTAAAAACAAATTTATTATATAAAATAAAAATAAAGATACTTTACCCAAATAATCCAACATTTGTTGAATTGTATGCCATGAAATATAATTTGCTAATATTCTCTTATCAGTATTAATTAAAAGGTCAAATATTTTATCAGTATTTGGGGCTCCAAATATTACAATTTTAAAATCATCACTTAAATCAACATCGTAAATTTTTTTAATATATTCAGTCCAATTAAATTTTGGATATTGTTCTTTTAATATTCCAATTGTTTTTCCATCATATAAGTGATGTACTTCATATTTACGCGTTCTAGTGTCAGTGAGATTTGCTATATTTTTTTCGAATTCAATTATTTCATCAACAACGGTTGGTATTTGCTCTTTTGGGGCACTTAATAATTCAAAAACCTCTGATATGAAATCACGATAACCATCTAAATGTGGTTTATTATAACTTTCTAAATAATCAGCATGACTGCGTAATCCTAATTCTGGATGTTGTAAGTAAATAACAGTTTTTGCACTATCTTCTAAATCGTATACAATTCCAGTATAAAAAAAACTTTGAGTTTGATAAATTGATTGTAATGCTAAAATATCTTCTAAATGATAATTTTCTGAAGACCATTCTTTACCTTCTAACAATGGAAAACCCCCAAATGTTTTTAATAATTTTAATATTGGTTCAGATCCACGTTCATTTATTTTGTCAATATCAATACATGATGAATAAAATATACTTACCTGTTCTTCAATATCTACTTTATCATTTAATTTTTTATCATTAGAACTAATATTAAGAGTTTCAGTTAAAAGTTCCTGGAGTGATTTTTGTAATTCGACATTTAATATAGCAAATATATCATATGATGGAAAATTTGATGGAATTTCATGATGTTTTTCCCAATTTCCACATGCATATTGATAAAAGTCATCACATGGATCTGCTGTTTCATCCATATAACTTTGTAATAATGTGAAATGATCATTGGGATCAATAAATTCTTCTTTTGTTTTTCTAGCATTCAACTTAAAACGTTCAATTGCTTCCATCACTTTTTGAGATTTTGTTATAGTATTATATGATTTATTTGAATTTAATTCGATTTCATTTGTATTATATTGTACTTCTAATGGTAATCCAAATATATTTATTATAAATAAAACTAATAAATGATAAAATAAAATATATTTAATATTAAACATTTTTAAATTTTTGTGTACTATATAAGTACACAGACTAAATGAAACTGATCAAAACAGACTATATAAATTAATTTGAGTACTATTAAATAGCTTTTGAGATTTATTTTGAATATTGAGTGTTGCAAAATTTTATATAAGTAATTCTAACGACACTCAATTTTTATGAATTAATTTTTTTAAATGTTTTATATTATCAGTTAAATTAATTTTTTTAAATTTAATAATTTGTAATTTATATTTAATTTTTTTTAATTAAAAATTCAAATTTATTTTACATACATATTTGATATTTGATGTCACACATATACAATGTGACGTATGTATAGTGTACGTGCTTTAAGTTTTGTATTTTTTTATTACTTCTTCAAGTTTCGTATTACAAAATATTGCTTCTTTTTGTATTGTTCTGTATCTCTTAGAACAATTTAAAGTTTTTAAATTTTAATTACCGAATACTGTTTCATTAAAGTTTTTTGTTTAAAATTTTGAAACGAGGAAGAGTGTGGAGTAAATTCTGTCCACTTTAGAATACCCACCTGAACGTAATATTAACAATATCTGTCCGTTCAATTTCTTTTGACTCTAAGCAAAAGAAAATTAAATTGTATGACAATTGTATACACTACACCAACTGTTTTTTGTACGGAAGTTGGCAAGTAAAGTTTTGACAAAATTTCATTAACTTAGTTTCATTATATAATAAGCTATTATTTTATTAATAATAGAAGTTATAACACCAAATAAATAAATTTTGATTTAAATTGTGGCCGAAAAATCAAACTACTTTTGGCAAAAATTCAGATATCTAGCTTTATTAACTATAGAATTATTTTCATATACACAGAAGTTGTGTATAACAGCTATTCGAACCTATATTCACCAACTAACTGGATTTCTATACAAAAATAACTTTTGTATTAAAAGTAATTTGTGAAAATTTTAGAATTCTAGCTCCTTTAATTTTTGAGTCATCGTGCATACGGCAGGATGGACGCGATACCACAAAGCTAAATCGATTTAATTTCTGATCCATATCTTTGAGCTTATATCAACTTGTCCTTCATTTTTACGCACAAACGTGATGCCAAATATAGCATACCCTTCGAATTAAGTTAGTACGAGTAAGAATGATGTCTTATAAATTTATTTTTAAATTAAAAAACAATGACTATGCATTTCGAAAATATGTATAATCAACTCTTAGTTACAATTTACTTAATTATATACGTAATATTAAAATATAACTATAAGTTTAACTCACCCAACCGGCCGTGAGACATAAACATGAAAAAAAAATCCAAGTTTTCAATTTATTAGATTTATCGACTTTCTTTGTTTTGTTAATCAAATAGAATTGAAATTAGTTATGCATCCTTTAAAGTAATTTTTTTTTTTTTTTTTTTACTGTGATAGGCTAAACAGCCTGACTATATATGTGCATGTCGGACCAGGGGAGATATGGAGACAGTTCATATATTAGAACTGATCAAATGAATTCCACATACAATTTAAACATGAGATAGTACTACGCCTTATAACATGTAGAAATGTCTTAGATTTTCAATAAATGCAGTTCTATTTTTGTTTATATTGTAATATTTTGTATTAGATTTATATGGTATTCTATATCAGTGAGTTATATTATTTAATTGAATTATTTGTTTACAATTTGTATTTGTTTATATTGTTATATTTATGTATTTTTTATTAAAGATATATAATTATTAATTATTAATTAAGCCATTAATTTGAACCCAAAGGCGAATGGTAGCTGAGTCGAGTTGAAAACCAGATAAAAGTTTTTTCATTTTCACTGGGATTCGAACCCGGGGCCTTTCGCATGAAAGGTTGGCACTCTAACCACTGTGCCACCCAGCCGATCAATTCGATCGCAACACTGACCTACTTCAAGGAATTCCCACACATGGCAAGGGTTCAAGACCAAGTGCCTTTTTAATACACTATGATATGTCTTTAGTTGTTTTAATTCACGGTTTCGAAACATTTATTCTGAGAACTGCATATAGTGTGTCATGTCATGACTGTCATCTGCATGCTCCATTAAATGTTTTCTTTTCTGACACAAAGTTCTTCATTTTACAGTTTGCAACTGAGTTTATATCCATATTTAATTTTTCATATCGCGGGTAAAAATTGAAAAAAATAGGAAATTAAAATGTTATAAACTAGGTACTACTCTAAAGTTCTTCAGATTTTTAAAATTTGTTTTTGGATAAGTTTTCCAGGTTCTAAAGGTATTTTTAATGCGATCCGACTAACATCGTAAGACTTACATAAAAACAAATCATTATCACGTGCTAAAAAAACTGTTTTTGTTTATAAATTTTGTTATATAATTGAAGGATATATATAAGTATACGGCACATATTATACAGAAGGTTTAAAAATAGTATCAACCTTAGTTTCAAGCTTTCAAATTTCACTTTTCCTATATAGATTTTGTTTTATTTAGTAAAAAAATTTTAATAATTGAAAATATGAATTATACAAATAACTTTTCAATACATTATCATTTTAAGTTTGAATTCTATTCCAGAAAGCTTATTAGAATAATGAAAACAAATTGAACTCTTAAATTAAATGTATGTATAAACATCACTATAGATATTTATATATATAGTGAAATATAAAATAATCTTTGACATGCGGTATACATTTAAAATATTCAGCATCAATGGCATTCACCTCAATATAATCATAGTAACACTAAAGGTACATAGTAAAAATATTTTGAAAGCAATTTTACCATTTTTAAATCCTTTATGTTAAATCTCTACAGATAATATATTATCAATTATTATTATCAATAAATAGAAAATCTTTAATTCATTTTAAATAGTTTATACGTGTTTTGAGTTTATTTATTTCTTGTTTTTCTAAAAATTTATATACAAAACAATATAAAGCATCCCTTTGGTACTCAAATCATTACTCAAAGTCCTATCGAATTTCAGTAAAATAAAAGAAATGGAGTAGAACTCTCTTATACCAAAATTCAAGTGATCTTTATTAATTTTAAATATAAAGCTTTTCAGCTCTCTTGAGAGGTGTGTGATAGGTAGCCGAGTTACTACTCCTTAAATTAAAACACATAAGACAAAGAACATTCCTCTACTAAATTTTAAGGTTCTATCTTTATTGATTTTGGAGATTATTTTCCTTTGGTTCGTTCAGGATTTTCTTAAATTTGAACCCTTGGTCCGATTTTGTTCATTTGCAAATCTTTTTGGACATTGCTAAATCGACTGTGGAGTTATTAATTATATTGCTTTTTTCGATATTTATTATAAATACCGTCCCAAAATTAGTATACTATACCAGTGACGAGGCGTAACACTTTCGAGAAGGGAAGCACACAAAGTAATATTTTTTATATAAAGAAAAGTAAGTAAGCTTTTTTTTTTTTTTTTATAAAGAGAATCTTCAAAAGATCCAATGAGTCCCGTAGCTAGACATTGCATGAAGTATTTTTATTGATTAAACCACACCCATCCTTTAGGTTAAACAATAACAAATAAATAAAATCAAATTATAAATTAAAACGAAAAAAAGAAATATTCTAATTTTTTAATTTTAGTTCAATGCGACGTTCTTGCAAAGCAAAATGATCTGTTACCCTACAATAAAAAGTTATTTCTTCGTTTTAAATTTTGAAGCAATAGTTTTTTTTACAGAAATTAAGGTTAAATTTGAAAGACGCGATTGCGAGCACCTGTTTCTTAGAAATGTTCTAATCCGTTTTAAACACGAAAACCATCTTTCTACTGATGGTGTTGAAACATGAAAGGTTAACATTAACTTTAATAATTTGAAAAATTCGGAAATGGACGAGTTAGGGACCTCTCTTTCAATTAAAAACTGAACAATTTCTTGAATATTTTTTATTTTTGAAATTTTGTCTTTGAAAACTACTTTTAGTTCACTTTTTAATCCTGAAATATCAAAAAAGCCTGGATAAAAATTTTGCAAATATTAGCTGGAAAACTTTTTTCAAATTCTGCATATTTGGTAGGATTCGAAAGTTTAAAAAAATCCCAAATAAGATAAAGAACTATATCTATTGCCTAGTTCAAGAAGTATTTGATTAATTATGGTCTTATAAATAAGAAAAAATTCTTTATTGGTAGAAAATTGGTAGAAATAGCTTTTATTACGTTTTTAAAGTTATTGAAAAACGAGGAAGATTATAGTTGCCCTTGTCAACTTTTAGATACCCGTGCATACCCACTATGGTGTATAAAATAAACCAAAATTTACTTCCTTATACATTTAACTCATTACACCATAATTTTGACGTAAAAAAAAAAAAAAAACATTACAAAAAAAATTAACAAAATTTTCATTCATTGTCCCATAACTTTAGCTTAAAAAAAAAAAAATGGTCCGAGTGATGTCCAACTTTGCCAAGTAACTTGCCCTATTACTTTACCTGTCCAATTTTAATTTTAACCTTGTAGCTTCACAGTTATTGAAAAAACTTTGTATGGCAGCCTCCCAAAAATGGGGCCGTAACATTTTGAAACTTCATATCAGTACTCGATTCATTATATAAATAACCGTGTGTAATTTTTATAGTCGTAGTATAATTAGTTTTGAAGAAATTCATATTGGTGCAAATAAGTTGTATGGCAGCCCCCTCGAAAATGGGGCCCTAACATTTTGAAACTTCATATGAGTGCTCGATTCATTATATAACTAACCGTGTGTAATTTTCAGCCTCGTAGTATAATTAGTTTTCAAGAAATTCATATTGGTGCAAAGAAGTTGTATGGAAGCTCCCCAAAAATGGGACCCTAACATTTTGAAACTTCATATAAGTGCTCGATTCATTATATAACTAACCGTGTGTTATTTTCATCCGCGTCGTATAATTAGTTTTGAAGAAATTCATATTGGTGCAAAGAAGTTGTATGGCAGCCCCCCGAAATGGGGCCCTAACATTTTGAAACTTCATATAAGTGCCGGAGTCATTATAAAACTAACCTTGTGTAATTTTCATCCCCGTAGTATAATTAGTTTTGAAGAAATTCATATTGGTGCAAAAAAGTTGTATGACAGCTCCCCGAAGCCTTGGTCCGATTTTAACCAAAAACAATAGGGAACCTAGAAATTGTCTAAAAATGACTTTGTGTGATTTTCAAGACTCTAGCCCTTTTAGTTTTTGAGTTATCGTGCTGACACACGGACGGACGGACGGACAGACACACATAGCTAGATCGATTCTGAGACGATACGTACCCTTGACACTATATCTAGCTCGTCTAGATCGATGCGTTACAAACGGAGGAGCAATTTGAATATACCCGATGTCATATATGTATGCACGGGTATAATAATGATAATAACAACAACAACATCAAGGAAATAATGAGTTGGATGTTTGCATTCTGTGTTGTATCAAACCTCTTTTTGTTTGAATGTTTGATTATTTTAAAAGTTACTACATAAAAATAAGAGAATAATGAATGAATGAATGCATTTCTTTTTTAAATATGTATATCACTATAGCTATAAAACATATATTTTTCTAACTTAATCTATTTTGTACGAAACGTCACCTATTTTTTTTATACCCATACGAACATAGTTCTAAGGGTAAAATAAATGTGCCATTACGTTTGTGGCGCAGAAAAAGAGGGGGTATAATTTACTTCTACTTAAAATTCTAAAACATAAATCTCTTTAAAAACAATAAAAAATTAATTAAATATATTGCATATCAAAGGATAAATTGCAATAATTTATTTTTCTTGAAAAATATAATGTTTTTTGATGTTTACAGTTAAACTTGTATCCATATAACTAATTTATAATGTGTAAATTAGTAAAATTGATTTGGCCATAAATCTAAACTACTTTTGCCAAAATTCCAGACACCCAGCTTTAATAAGAATTGAGTAATTCTCATATCAAAACAAGAAGTTGAAAGGCAGGTACTCGAGCACGTGGATAAAAATAGCTGGATTTCAATAGCGATGGCCGCTATTGCATAAAAATGAATTTGTGAAAATTTCGCTAAATCGATTAATTTTTTGATTCTGACCCGATCCATACCCTTGGGTCTATATCTACCCCCCTCCTTCTCTGCGTCACAATCATAATGACGAATTTAGTATACCCTTTGGACTGATAGTTAAGCGTGTATAAAAATGCTAATAGTATGCATCAATTTTTAGCTTACCAATTTAGTTTATATTAGAATTTTCTTTTCTAATCATATTTTTTCCAAAGTTTAAGTAAAATTCTTATTACTTTTAATATTTTATGATCATTAGACGTTGCTATAAAGTTCATGTAATTATCTTAATTTCTTTATTGCAAATTATGTTAAAACAAAGCTTAATTTTTATTATTTATATATTTAAATATTGACAAAACCAATATAAAGTTTAAAACATTTATTAACTTTTAATAATCGTTATATTTCCAATATAATCATTCGTGTAAGTAAAAATTGTGTAATAAACATAAACCAAAAACTCAAAATTATCCTTTTTTCAATAATCAAAAATTATTTACCAAAGCCTACACTTTTTAACCGGATTCATTGGCGAATTCAATGGACATTGATAAGCTTTTGAAAATTCTTCAAAGTTTTGTAGCGGCCCAAGAATTCTAAATTTACCAGGTGAATGTGTATCAGTTTCAAGAAGGTTTTCAATAGCTTCCGGTCGAATATCATCACACCATGTTTGGGCAAATGCAACAAAGAATAATTGTTTTGGTGACAAATTTAACCCTGGAATAACTTCGTTTTCCTTTTCTTCTGTACTTGCACCACCTAACCAATCACTGTATACTTTATAAGCTAATCTTATACCACCATTATCGGCAATATTTTCGGCATTCGTTAAATCGCCATTAACCGTTTTATTATTTATTTTATATTTACTATATTGATCAATAAAACATTGTGCTCGATCATTAAATTGTTTGTCAGAATTATCATTCCACCAATTTTTTATATTACCATCACCATCATATAAACGCCCGCCTGTGTCAAATCCATGTGTTAATTCATGACCAAAGATAAAACCAACGGCACCATAGTTTAGATTTTTTGAAAAATCTGCATGGTAAACCGGGGGTTGTAATATAGCAGCTGGAAATAAAATTCTATTTTTAGGTTGTTCAAAGAATGCATTAATTGTAGTTGGTAATGCTGGCCACTCCAATTTATCAATTTCTTTACCATATTTTTTTTTTTGTTTCAAATTATACAAACGTAGTAAATTTAATACATTTTCAAAATATTTTCCCTTATTGAAATCTAGACCCTCATAATATGTATTTAACTGGGTTTTGTTTAGAATAAAGTCTGGATAGCCAAGAGACAAAATAATTTTATCTACTTTTGCTTCTGCCAACGTTTTAACTTCGTTATCAATCCAATCATATGAATTTAAGTTGTCTCGAAAGGCTTTTAAAATAGATTGGCCAATTTTTAAAATATTCTCTTTAGATTTTTTATTAAATAGTTTTTTAACATATAGAGCACTGACTGCCATTCCAACACCATTATTTACTTCATCTGCACATATTAAATCCCGTACGGAATTTGTTTGATCAAATCCAGTAACTTCTTTTCTGAATTTGTTATTTGATGCGATAAATCTGTCATCTAAAAGTTAAATATTTATTTAATTTATTTAAATTTAAAATATGTTAAAATAAGTTTTCTTATAATTTTTAAAATTTTGTTACCTAAATAATCTAACAATTCTTGAATTGTGCGCCATGAAATGTAATTTGCTATAATTTTTTTTTCAGTGTTTATCAACAAATTGAATATTTCATCTGTTTTTGGAACTCCAAATACTACAATTTTATCATCATTATTTATATTAATGCTGTATATCTTTTGGATATATTGGTTCCAATTAAATTTTGGATATTTTTCATTTAATATACTAATTGTTACAGCATCATACATTTCCGGTACATTATAATGTTTTTGTCTAGGATCAGTGATATTTGCTAATTTTGTTTCTAAATCAATTATTTCATCAACAACGATTGGTATTTGCTCTTTTGGAGCACCTAGTAATTCGAATACCTCTGATATGAAAACACGATAACTATCTAAATGTGCTTTATTATAACTTTCTAAATAATCAGCATGACTAGTTAATCCTAATTTTGGATGAGTTAAATAAATGATATTGTTTTTGGCACCATGAAAATCATATGCAATTCCCGTCGAGAAAAAACTTTTTAATTGATATATAGATTGAAAAGCTAAAGCATCTTCTAAATGATAATTATCTGAAGACCATTTGTTACCATCTAATAATGGGAACCCTCCAATCTCTGATAAAAGTTTAATTATTGGTTCAGATCCACGTTTATTAACAGTTTCACGATCGATACAAGATGAATAAAATATGCCAACTTGTTCTTCAATATTAAAATCATCATTTTGAATTTCATTTTGTTTTTGAGATAAAATTTCTGCAAGAGATTTCTTTAATCTTTGATTTAATATTGCGAAAATATTAATTCTTGCATAATTAAATTGTGAACTGATTAGGTTTATCCAATTTCCACATGCATACTTATGAAAGTCTTCACATGGATCTGCAGTTTGATCCATATAACTTTTTAATAAAGAAAATTGATGTGATGGTTCAATTTTTATTTCTAAATTTTCTTTAAGCACCTTATTTTTGTTTAATTTATTGTAATTTGTTTTATGTTGTATTTCTAATGGTGACCCATAAACGTTAAATAACAAAATCAGTAGTAAGTTATATAGAAAAATTAATTTAATTTTTAACATTTTCTTTTTTGTCAACTTTGTTAGGCTACGGAATATGAAAAATTATTCAAATATTAATGTTGCATAATTGTAATACAAACACTTGTTGTTAGATGAAAAAATTTAAAAATAATAATTATTAGTTATAAATTTTCGTTAGTTTTTTAGTTTAAAACAAATGTATGATATAAATAACACTGATAACCTAAATTTTAAACTTAAATTGAAATAGAACAAATTAATGAAGATCAGTAATTTTGAGATTTTATTAAAATTAGTATTAAATCAATTTATATATTTATTAGTAGCCTTGATCCTGAAACATTTAGTTCAGTGTTTTAAATTCTTTTATATCTTTTGTAAGTTAAGGTTATTTTTTATTCTTTAACTGTGATATCATAAATTAGAAACATTATAATAATTTCTCTGATTTATAATAAAATTATGTTCAAAGCTTAACAAATTTGCGAAAAAGCGAATAAACTAAAAAATACTTGTAAAAAGCTTGATTAAAAAGGAAGAACTAAAGGTTTTAAAAAATTTAATATTCATTTCAAAATTAGAAATTAAAAATAAAACTAATTTTGAAAGCAATAAAAGTTATCGGATAATTAAGCACAGTTCACAGTTTAATTAAATGCAACTAACCCAAAAATTTTTAAAATTTAAAATTTCAAAGTAAAATTAAATCACTGTAAAATTAATTATTTACATATGGGAGCGTATGAAAATAAATATGTACAAAATCCATAAGTTTCGTAAAAACTGTAAGTTACAAAAACCGTGAATTGCAAAATCCATAAACTATAAAATCCGTACAATGATTAATTTTATTTTCAGCACTGAAAAACATTTGTTTTGCTTCAAGGAAACATTGCTTGATTTTTTACTATTTAGAAATATATCAGTTATTTATATTTGAAAAAATTGCAAATCTGCAAGTTATTTCGAATTTGAAAAGTTAAAGATTATTTAATATTATAATAATAATAATAATAATATATACTATATCTATCTATCTATCAAATTCCTATCTACCAAATATATCCGGCAAATTGGGGCTGTTGTGCAAGTATTTAAGCTTTTTTGTTCTAAAATTAAAACGGTTTCGGCCGATTGACTTCAAATTTTGCATACGTTTTCCTTTTTAATAATGGAGTTCACTCTACAAATAGACTTGGAATTGGTTAACCCATGTCGGCCAGGCGATCTAAAAATTTTTGGAAGCAAATTACCTTCAATTTTGCAAATACTGCTTTGGTCAAAGAGAAAATCTCAAAAAACTTTTTGTTGAGTTCCGTTAACCCATTGCGACGCAGTAGCCTTTTACTGATTTTTCCGATATTTTTTTCTAAATTAGAAAAGGTTTGACCGATTGACTTCAATTTAGTATGCGTGAAGTACCTTGAAAATGTAGTTGACTCTGTTAACAGGCTTGGTATTTGGTAATACACGTGAGTCCCACGGTTGATTAAAAAAAATTTTGGTAGTAAATTAGGTCCAATTTTGGGAAGTAGGTAATACTTCTTTGAATTAGGGAAAAGTTTAAAATATGTTATTGTCGAGTTCCTTTTTTTAAAACAGTTTAAACGATTATCTCTAATTTGCTTATACGTGGTGCTTAACGATTGATTTGAGGATGGTGGCCTTTCTGCGAAAAATGTTAACTGAATTAATATTTCTGCGCATTATTGATAACTAAAAGTTTCAAGTGAAATTTGATAAATTGATTAAAATAAGAATAATTCTAGAATAAATAAGAATAAAACTAGTTTCTAAAAATATAAATATAAATAATAAATATAAATGCATATAAATAATTTTTGTGTTCACTTTATTTCAATAACATCAACTTAAATTAAAGCTCCATTGAGAGGCAGATCAACACGCAACAGGTATAAGCTAGTTTTTCACTTCCGCCAAATTATTTGATAATAATAGAAGGATTCAATTAGAAAAGCTTAACCAGAAATATAGTTCAGATAAGACATTTTCTCTACAAGTAAGAAAATTAAAACAACAGCATTTTTGACTTCGTATTATATATATTTATTTATTTATTTTTTTATTAATTTATAATTATTACCAGGACAGGACAATTAGTACCAGGTAAATATTGCCTCATATTATTATAGATCTTTGCCTATTTTCATATGGGCTTTTTAAATTAAATACTTTGTATTTTTTTATAACTACAATATTATTTATTTTGTTTAAACATTATTTTTTTCAATAATTTTTTACAATTAAAAAAATTCATGATCCTTACGGGAATCGAACCCGCACTCCGTCGGTTATTAAGCTAAATGCTTACCCACTGACCAACCGAGGCTCCGCTGATATTTATAAATATTATGAAAAAATTTCCTGTGCGAATATTTCTTTTACTTTCCTGTGTGATAATAATAAAATTCAAAATTTTTTTGAAGATGTTTACCTTTATGGAAAAAGAGATTAAAAGGTAAACGTTGTGGTAATCCCGCATTTCCGCTATCTTTATGATCTGGAAACGAAAACATTATGCAAAACACAAAACAAACTTGAATGTTGGCTTAACTTTCAGATTTTGAAAATACGGATTTTGTAAAGGGATTTTGACTTCGGGATTTTAACTTAGGGATTTTCTAATAACGTATTCTGTAACCAACAGCTTACATATTTGTAAATTCTAATTTTTTTTTAATTCCATTAATTTAAATTTTTATTTTAAACTAAAATATTCTAAAAAGTATACAAGAGCTATTATAATACATTAACAAAAAACTATCAATATCCTTCTTTAAAGGATATCCGCCTTTAATTATTTTAGAAAAAAAAAATTTAACCTAAATTAGAAGTAATTTTGCCGTTGGTTAAAAAAACAAATCTCTCTTTGGAAAACTTTTATAGATTTTTATTTAAGGCAGAAATTTTTAGCCAGTATTCCAAACTTTAGAAAGAGAGGTATATAGTATATTGTCATTAGGAGATAAAGAGTAAAATGATTTCTTTTTATGGCAGCGTTTTATGCCATTTTTGTAAATGAAATTTAAAACCTTTCATCAATTTTCTATTTAAAAAATTTCTATTTATATTTATTAGTTAAAAATAAATGGTTTTACCATTTTTTACATATATTTAAAAGGAATAAAACCTAAAAAAAAACAAAAATCGATTTTTAACACTAAAGTGGAATTAAGTACATAAAATAATTATATAGTGAACAATATTTCTAAAGTGAATGTTAATATTTTTCTGAAAGTATAGAACTTTCTTTTCTAAAAGTATAAAAAGTTAATTTAAGTTTTATTTAGGAAACTTTTTTTTACACAAAATGAATAAGAAAACTATTGCTGTTGCAATAATAAATTTGATTGCTGATGTGGATGAGGATTTTCAAAAAACAAAGGTAAACATTTTTATTTTCATATTTAATGGTTTATTTGATTTTATGGTGAAAAAATATTAAAATAAATATAAAACTTTGTTTATTTTTTTTTAATCCCTATCTAATCTAAAAGTTATGGGATTATTTCATACGTACGTACAAATGAGCGCAATACAAGTGGATGAACTATTATTGCTATCTGAACCAGTTATAACGAAGCAGCGAGTTCTTAGAGTTCCTATAAGCGCTAACTTTCGATTAGTAATTAATTACACTAAGGTTTATAAAGCAAATTTATATTGTTGTAATTTTTAATTATTTAGCCACTTAATTTTAATTTTTAGATATTTAACCACTGGAGAATCTCAAAGAAGCTTGTGGTTAGCTTACAAGTGTACACCAACAGCAATACACTTTATTATAAAAGAAACAACAACAGCAACCATTGAGGTTTTAAAGGATCAAGTTTTTATGACCATAAATTAACAAAATTTTAAAACGGTCGCTGAAAGTTTTCAAACTCAATGAAATTTTCCTCATTAGCCCAGGTTCAATTAATGTAAAACACTTCAAGATTCAAGTAAGCAATTGATTTAAATATTTTAGTAATATAAAATTTAATTTCTCTAAAAATTTTTAGGCGCCACCGAAGTCATGATCGGATTATTTCAATTATAAGAAATCCCATTCGCTTGTCCTGATAGCAATTTGCGATCACAATTTTAACTTTATAATATGTGACGTAGGAACTTCAGAACGCCAAAGCGATGGAAAAATTTTCCGGCATTCAGTTCTCGGAAAAAAAATTTATCAAAATTCTCCCCCGTAAATAAAAAATATTAAATTAATTGTATATTATTTTTTCCTATTTAATATATTTTAGAACTACAATCCCATTTGATGTGTGGTCTGAATTTAAAGACGTGATTGAAGTGTTTGTTGCAGATGATGGTTCACCTTGACAAAAAATTTGGTGAAACCGTACATCAAACTAATTTGACACAAGCCCAAAGAATTTTCAATTATCGTTTAAGCATAGCTCGTCGCATAATTGAAAATGCTTTTGGCATTCTATCATACAAACCGTACATCAAATTAATTTGACACAAACACAAAGAATTTTCAATTATCGTTTAAGCAGAGCTCGTCGCATAATTGAAAATGCTTTTATGCAGTAAATGGAGGATTTTTTCGATCTCCAATTATTCCAAAATTGGGCACCATTGGGTAGTTAACTTAAGTTGACGCTAGGTGTGGTCGTAATTGTAAACTTTTTGACGTAAAATATGCCATTTGATATTTATTATGATTTTAAGATCAAACAATTTGCAATCAGTAGAAATTCAATTTACAAATAAATTTTTGTGGTCGTAAAAGTAAATTTTTTAGTTTTGCAATGGATATAAAACCAACAGATTGTTTATGTTTTCCACTTTTGAAATGAGTTTCCATAGCTAATCTTGTACAAATTAGTAGTTTTAAGGTTGATGTGTCCCACAACAAACTTTGTGACTCACATTCAGTTTCACTCCTGTTAATTTAAATTTAAATTAATTTACAAAAAAAGACATAATATTTTCTTACTTACATTATTAATCATAAAAATAAAACAACGCTAAACGCTCAAAAAACTGTAGCTTACTACTTTGTAAACTGATTGTTAATAAAAAATTTAGTTTGCATAGTTGACATTTACTTTACACATATTTCACATTTACGACCAGGTTTAGTTAGCAATGATTTTTTACATAATTTTTGGTCGTAAATTCAAAATATGCATATTGACAGCAAATTTATATTTACGACCATAAGAATAATAAATGAAAATTGTTTTTTGTAATTCAGGTGGAAAACATCCTAATGTCATGTGTATGCTTATACAAATGGCTTCAAAAACAGAGATGCAGAAATTTTTTTAATTCGGGTCTGGTGGATGTTGAATAAAATGGAAAAATAGTTTGATGGATATTGGAGGACAGAGTCAAACAATTAGGAATCACTTTAAAGATTTGGCAATCTCAAATTTTCCATCACTATTCTGCGAAATATGTTCTACATTATATGTACATGACATTGTAATATATAATAATGGCAAAATATAGTAATAAAGAGATGTTTGAATTTTTGTTATGGTGTTTGTCCTGGGATTACTATAATCAGAATTAAAAAAAAAAAAAATTTAACGTACCTTTTGGCATATAATTAATATTCATTTTTATAGTTTATACTTTATAGTATAGAATATAGATAGTAACACTTCTTCGATCTTATCATTGTCATCTTTATTGAACTGACTTAAAATGGTAAATTCCTTTTTCTTATTTAATTTTAATTTTAGGAAATTCACCTACATAATGCATTCGAAAAACAAATTTTAAAAAACCGCGCAGTGCGAAAATTGGTTTTAAAAACTCAACTAGCGCTATAAGAAACCGCGCAGTGGGAGGGATTTTTGTATGTAATTATTTATTCACAAACAAAATTTTAAAAAATAATTACTTTTGAATTTGAAAATTCAATAACAAATTTCAAAAAACTAACTGAAATGTCAAATAAAGTTTAAACTTTAAATGTCTAGTTTTCGATTGTTTTTTTTGTTTATTTACATTATCTTGTTTCTTTACAAAATTCAAATGTCATGTATCATAATCTACATTATTTCAGATCAAATTCACGTAGTTCTATCAGCGTCACCTTAGTCTATTATTTCATAGTTTTGTTTTTTTTTGCTTCATTGTGTGCTCTCAACTTTGGTTTGCTCTTTCATAGCATGGGTGGCATCGTAAATGTCGTGAAAAAAACTTCAACCTGATACAAGGTGAAAATAACACAATGTAAAATTTCTGCGCACATTGTGTCGAAAATGCAATGTATTTTGTTTACAATTCCGATTACGTAGAAATGAAATGTCAAAAATTTTAACAATATACGTTCCCGATACGTTCGTTTCGTGCTGTATTTATTTTATTTTGCTGCTTCACCTAGGTTTTTTCATTTCTGTCGAAATAACGATTTTATCCTTTAGCAATATCTATATTTTTAAATCATGATTTATTGAAATACAAATCAGAAAAATATACACATACTTACATTTTAAACGTTTTTTATTAAGAAAAAAACACAAATTCTTTTTTAATTTAAATTAAATAACGTCAACCTCATTCGATACAAACTGTAAAAAGGAATGCAATTCCAATCACATTTCCAAAAAGTTTCTCTTTTTATTGGAGAATGTGAAGGATTGAAAATGGGTGATTGAATTGTGTATCTGAAACTTTGACAACAGAAGTTAAGTTAATTTTTTTTTACTCTTATGTTCGTTTCAAACATTCTACTCTTCTATCTTCCTGCGGTAGGAGCATGTAAACATTTGCATTTTATAAATTTTTTATAAATTTTTATACCCGTATGACTGTCAAAGGGTATAATAAATTTGCCATTACGTTTGTGACGCAGAGAAGGAGGGGGGGGGGGGGGGCGGGGGTAGATATAGACTCAAGTGTATGGATCG
This sequence comes from Dolichopus griseipennis, assembly GCA_963082915.1. Taxonomy (NCBI): domain Eukaryota; kingdom Metazoa; phylum Arthropoda; class Insecta; order Diptera; family Dolichopodidae; genus Dolichopus; species Dolichopus griseipennis. The sequence goes on along the minus strand of OY720441.1, from coordinate 25,129,655 downwards.
GATCAGAATCGAAAAATAAATCGATTTAGCTATGTATGTCCGTCCGTCTGTCCGTCTGTCCGTCCGTCCGTCTGTCCGTCCGTCCGTCTGTCCGTCCGTCCGCACGATAACTCAAAAACTAAAGGAGCTAGGATCTTGAAATTTTCGCAAATTCGTTTTTTTGCAATAGCCGTCATCGCTATTTAAATCCAGCCATTTTGATCCATGGGTTCGGGTAGCTGCTATACAACTTCTTATTTTATATGAGCATTACTCTATACCTATTGAAGTTGGGTGTCTGAAATTTTGCCAAAAATAGTTTAGTGTAATGGCCAAAGTTACTGCAAAATTTGGTTGCTCTACTGCCAAGAGTTCGAGTAGCTGCCATACAACTTCTTCTTTTATAAGAGCATTACACTACACCTAATAAATCTGATATGTTTGAAATTTTGTCAAAAGTAATTAATGTTTATAATAATAATGATATAATGTTTATATAACGGTCATACGGGTATCCCAGAGTTGACACAGTCTACTCTACTACACTCTTCCTCGTTTTTAATAAAAATTTTTTGAAAACTGTTCTAAAAACTTCTTGGATTGGATTTTAGATTAAGATTAAGAAAATTTTAGATTTAGATTAACATTCTTGGTGTAGATATTATTTGCATCAAATGACGTGCTATCAATTTTAAAAAATAGCGTAACAAGATAGGTGTTAATAAAAAATAAATACCACCACACCAGGTTTTGTATATATTATGTTGACAACAAATTGTTACTACCACATTAAAATCCCGCTGAACAAAAATACCAAAATGATTTTGTATCCAACTGAAGCCTCTCCTACTTTTTTGACTTTATTATTTATTTTTTATATGCACAAAGTATTTAAAATAATGAGGTTAAAATAATGAGGACAGCCACTCCCTAACGCTTCGAAATTATTATAATTCTGAATTTTTTATGTTCAACTCTTAGATCCTTCCTTATTTATTTTTTATTAATATATGTCAGCAGTACAGTATTTGAAATCAAAGATTGTAAAAAACTCTTAACCTTTTTAATACATCATTGAATAATATTGTTAAAGAATAAAAATAAAAGACTAAGACTTACAAGAATTTTTATTTAAAATTCTTTCAATTATTTTAAAAATAAGGTATAGATAGCTAATTCATATTTAAAACTAAAAAAATTACAGTCCTAACTAAATAACTACAATCCTACAGTTTTATTTTCATTGACAAGTTGGAAAATGAATTCTATAGATTTCATAAAATCGGCATATAAAAGTTCTCTATTTTGGGCTTTTCAAAAAATCTTACTGAAACACATCTTTAAGAGTATTTATTCATATAGTTAATTCACTCAAAATATAAGTTTTAGGTTTTTGCTTTCTACATATTCTTTTTTTTATTAATTTTTCTTTTTATAATTTTTGAAGCAAATTATTAACCGCAAATGGAATAAATACGTCGTTTAACCGATCGATAAGTTTCTTGCTTAAATTATTAGAAGAGGAAATTTACACTATGATAGAACTTATCACTTCTTTCTGATATTTTTATAGTTTTATAAAACAACTCCATTTTTGGGTGTAAGAACAGTTTCCAGAATAGTTCTTATACCAACTTATATTTTACCATATTTTATAATCATAATCATCAGTTATATACTTATAACTTATGGCACGTTGACCTTAATCATCTTAATTTCTTTATTTCAAATATGATTAAATTTATTTAAAAACTTTAAAATTTAATGAACTAATATAAAATTTAAAATATTAACTAAAGTTTAACATAGTTTTTAGTTTAACTCAAAATTACAATTAAAATTAATACAAACATTTTTGTTCACTAATGTTTTTTACCAAAAACTACACTTTTTAACCGGATTCATTGGCGAATTCAATGGACATTGATAAGCTTTTGAAAATTCTTCAAAGTTTTGTAGCGGCCCGAGAATTCTAAATTTACCAGGTGGATGTGGATCAGTTTCAAGAAGGTTTTCAATAGCTTCCAGTCGAATATCATCACACCATGTTTGGGCAAATGCAACAAAGAATAACTGTTCTGGTGACAAATTTAAACCTGGAATAACTTCGTTTTTCTTCTCTTCTTTACTTGCTCTGCTTAACCATTCCGTATATACTTTATAAGCTAACCTTATACCACCATTATCAGCAATATTTTCTCCTTTTGTTAAATCGCCATTAACAGTTTTATTATTAATTTTATATGTACCATATTGATCAATAAAACATTGTGCACGATCATTAAACTGTTGGTTAGAATTATCATTCCACCAATTTTTCATATTACCATCACCATCATATAAACGCCCGTCTGTGTCAAATCCATGTGTTAATTCATGACCAAAGATATAACCAACGGCACCATAGTTTAGATTTTTTGAAAAATCTGCATGGTAAACCGGGGGTTGTAATATAGCAGCTGGAAATAAAATTCTATTTTTAGATTGTTCAAAGAATGCATTAATTGTAGTTGGTATTACTGGCCACTCCAATTTATCAATCTTTTTACCAAATTTTTTTTCTTGTTTCAAATTATAAAAACGTAGTAAATTTAATATATTTTCAAAATATTTTCCCTTATTGAAATGTAGACCATCATAGTATGTATTTAACTGGGTTTTATTTAAAATAAAATCTGGATACCCAAGAGACAAAGTAGTTTTATCCACTTTTTCTTCTGCCAACGTTTTTATTTCATTATCAATCCAATCATATGAGTTTATGTTATCACGAAATGCTTGTAAAATAGATTGGCCAATTTTTAAAATATTCTCTTTAGATTTTTTATTAAATAGTTTTTTAACATATAGAGCACTGACTGCCATTCCAACACCACTATTTACTTCTTTTGCACATATTAAATCCCGTGCGGAATTTGTTTGATCAAACCCAGTAACTTCTTTTCTGAATTTGTTATTTGATGCGATAAATCTGTCATCTAAAAGTTAAATATTTTATACGTTTATTTAAATTTAAAATATGTTAAAATAAGTTTTCTTACAATTTTTAAAAATTTTTTACCTAAATAATCTAACAATTCTTGAATTGTGCGCCATGAAATGTAATTTGCTATAATTCTTTTTTCTGTGTTTATCAACAAATTGAATATTTCGTCTGTTTTTGGAACTCCAAATACTACAATTTTATCATCATTATTTATATTAATGCTGTATATCTTTTGGATATATTGGTCCCAATTAAATGTTGGATATTTTTCATTTAATATACTAATTGTTACAGCATCATACATTTCCGGTACATTATAATGTTTTTGTCTAGGATCAGTGATATTTGCTAATTTTGTTTCTAAATCAATTATTTCATCAACAACGATTGGTATTTGCTCTTTTGGAGCACCTAGTAATTCGAATACCTCTGATATGAAAACACGATAACTATCTAAATGTGCTTTATTATAACTTTCTAAATAATCAGCATGACTAGTTAATCCTAATTTTGGATGAGTTAAATAAATGATATTGTTTTTGGCACCATGAAAATCATATTCAATTCCCGTCGAGAAAAAACTTTTTAATTGATATATAGATTGAAAAGCTAAAGCATCTTCTAAATGATAATTATCTGTAGACCATTTGTTACCATCTAATAATGGGAACCCACAAATCTCTGATAAAAGTTTAATTATTGATTCAGATCCACGTTTATTAATAGTTTCACGATCTATACAAGATGAATAAAATATGCCAACTTGTTCTTCAATATTAAAATCATCATTTTGAATTTCATTTTGTGTTTCAGATAAAATTTCTGCAAGAGATTTCTGTAATCTTTGATTTAATATTGCCAAAATATTAATTTTTGCATAATTAAATTGTGAACTGATTAGGTTTATCCAATTTCCACATGCATACTTATGAAAGTCTTCACATGGATCTGCAGTTTGATCCATATAACTTTTTAATAAAGAAAATTGATGTGATGGTTCAATTTTTATTTCTAAATTTTCTTTAAGGAGCTTATTTTTGTTTAATTTATTGTAATTTGTTTTATGTTGTATTTCTAATGGTGACCCATAAACGTTAAATAACAAAATCAGTAGTAAGTTATATAGAAAAATTAATTTAATTTTTAACATTTTCTTTCTTGTCAACTTTGTTAGGCTATGGAATATGAAAAATTATTCAAATATTAATGTTGCATAATTGTAATACAAACACTTATTGTTAGAAAGAAGAAAATAATAATTATTAGTTAGAAATTTTCGTTAGTTTTTTAGTTTAAAACAAATGTATGATATAAATAACACTGATAACCTAAATTTTAAATTTAAATTGAAATAGAACAAATTAATGAAGATCAGTAATTTTGAGATTTTATTAAAATTAGTATTAAATCAATTTATATATTTATTAGTAGCCTTGATCCTGAAACATTTAGTTCAGTGTTTTAAATTCTTTTATCTCTTGTAAGTTAAGGTTATTTTTTATTCTTGAACTGTGATATCATAAATTAGAAACATTATAACAATTTCTCTAATTTATAATAAAATTATGTTCAAAGCCTAATAAATTTGCGAAAAAGCGAATAAACTAAAAAATACTTGTAAAAAGGTTGATTAAAAAGGAAGAACTAAAGGTTTTAAAAAATTTAATATTCATTTCAAAATTAGATATTAAAAATAAAACTAATTTTGAAAGCAATAAAAGTTATCGGATAATTAAGCACAGTTCACAGTTTAATTAAATGCAACTAACCCAAAAATTTTTAAAATTTAAAATTTCAAAGTAAAATTAAATCACTGTAAAATTAATTATTTACATATGGGAGTGTATGAAAATCAATATGTACAAAATCCATAAGTTTCGTAAAAACTGTAAGTTACAAAAACCGTGAATTGCAAAATCCATAAACTATAAAATCCGTACAATGATTAATTTTATTTTCAGCACTTGTTTTGCTTTAAGGAGACATTGCTTGATTTTTTACTATTTTGAAATAATATATCAGTTAGTTATATTTGAAAAAATTGCAAATCTGCAAGTTATTTCGAATTTGAAAAGTTAAAGATTATTTAATATTATAATAATAATAATAATAATAATAATATATACTATATATTATATCTTTCAAATTTCTATCTATCAAATATATCCGGCAAATTGGGGCTGTTGTGCAAGTATTTAAGCTTTTTTGTTCTAAAATTAAAACGGTTTCGGCCGATTGACTTCAACTTTTGCATACGTTTTCCTTTTTAAGAATGGAATTCACTCTACAAATAGACTTGGAATTAGTTAACCCATGTCGGCCAGGCGATTGGTCTAAAAATTTTTGGAAGCAAATTACCTTCAATTTTGCAAATACTGCTTTGGTCAAAGAGAAAATCTAAAAAAACTTTTTGTTGAGTTCCGTTAACCCATTGCGGCGCAGCAGCCTTTTCCTGATTTTTCCGATATTTTTTTTCTAAATTAGAAAAGGTTTGACCGATTGACTTCAATTTAGAATGCGTGAAGTACCTTGAAAGTGGAGTTGACTCTGTTAACAGGCTTGGTATTTGGTAACAAATGTCGGTCCCACGGTTTATTAAAAAAAATTTTGGTAGTAAATTAGGTACAATTTTGGGAAGTTCGAGTTCTTTTTTTTAAAACAGTTTAAACGATTATCTCTAATTTGCTTATACGTGGTGCTTAACGATTGATTTGAGGATGGTGGGCTTTCTGCAAATAATGTTAACTGAATTAATATTTCTGCGCATTATTGATAATTAAAAGTTTCAAGTGAAATTTGATAAATTGATTAAAATAAGAATAATTCTAGAATAAATAAGAATAAAACTCGTTTATAAAAAATATAAATATAAATAATAAATATAAATGCATATAAATAATTGTTGTGTTCACTTTATTTCAATAACATCAACTTAAATTAAAGCTCCATTGAGAGGCGGATCAACACGCAACAGGCATTAGATAGTTACTATATAATAAATAGTAATCTAAATAAAAAAACATAAAATAAAATAATAATGAATGTTAACATTTTGAAATCAAATAAGGGAAAAATTAAAAAACAACAAATTGGGAATGTGAAAGAAGATAATAAAAGTTTTGTGGACGTTTAACAACTTTTAATAACAAAATAAAACGAGGTCCGACTATCCAAAATCACGATCCTATGACATCATCCTCTGTAATTTTACAAACTAATAATTTTTTGAAATATGAAGCTAAATACACAGAAGCACGAATATCGTCAATGAATCAATAACAATATGTGGTCAACCATGTATTATTTATTTACCTTCAAAAAGTGCACAAAAAATAAAAATTATTAAAGGAAGATAAATTCAAGTATGAATTATCGAATCAATAAAATTAGAAGATTGTCAGATACCTAAATATTTAAGAAAAATTCTATGAAAATATTTAATTTAGAAATTTCCAAGTGCGAAATTCAAGGAATCATTTTTTCACTTCCGCCAAATTATTTGAAAATAATAGAAGGATTCAATTAGAAAAGTTAAATCAGAAGCATAGTTCAGATAAGACATTTTCTCTACAGATAAGAAAATTAAAACAACAGCATTTTTGACTTCGGAATATATACATTTATTTATTTATTAATTTATAATTATTATCAGGACAGGACAATTAGTACCAGCTAAATATTGCCTCATATTATTATAGATCTTTGCCTATTTTCATATGGGCTCTTTAAATTAAATACTTTGTATTTTTTTATAACTACAATATTATTTATTTTGTTTAAACATTATTTTTTTCAATAATTTTTTACAATTAAAAAAATTCATGATCCTTACGGGAATCGAACCCGCACTCCGTCGGTTATTAAGCTAAATGCTTACCCACTGACCAACCGAGGCTCCGCTGATATTTATAAATATTATGAAAATATTTCCTGTGCGAATATTTCTTTTACTTTCCTGTGTGATAATAATAAAATTCAAAATTTTTTTGAAGATGTTTACCTTTATGGAAAAAGAGATTAAAAGGTAAACGTTGTGGTAATCCCGCATTTCCGCTATCTTTATGATCTGGAAACGAAAACATTATGCAAAACACAAAACAAACTTGAATGTTGGCTTAACTTTCAGATTTTGAAAATACGGATTTTGTAAAGGGATTTTGACTTCGGGATTTTAACTTAGGGATTTTCTAATAACGTATTCTGTAACCAACAGCTTACATATTTGTAAATTCTAATTTTTTTTTAATTCCATTAATTTAAATTTTTATTTTAAACTAAAATATTCTAAAAAGTATACAAGAGCTATTATAATACATTAACAAAAAACTATCAATATCCTTCTTTAAAGGATATCCGCCTTTAATTATTTTAGAAAAAAAAAATTTAACCTAAATTAGAAGTAATTTTGCCGTTGGTTAAAAAAACAAATCTCTCTTTGGAAAACTTTTATAGATTTTTATTTAAGGCAGAAATTTTTAGCCAGTATTCCAAACTTTAGAAAGAGAGGTATATAGTATATTGTCATTAGGAGATAAAGAGTAAAATGATTTCTTTTTATGGCAGCGTTTTATGCCATTTTTGTAAATGAAATTTAAAACCTTTCATCAATTTTCTATTTAAAAAATTTCTATTTATATTTATTAGTTAAAAATAAATGGTTTTACCATTTTTTACATATATTTAAAAGGAATAAAACCTAAAAAAAAACAAAAATCGATTTTTAACACTAAAGTGGAATTAAGTACATAAAATAATTATATAGTGAACAATATTTCTAAAGTGAATGTTAATATTTTTCTGAAAGTATAGAACTTTCTTTTCTAAAAGTATAAAAAGTTAATTTAAGTTTTATTTAGGAAACTTTTTTTTACACAAAATGAATAAGAAAACTATTGCTGTTGCAATAATAAATTTGATTGCTGATGTGGATGAGGATTTTCAAAAAACAAAGGTAAACATTTTTATTTTCATATTTAATGGTTTATTTGATTTTATGGTGAAAAAATATTAAAATAAATATAAAATTTTGTTTATTTTTTTTTAATCCCTATCTAATCTAAAAGTTATGGGATTATTTCATACGTACGTACAAATGAGCGCAATACAAGTGGATGAACTATTATTGCTATCTGAACCACTTATAACGAAGCAGCGAGTTCTTAGAGTTCCTATAAGCGCTAACTTTCGATTAGTAATTAATTACACTAAGGTTTATAAAGCAAATTTATATTGTTGTAATTTTTAATTATTTAGCCACTTAATTTTAATTTTTAGATATTTAACCACTGGAGAATCTCAAAGAAGCTTGTGGTTAGCTTACAAGTGTACACCAACAGCAATACACTTTATTATAAAAGAAACAACAACAGCAACCATTGAGGTTTTAAAGGATCAAGTTTTTATGACCATAAATTAACAAAATTTTAAAACGGTCGCTGAAAGTTTTCAAACTCAATGAAATTTTCCTCATTAGCCCAGGTTCAATTAATGTAAAACACTTCAAGATTCAAGTAAGCAATTGATTTAAATATTTTAGTAATATAAAATTTAATTTCTCTAAAAATTTTTAGGCGCCACCGAAGTCATGATCGGATTATTTCAATTATAAGAAATCCCATTCGCTTGTCCTGATAGCAATTTGCGATCACAATTTTAACTTTATAATATGTGACGTAGGAACTTCAGAACGCCAAAGCGATGGAAAAATTTTCCGGCATTCAGTTCTCGGAAAAAAAATTTATCAAAATTCTCCCCCGTAAATAAAAAATATTAAATTAATTGTATATTATTTTTTCCTATTTAATATATTTTAGAACTACAATCCCATTTGATGTGTGGTCTGAATTTAAAGACGTGATTGAAGTGTTTGTTGCAGATGATGGTTCACCTTGACAAAAAATTTGGTGAAACCGTACATCAAACTAATTTGACACAAGCCCAAAGAATTTTCAATTATCGTTTAAGCATAGCTCGTCGCATAATTGAAAATGCTTTTGGCATTCTATCATACAAACCGTACATCAAATTAATTTGACACAAACACAAAGAATTTTCAATTATCGTTTAAGCAGAGCTCGTCGCATAATTGAAAATGCTTTTATGCAGTAAATGGAGGATTTTTTCGATCTCCAATTATTCCAAAATTGGGCACCATTGGGTAGTTAACTTAAGTTGACGCTAGGTGTGGTCGTAATTGTAAACTTTTTGACGTAAAATATGCCATTTGATATTTATTATGATTTTAAGATCAAACAATTTGCAATCAGTAGAAATTCAATTTACAAATAAATTTTTGTGGTCGTAAAAGTAAATTTTTTAGTTTTGCAATGGATATAAAACCAACAGATTGTTTATGTTTTCCACTTTTGAAATGAGTTTCCATAGCTAATCTTGTACAAATTAGTAGTTTTAAGGTTGATGTGTCCCACAACAAACTTTGTGACTCACATTCAGTTTCACTCCTGTTAATTTAAATTTAAATTAATTTACAAAAAAAGACATAATATTTTCTTACTTACATTATTAATCATAAAAATAAAACAACGCTAAACGCTCAAAAAACTGTAGCTTACTACTTTGTAAACTGATTGTTAATAAAAAATTTAGTTTGCATAGTTGACATTTACTTTACACATATTTCACATTTACGACCAGGTTTAGTTAGCAATGATTTTTTACATAATTTTTGGTCGTAAATTCAAAATATGCATATTGACAGCAAATTTATATTTACGACCATAAGAATAATAAATGAAAATTGTTTTTTGTAATTCAGGTGGAAAACATCCTAATGTCATGTGTATGCTTATACAAATGGCTTCAAAAACAGAGATGCAGAAATTTTTTTAATTCGGGTCTGGTGGATGTTGAATAAAATGGAAAAATAGTTTGATGGATATTGGAGGACAGAGTCAAACAATTAGGAATCACTTTAAAGATTTGGCAATCTCAAATTTTCCATCACTATTCTGCGAAATATGTTCTACATTATATGTACATGACATTGTAATATATAATAATGGCAAAATATAGTAATAAAGAGATGTTTGAATTTTTGTTATGGTGTTTGTCCTGGGATTACTATAATCAGAATTAAAAAAAAAAAAAATTTAACGTACCTTTTGGCATATAATTAATATTCATTTTTATAGTTTATACTTTATAGTATAGAATATAGATAGTAACACTTCTTCGATCTTATCATTGTCATCTTTATTGAACTGACTTAAAATGGTAAATTCCTTTTTCTTATTTAATTTTAATTTTAGGAAATTCACCTACATAATGCATTCGAAAAACAAATTTTAAAAAACCGCGCAGTGCGAAAATTGGTTTTAAAAACTCAACTAGCGCTATAAGAAACCGCGCAGTGGGAGGGATTTTTGTATGTAATTATTTATTCACAAACAAAATTTTAAAAAATAATTACTTTTGAATTTGAAAATTCAATAACAAATTTCAAAAAACTAACTGAAATGTCAAATAAAGTTTAAACTTTAAATGTCTAGTTTTCGATTGTTTTTTTTGTTTATTTACATTATCTTGTTTCTTTACAAAATTCAAATGTCATGTATCATAATCTACATTATTTCAGATCAAATTCACGTAGTTCTATCAGCGTCACCTTAGTCTATTATTTCATAGTTTTGTTTTTTTTTGCTTCATTGTGTGCTCTCAACTTTGGTTTGCTCTTTCATAGCATGGGTGGCATCGTAAATGTCGTGAAAAAAACTTCAACCTGATACAAGGTGAAAATAACACAATGTAAAATTTCTGCGCACATTGTGTCGAAAATGCAATGTATTTTGTTTACAATTCCGATTACGTAGAAATGAAATGTCAAAAATTTTAACAATATACGTTCCCGATACGTTCGTTTCGTGCTGTATTTATTTTATTTTGCTGCTTCACCTAGGTTTTTTCATTTCTGTCGAAATAACGATTTTATCCTTTAGCAATATCTATATTTTTAAATCATGATTTATTGAAATACAAATCAGAAAAATATACACATACTTACATTTTAAACGTTTTTTATTAAGAAAAAAACACAAATTCTTTTTTAATTTAAATTAAATAACGTCAACCTCATTCGATACAAACTGTAAAAAGGAATGCAATTCCAATCACATTTCCAAAAAGTTTCTCTTTTTATTGGAGAATGTGAAGGATTGAAAATGGGTGATTGAATTGTGTATCTGAAACTTTGACAACAGAAGTTAAGTTAATTTTTTTTTACTCTTATGTTCGTTTCAAACATTCTACTCTTCTATCTTCCTGCGGTAGGAGCATGTAAACATTTGCATTTTATAAATTTTTTATAAATTTTTTTTAATAAAACTTCTTGGATTGGATTTTAGATTAAGATTAAGAAAATTTTAGATTTAGATTAACATTATTGGTGTAGATATTATTTGCATCAAATGAAGTGCTATCAATTTTAAAAAATAGCGTAACAACATAGGTGTTAATAAAAAGTAAATACCACCACACCAGGTTTTGTATATATTATGTTGACAACAAATTGTTACTACCACATTAAAATCCCGCTGAACAAAAATACCAAAATGATTTTGTATCCAACTGAAGCCTCTCCTACTTCTTTGACTTTATTATTTATTTTTTATATGCACAAAGTATTTAAAATAATGAGGTTAAAATAATGAGTACAGCCACTCCCTAACGCTTCGAAATTATTATAATTCTGAATTTTTTATGTTCAACTCTTAGATCCTTCCTTATTTATTTTTTATTAATATATGTCAACAGTAAAGTATTTGAAATCAAAGATTGTAAAAAAACTCTTAACCTTTTTAATACATTATTGAATAATATTGTTAAAGAATAAAAATAAAAGACTAAGACTTACAAGAATATTTTTTTTAAATTCTTTCAATTATTTTAAAAATATGGTAAAGATAGCTAATTCATATTTAAAACTAAAAAAATTACAGTCCTAACTAAATTACTACAATCTTACAGTTTTATTTTCATTGACAAGTTGGAAAATGAATTCTATAGATTTCATAAAATCGGCATATAAAAGTTCTCTATTTTGAGCTTTTCAAAAAATCTTACTGAAACACATCTTTAAGAGTATTATTCATATAGTTAATTCACTCAAAATATAAGTTTTAGGTTTTTGCTTTCTACATATTCTTTTCTTTATTAATTTTTCTTTTTATAATTTTTGAAGCAAATTATTAACCGCAAATGGAATAAATACGTCGTTTAACCGATCGATAAGTTTTTTGCTTAAATTATTAGAAGAGGAAATTTGCACTATGATAGAAGTTATCACTTCTTTCTGATATTTTTATAGTTTTATAAAACAACTCCATTTGTTCGCAGAACATAAGTTTTTAACATTATAAACTTAACATTTATATTTATAACAACTTTTATATATATTAACTAATTTTAATATTGTTTATTTCTTAATTGTTTAACGTACATTTTTGCTTATTATGCACATTTCTTTGTAATATAATTTAATTGAACTTAACTTAATAAAATACCTTTAAAGTCATTGTACTGACCTACATTCATAATTTTAATTGTTTTAAAGTAAGTTAAATATTTGTTGTGTCAGCTAATTTCGTTGCATAATGTATAATTATTATGGAAATAAAAATTGTATTTAAAGACGTAATTTTAAGTAAAATATAATCATTAATAAATTTGAATTCTAAACTTAAATAAGTTTTTTGTTTATTTTTTGTGATTCAAACATTGGTCCTTCGAACCGGATTCTATAGAACAAGTGTCTTTAGAATTTGAATCAAAAAGAAAAAAAAAAACTTTAGAACAAGTGTCTTAAGCTTTTTTCATGCAAATTTAATTGTAAAACTAGTGTTTACAATTATATCTATAGAACCAGTGTCTATAGAGATAAATTAATATTAAAAAAAAAGGTAATCTTGTAGAACCAGTGTCTACAGGAAGTTTTTTCTAGGTATCTGTTAATAAGCAAACAGTCACAACTAAAGGCGTTTACTTCAAGACAGTAATACAACAAAAAGGCGTTCTCATCAACGAGTCAACGAATTTACATAAAAATCATTAAAGGCCATATCATCAAGCAATATGGACAAACTAATCAGCGCTCAAAAGGAGCTATATACAAAAATTCTAAGAGTACAGACAAACTTCAAAAAGGATTCTGTAGAAAGAAAAACAAAGGAATATATAGAAGTACGTTTAAAAAATTTAAACGAGTACTGGCAAGCTATTATCAAAAACAACGAGGACATCGAACAATTAAAAGAAAATTACCCGGATCATTTATATTTCAAAAACAAGGACTTTGAAAGTATGGGGAATTTAGTAACCGAAATAACGAGTATTTTGGAAGCTGCTTTATCAAACGCTCCTGCCAGTAATATACCGACCAAAATATCTAAGGCGCTCAATAAACAAATTGAGCTAATAAAGGCTGTAGAACGCATTTCAAACAAAGTAAGGGAAGTAATGAAGCAAGAACCGAATTTGGCTTTCATCAACCTTAACTTAAAAACTTTAGAAGAGTACTGGAACTTAATAATGAATAATCACTTGAGTCTGATAGAAAATGAGCCTATTAGCCATGATTATTTTGAGAACAACAAATTTGAATACATCGAGAATATTTACAAAGACACAGTAATTGAACTAAATACAAACCTAATGAATATATCTCCAGCTCCGGCTGCTCGAGCACATAACACCAGGCAGTTACAAGGTAATCAAGATGTTAATGTGAATTTACCAAAAATTGATATACCAAAATTTTCTGGAAGCTACTCCGACTGGAAATCTTTTAGAGATTTATTCATGGAAGTTATTAATAATAACACAAACATAGGCAAGGCTCAAAAATTTTATTATTTAAAAGCTAACGTCGTTGGAGAACCTGCAGAGTTAATCAAACATTTTCCAGTTACAGCTGAAAATTATGACTCTGCTTGGAATATTTTAGATAAAAGGTACAATAATACAAGGATTCTTTTATCTACACAATTGAAAACTTTTCTGAATCAACCAATACTAACTAAAGAATCAGGCAGAGCTATAAAAAAACTGCATGACACCTCAAGGGAATGCTTATTGGCTATTCAGAATTTGGAGATTGATACCTCAAACTGGGATCCAATCTTAATATACTTATTAACTCAGAAATTGGACAAAGAAACTCATCGTTTATATGAACAATCATTAGTTGATTCTCGAGAAGTGCAAAATACAAAGCATTTCTTTCAATTTTTAGAAACCCGTTTTCAAAGTCTGGAAGCATTAGAAACGAACACTAACGAAACAAAAATCAAATCATACCATAGTTCAATTACTAATTTATGCGGGATATGTCAAGAATCACATAAAATTTATGGCTGTGAAAAGTTCAAACTACTGAGTATACAGCAGAGAATAGCAACTAGCAGAAAATATAATTTATGTGGAAACTGTTTGCGACCTGGTCATTTTGCAAAGGACTGCACAAGCTTTTCAAAATGTAGAGTATGTAACAAAAAACATCATACCTTGTTGCACATATGTCAAGAAAACACGAATAACAAACAGTTATTCAATAAAAAATCACTTAACAATACAAAATTAATGGATATTAACGCTTACTGTGCAACTAATATTACAAGGATTAAGGTTATCTTACCCACAGCAATAATAAAAGTACAAAAATTAGATGGAACCTATACTGAAGTTAGAGCCCTTGTCGATCAGGGTTCTCAAGCCACTCTAATTTCAGAAAGTATGGTCCAATATTTGCAGCTGCCAAAACACAAGGTTCATGCAGTTGTATCTGGAATTGGAAATGCAAAATCTGGTATAGTGCAAAATTTTGTGGAACTTTCTTTAAAATCCAGATTAAATTCAACATTTTCTTGTGTGACCAAAGCATTAATTCTACCAAAATTAACTGGTTATTTGCCGACAGAAAATGTAACATCTTATAAAAATTGGGGACATATAAAAACCTTAGAACTAGCAGATCCAAACTTTTACAAACCAAGTAGAATCGACATAATCTTAGGAGCTGACGTTTTTAGTCAAATAATTCAAAACAAGCTCATAAAAGGCAGACCAGGTACTCCAATAGCACAGAAAACAAAGTTTGGTTACATTTTATCAGGTGAAATAAAAAACGAATTACCAGAAAATACTATTAATTGTTTTATTGGCGAAGTCGACCTAAGCCAGGAGCTAACCAAATTTTGGGAAACTGAAGAGCTTCTACCTGAAAGAACTACAACAGCGGAAGAAATGGAATGCGAAGTTCATTTCAAATCTACCTGTCAACGCCAAAAAGATGGAAGATATGTTGTGCGATTACCGTTTCGTGAACATTTTAACTTGGACGAAATTCAGGGATCAAGAGAATTAGCACTTGCTAGATTGTTTCAACTTGAGCGAAAATTTAAGACGAATAAATTATTGGAAACTATGTACAAAGATTTCATAACAGAGTATATTCAATTAGGTCATATGGTTCCAGCTCAAGAAATAGTGGGAGGTAAATATTACCTACCACATCATGCCGTTTTTAAGCATGATAGTTCAACCACAAAATTGAGAGTAGTTTTTGACGCCTCTGCAAAAAGAAATTCATCTAAAAGCCTAAACGACGTAACAATGATTGGAGAAAATTTGCAGCAAAATATAACAGAAATACTAATACGATGGCGCAAATATAAGGTAGTATTTACAGCAGATATCGAGAAAATGTACCGTCAAATTCGAATAGACAATCGCGATCAAGATTTCCAAAGAATACTTTGGAGAAAATCACCTAACGAACCCATTAAAGAGTACAAGCTAACAACCGTCACTTATGGGACTGGGCCTGCGCCTTTCTTAGCAATAAGAACGCTACGTCAATTAGTTGCAGATGATGGACACTTATATCCTTTGGCTTCTAAAGCTATTTGTAAGGATACTTATATGGATGATGTGGTTTCGGGAGCATATACCTATGAAGAAGCAAATTTAAAATGCACCCAGTTAATAAATTTATTAAAAGCTGGAGGTTTTAATTTACGTAAATGGAATTGCAGTGATCGTCGCTTGTTGAAACAAATACCATCGGAATTAAGAGACTGCTCAAATAACAAAACTTTTGATGACGGAGAAGCTGTTAAAGCATTAGGAATACATTGGGTTCCAAAAACTGACAAATTAAAATTCAACATAAATACTGAGATAAAATCAGAACTGTTTACAAAACGTTCTATATTATCAGAGGCGGCTCGTATTTTTTTTTTTTTTTTTTTTTTTTTTTTTTTTTTTTTTTTTTTTTTTTTTTTTTTTTTTTTCGCAGAACATAAGTTTTTAACATTATAAACTTAACATTTATATTTATAACAACTTTTATATATATTAACTAATTTTAATATTGTTTATTTCTTAATTGTTTAACGTACATTTTTGCTTATTATGCACATTTCTTTGTAATATAATTTAATTGAACTTAACTTAATAAAATACCTTTAAAGTCATTGTACTGACCTACATTCATAATTTTAATTGTTTTAAAGTAAGTTAAATATTTGTTGTGTCAGCTAATTTCGTTGCATAATGTATAATTATTATGGAAATAAAAATTGTATTTAAAGACGTAATTTTAAGTAAAATATAATCATTAATAAATTTGAATTCTAAACTTAAATACTGAGATAAAATCAGAACTGTTTACAAAACGTTCTATATTATCAGAGGCGGCTCGTATTTTTGATCCAATTGGATTGCTATCTCCAATAATAATAAAAATTAAATTATTATTTCAACAAATATGGTTAGAAGAGACTGACTGGGATCAACCAGTATCTAACAACATTTTGAAAGAATGGCTACAAATCAAAGAAGAACTGCACTTATTAAAGAAAATAGAAATCTGTAGATGGATCAATTATGGAAATGACACCAAAGTTTGCCAACTTCATGGATTTTCTGATGCATCTGAAAAGGCCTACGGTGCGGTTGTATATCTCAGAACAATAACAACCGTAGGCAATATTACTGTCACGCTCATCGCTTCAAAAACAAAGGTAGCACCGCTGAGATCTCAACTTTCATTACCACGTTTAGAATTAAGCGGAGCTTTATTATTAGCAAGACTAATGAAAGAAGTTAAGAATGCATTGGACATACAAAACATTGAAAATTTTGCCTGGACAGACTCAACTATTGTATTATCATGGTTGCAAGCGGCTCCACACCGTTGGAAAACATTTGTTGGAAATCGCGTAGCGGAAATTCAAGCTATAATTGGTCCTGAAAATTGGTACCATGTAAACTCATCAAGTAATCCAGCTGATTTAGCGTCACGTGGAATTTATCCATCGAAATTAGAAAATAATAATCTTTGGTGGGAAGGTCCCACATGGTTAAAACAAAATGAATTCAAGGCGTCCAAAACCCCAATAAGCAATACTAATTTAGAGATTAAAACCAAATTTGCAGTTAACATTGTTAAAACAGAAGTAGACAACTCTTTGATTGAAAATTTACTTCATAACTATTCATCCTTAACAAAATTAAAACGTGTCGTAGCTTATTGTATTCGTTTTTGTAAAAATTTAAGATGCACTCCTAAAAACCGCAAAGCCGGAACATTAACTGCTGATGAAGTAGAAAATTCGTTTATAACATTAATAAAGGTTACACAGTATCAATACTTTTATGATGAAATTGAGCAACTTTTAAAGGGTAAACCACTACATAAAACAAGCAGATTATTAAGTTTAAATCCGTTCTTAGATTCTAGTCATCTTCTCCGCTTAGGTGGAAGATTGTCTGAATCTGAACTTTCATATAAACAAAAACATCCGCTTATACTTCCCTACAAGAGTGATTTAACAAATTTAATCATAAATCATGCACATTTGCATTCATTACATGGTGGCAACAATCAAACCCTAGAATACATTAGACAAAGATTTTGGATATTAAATGCATTAAAGGCAGTCAAGGGATGTATTCACAGATGTACGGTTTGTCATCGATTTAAAGCAACTTCGGCATCTCAACTAATGGGAAATCTTCCTAAACCTCGGGTAACTATGTCCAGGCCATTCACAAATTGTGGTGTTGATTACGCTGGACCCTTTACTTTAAAGTCATCAGTAGGTCGTGGAAATAAAACATTTAAGGGTTACATAGCACTTTTTGTATGCTTAAGTACCAAGGCAATACACCTAGAAGTAGTTAGTAACTTAACATCAAGTGCGTTTCTTGCAGCATTTAAAAGATTTGTTAGCAGAAGAGGACCGGTTGCCAATGTGTATAGTGATAATGCCACAAATTTTTGCGGAGCCAGCAAAATTTTGAGTGATTTATTCAAACAATCCAATTATAAAAATGAAATTATAGACTCATTAAATAGGGAAGGAATCCAATGGCATTTCATACCACCCGCATCCCCTCACTTTGGAGGTCTTTGGGAAGCTGGTGTAAAATCAACAAAATATCATATGAAGAGAATAATAAAGGACACAACATTAACTTTTGAAGAATTTACAACTTTAACTGTAAAAATTGAAGCTTGTTTAAATTCTCGTCCTTTATGTCCGTTAAATAACGATCCAGAAAACTTGGAAGTTTTAACACCTGGTCACTTTTTAATAGGAGCACCATTATTAACAGTTCCTGAGGAAAATGTGGTAAATGAGAATCCTAATATATTAACTAGATGGCAGCTGTTAGATCATTTACACCAGAAGTTTTGGAAAAGATGGTCTAAAGAGTACTTGTCCAGATTGCAGCAAAGACCAAAATGGACTCAACAACAACCAAATTTAAGGGTTGGAAACATAGTGCTAATAAAGGAGGATAACTGCCCACCAACCAGATGGGCTTTGGGAAGAATTATTGAGACAAGCTGTGATGATAATGGTCTTGTTAGAGTTGCTACTTTAAAAACAAAAACTTCAATATTAAAACGCCCTATAACTAAGCTATCGCTGTTGCCAATTATAGACAACGACGATAATTTCAGCCATGATGAAATCAAAAATAGAAATCTAGAAGAACTTAATTTTACTAATAATAGTATCGCAGAAATGCATGGCAATAAGGATGAAAAACCTCATTCAACCGTCAAAAGAAAGCATACGTATTCTAATAAAAAGAGCATCAACAAGAAATATAAATACACATGATGTTCATCATAATGCAATTGCATACATAACTCTCATAACTCAATTGATGCAAAAAACAATTCAAAACCTGCAGTACCACCTACAGAAAGCAATACAGCGTCAACCGCTTGTGAACATCCATTTAATTATTAATTCATTTCGGGGGGAGAATGTTCGCAGAACATAAGTTTTTAACATTATAAACTTAACATTTATATTTATAACAACTTTTATATATATTAACTAATTTTAATATTGTTTATTTCTTAATTGTTTAACGTACATTTTTGCTTATTATGCACATTTCTTTGTAATATAATTTAATTGAACTTAACTTAATAAAATACCTTTAAAGTCATTGTACTGACCTACATTCATAATTTTAATTGTTTTAAAGTAAGTTAAATATTTGTTGTGTCAGCTAATTTCGTTGCATAATGTATAATTATTATGGAAATAAAAATTGTATTTAAAGACGTAATTTTAAGTAAAATATAATCATTAATAAATTTGAATTCTAAACTTAAATAAGTTTTTTGTTTATTTTTTGTGATTCAAACACCATTCTTGGGTGTAAAAACAGTTTCCAGAATTTAGAATCGTTCTTATACCAACTTATATTTTACAATCACAATAATCAGTTGTATACTTATAACTTAAAGCACGCTGACCTTAATCATCTTAATTTCTTTATTTCAAATATGATTAAATTTATTTAAAAACTTTAAAATTTAATGAACTAATATAAAATTAAAATATTAACTAAAGTTTAACATAAATGTTAGTTCAACTTAAAATTACAATTAAAATTAATACAAACATTTTTGTTCTGCTAATGTTTTGCTAATGTTTTTTACCAAAGCTTACATTTTTTAGCCGGATTCATTGGAGAATCTAATGGACATTGATAAGCTTTTGAAAATTCTTCAAAGTTTTGTAACACCCCAAGAGTTCTAAATTTTCCAGGTGGATGTGCATCAGTTTCAAGAAGATTTTCAATAACTTCCGGTCGTATTTCATCACACCATGTTTGAGCAAATGCCACAAAAAAAACTTGTTCTGGTGACAAATTTAAACCTGGAATAACTTCGTTTTTCTTCTCTTCTTTACTTGCTCTGCTTAACCATTCCGTGTACACTTTATAAGCTAACCTTATACCACCATTATCAGCAATATTTTCTCCTTTTGTTAAATCGCCATTAACAGTTTTATTATTAATTTTATATGTACCATATTGATCAATAAAACATTGTGCACGATCATTAAACTGTTGGTTAGAATTATCATTCCACCAATTTTTTATATTACCATCAGCATCAAATGCACGCCCACTTGTGTCAAATCCATGTGTTAATTCATGACCAATAAAATAACCTATCCCACCCAAAGTTAAACTTTTTGGAAAATCTGCATGGTAAACTGGTGGTTGTAATATAGCAGCTGGAAATAAAATTCTATTTTTAGGTTGTTCAAAGAATGCATTAATTGTAGTTGGTATTACTGGCCACTCCAATTTATCAATCTTTTTACCAAATTTTTTTTCTTGTTTCAAATTATAAAAACGTAGTAAATTTAATATATTTTCAAAATATTTTCCCTTTTTGAAATGTAGACCATCATAGTATGTATTTAACTGGGTTTTATTTAAAATAAAATCTGGATACCCAAGAGACAAAGTAGTTTTATCCACTTTTTGTTCTGCCAACGTTTTTATTTCATTATCAATCCAATCATATGAATTTAAGTTGTCTCGAAAGGCTTTTAAAATAGATTGGCCAATTTTCAAAATATTCTCTTTCGACTCTTCATTAAATAATTTTTTAACATATAGAGCACTGACTGCCATTCCAACACCTTTATTTACCATATCTGCACATAATAAATTTCGTTCACTTTTTGAATCATCAGATCCAGAGAGTATTTTTGTAAGTTTGTTTTTTGATGCGATAAATCTGTCATCTAAAAGTTTAATATTTATATGTTTATTTAAATTTAAAATTTAAAATGTGTTCAAATCAGTGGTCTTAAAATTTTCAAAATTTTTTTACCTAAATAATCTAACAATTCTTGAATTGTGCGCCATGAAATGTAATTTGCTATAATTCTTTTTTCAGTGTTTATCAACAAATTGAATATTTCGTCTGTTTTTGGAACTCCAAATACTACAATTTTATCATCATTATTTACATTAATGCTGTATATCTTTTGGATATATTGGTCCCAATTAAATGTTGGATATTTTTCATTTAATATACTAATTGTTACAGCATCATACATTTCTGGTATACCATAACGTTTTGTTCTAGAATCAGTGATATTTGCTAATTTTGTTTCAAAATCAATTATTTCATCAACAACTGTTGGTATTTGTTCTTTTGAAGCACTTAGTAATTCGAATACCTCTGATATTAAATCACGATAACCATCTAAATGTGCTTTATTATAACTTTCTAAATAATCAGCATGACTAGTTAATCCTAATTGTGGATGAAATAAATAAATGATATTGTTTTTGGCACCATGAAAATCATATTCAATTTCCGTCGAGAAAAAACTTTTTAATTGATATATAGATTGAAAAGCTAAAGCATCTTCTAAATGATAATTATCTGTAGACCATTTGTTACCATCTAATAATGGGAACCCACCAATCTCTGATAAAAGTTTAATTATTGGTTCAGATCCACGTTTATTAACAGTTTCACGATCGATACAAGATGAATAAAATATACCAACTTGTTCTTCAATATTAAAATTATCATTAATTTGAATTTCATTTTGTTTTTCAGATAAAATTTCCGAAAGAGATTTTTTTAATTTTTCCCCTAATAAAGCAAATATATCAAATTTCGCATAATGAATTGGTATTTCAATTTGTTTTTTCCAATTTCCACATGCATACTTATTAAAGTCTTCACACGGATCTACAGTTTGATCCATATAACTTTTTATTAAAGAAAATTGATGTGATGGTTCAATTTTTATTTCTAAATTTTCTTTAAGTAGCTCATGTTTGTTTAATTTATTGTGATTTGTTTTATGTTGTATTTCTAATGGGGATCCATAAACGTTAAATAACAAAATCAGTAGCAATTTATATAGAAAAATTAATTTACAATTTAACATTTTTCTTTCTTTCTTGTCAACTTTGTTAGTCTACCGACTATTTAAAACTGATTATTTAAATTTATGAATCCCAAAAATATTTTTAAATTTAAATAAACTCAATGTAATCACTGATCTTACGTCGAATATCAAAACATACTTCTTTATCAATTATAATTGGAATTATAGTATGCACTTACCGATAGATTCCTTAATAAACAAATTGAAATTATTAAAGCTAAAATTAGAAAAATATTTTTAATTTTTGTTAAAAAATAAAATTTTATTCTCTTTTGGAATTGAAATGATAACCATAACATAATCTTACTAGTTCAAAAACACAAATTCTGTACAAAACAGCACTGATAATCCATTATTTTAATTTATTTAGAACTGGAATAAATGAACCAAATAAGTAAAAGATCAGTAATTTTGGGTTTTTATCAATAATAGTTTATTAATCAATTTATATATTTATAAGAGGCCTTGATCCTGAACCATACATTATAGCATTTATGTATGAACCATTCATTTTTTTTTGCTTTTTAAAGGTTAATTTTCGTTCTTGAAATTTAAATTTGCAAAATATTTTTTAATATGGGAAGGCCTTATTTTTAAAGCTAAAGCATATTAAAGCAATATAAATACCTATTAAATCTTTATTAAAAATCGTGATGAAAAGGAAAAAATTCTCAAAGGGAACGGCTTGAAACCCAGTTTAACAATCCAGAATGGGAAAACAAAAAGCTTTTAAAACAATTTCTTCATTATTTTTTAAACAAATGTCTTTAGTTTTCTTGTTTGCCTTAAAAACTCCACTTTTGTTAATTATAATTTTTCTAATTTTCTCCATATTATATTTGCATAAAGTGGAAATTACACCCCTTATATCTTGCGATTGGAAAAAGGCTTTTAAAATATTTTACGTTTGCCATTACAATTTTATGTAATTTTTTACTATAGAAAATAAAAATAAGGATTTGTCTCAAACGATCGCGACATTTATGGACAATTAAATTGTGAAAAATAACCATTAAAAGCTCTAAATGTATATTAAATATACACATCTTTATTTTATTCTTTAACTACACACATATTTATTTTATTCTTTAACTACACACAATATGTTGCTATTTTTATTCTTTTGCTTTTGTTGCAATTAGTTTTTAGTTTTGAAGTGCCGTGCCAAGTTTTTGCTATGCTCCTATTTTGGCCATGTATTGTAAAAATTTGTTGGAAATCAGAAGAGATGTCTTTAAATGTTCTTAGATGTCTTTTTCAAACATTTCCAAGTAATATTATGTAATCGTTTTCAAAAGTTTTGTGAGAAACCGATTCGGGAATTAATTTGTACTTATGTTATTGTTTTCGGTTGATTATAATATAGTTTTTTTCTTATAAGTGCAATTTTTCTTTTCTATCCGGCCTTAATTGGTAGGAACTTGCGGCGAACATATGGACTATATTGTTTAAGTTATGTAGAATTTATTTGGCTTTGAATTCGTATCTTCTGCCATTTGTTTAGTGATAAATTTTCTAGATGTATTTGGATGTAAATCTAACCAAATGGGCAATTGCTGGGAAAATATTGGTATTTACATTAATTGATATTTCTTTTGAGTAATGCAAATGTCAGCTATACTAATTAAACATTTGGTTCGCAAGTGCTAAACATCTTTTTATTAGGAAATTGAATAGCCTATTTCTGCAAAAATAATATTATTAGCCACAAAACTTTTTTATTTACCTTTTGGATGTATACTCAGAAATGTTAATCATGGTGACGCAATTTTGAATTTGCAGTCCATGCAGTTATGTTATATAAAGTGGAAAAGCAATTCTAGCAAAAGTTCTAAAATTCTTTATTACCAACTGATAATTCTTTTCTATTTAAAGAAAACTGAATGATGCTTATCTTATGCGAATTTTAATTTTTGAATAAAGTACTTTTCATGTATCAAAAATAATTGGCAATTGCAACAACAAATATAATTTCGCGAAATCTGTCCAATTGAATTGTAACTAATTAGAAATAAAACAATTTATATTTAGTTATATTAATTAACTATACTTAGATATGTATATTTTTTCCAAATTTGTTTTTCACATTAAAGTTTTTAATGTTCAAATCGTGGTCGGATGATACCTAATAAAAAAATACACTATATTTAAATAATTTAACTATAGTTAAAATAATTTAATTAGAAGGCCAAATGTCAAATAGGCAAAGGATTAATATTATCAAGCAATATTTACTATTACTATTTTTTTTTTGTTTACTAATTGACAAATGATTATTAGAAATAGCGCGACTACACAGGTTGTCAGTGTCAATATGCTAAATTTTCTGGTAATCTCAGGAGTCTGGTAATATAAGGGAGTGTAAGTAAGGAAACTGTTTATTAATAAATAATATATATACATATATACGACCCTAATCACTATTAATACGTACCCCTACATTTTTTTTTTAATTTGAAATTTAAAACATTATTTTCACTATTAAATATTTTTGGATTATAATAATATTATATTTTTTGGAAAGCTTATTTAGCAGCAACAAAATGTGGTAATAAAAATAAATTATATTAACAACAACACCATATACAGCCAATTTATTAAATCAAATCAATAAATAATAAAGTAGCTAATACTACTAACTCCGTTTCCCCTGTTGTTTTACAACTTCTTCGGGGCCTTATTTCCTTTCCACGAGAAAAGAAATTGAAGTGATTTTGTTTATATGAATTTCGTTTTGAACTAGAGCTCTGCTTGAGGATTTTTTCATTTAAAGTTTAAAGCTTAATACTGTAATATAAAGTATTAGAAAGAACTGATTGAGAACTCTTCTTAAAATCTTCACAATAATTTTTTTTTCACTTGGTCCCTGCTCGGGCGCCGGTTAAATTTATTTATGTTGAAAAAATTTTTTCTTGTACTTTTATATTTATTTTAAATAGGTAAGTATTTTAATTAATTTGAAATACGTGGATATGTTTTGTATAAATTTTTTTATTATAACAATTATTTTTCTTAAAACAAATTTTTTTTTGACTAATTCGAAAATTGAAATTTTGCTATTTTTAAGCACCTGTAACTTGAATACCTGTCCAATTTTTTTTTTTTTAATATACAAAATTTAAAGGTCCAACATTATATTTTAACATATGTTAAAGGTTTTTCTTAAATTTAAAAGCGGTTCCTTAAATTGAAGAAAGTGTCTCAGTTTTACCCATTTTTGCTTAGATAGTATAATTCTAAGTAAAATTCCAAATTTTTGGGGAATTCACAATTTAATTCCTAGAACCTAAAAAAATGGAGGGGGACGGAGGCGACGAGGAGTTAGATGCAGTTAGATCCTTGAGAAACTTGGCAACGTTCCCCACTGAAGGGCTATAACAACTTTAAAATAAAAAATTTACTGTAAGCAGTAAATTTTATAAGTAAGCAGTAACTATTTTCTAGTAAATATTTCCAAAGTTAAACTCTTATATAATATAATTTTGAAAATGTGCTTTTTTAAAAATCCTTGGTTTTTTTCATCACTTGTTTCTTCCTCGTTTTGTATATATATCAGCAACAAAGTATGACTATCATACCCAAACTCCAGCTAAACCAAAATATTGGAACACTGATTTTGTATCCAATTTAACATCCTTCTTATTAAGTTTTTATTCATACATCATGAAAAAAGTATTTGTAAGTTATGGGGTCGTCAGACACCTGACAAACAAATCCCCGCAAAACAAATTAAAATGAAATGGAGATTTTCTACCTTCTCTTCCTGGCAAAGAATTAAATCTAAATCACTACTAATTTTTATTTTATAAATTTCCTAAATAATAAATTATAAATAATAGGTATTCCCACCTCAAAACTCTGTTGAACTTATAAAATATAAAACCGCTCGTAATTTAGATGTTTAGATGATTAGAGAAATTTACGTTAATTAAAAAAAAAAATAAAAACATAAAATTAAAATTTTTTCATCCCTTTCCTAAATTAGTTTTAACAAGTATAATAAAATAAAATAAAATTTTGATTTAAAACAATAAGTAAAATATAAACTTATTTCTAAAGTAATGAAGGTTCTGTTTACTTTATACTAAATAATATTAATAATACCATAATATTAACTATCCGACGTGCATATCTTAAAGTTTTTCTTAATTACCTTAACTTCCTTTTTCCAAATATCATTTAATTTCTTTATAAATTTTTAAATTGAATAAACAAATATAAAATTTAAAATATAAACTTAAGTTTAAGATAAACATTAGTTTAAACTTTTAAATTATAATTAAATTTAATCCAAAAAATATTTTGCAGTACTTTTTTTTGGGGGATTCATTGACGAATTCAACGGACACTGATAAGCTTTTGAAAGTTCTTCAAAGTTTTGTAGCGGTCCGAGAATTCTAAATTTCCCAGTTGGATGTGGATCAGTTTCAAGAAGATTTTCAATAGCTTACGATCGAATATCATCACACCATGATTGTGCAAATGCAACAAAAACAATTGTTCTGGTGACAAATGTAACCCTGATAACTTCGTATTAAGCGTTTTATTATTAATTTTATATGTATTATATTGATCAATAAAACATTGTGCACGATCATTAAATTGTTCAGAATTATTCCAAAAAAATCTTTTATATTACCATGAGCATCAAATGAACGCCCCTTTGTGTCTTGTAAACTGGGGGCTGTAATATATTAGGTGGAAATAGGATTCGATTTTTCGTTAATTAGAAAAATGCATTAATTATTTCTTGTTGGTATTACTGGCCACTCCAATTTATCAATCTCTTTACCAAATTTTTTTTCTTGTTTCATATTATTAAATCGTATTAAATTTAAATAAGTTTCAAAATATTTTCCGTTTTCGAAATGTAGATCCTCATAAAATGTATTTAATTGGGCTTTGTTTAAAATAAAATTTGGATACCCTAGAGACAAAATAGTTTTATCCATTTTTTCTTCTACCAAGGTCTTAATTTCTTTATCAATCCAATCATATGAATTTATGTTATCACGAAATGCTTGTAAAATGGATTTGCCAATTTTTAAAATACCATCTTTAGATTTTTAATTAAATAGTTTTTTTTTAACATATAGACCATTTACTGCCATTCCAACACTTACACGCTCTGCACATAATAAATTTCGTTCACGTTTTGATTGATCAGATCCATCAAGTATTTTTGTAAGTTTGTTTTAAGATTTATGCGATAAATGTTTCATCTGGAAATTAATTATTAAACCTTTTATAAATTATAATAAAATATGTAATTTGGCAAAAGTTATTTATAATTTTCAAAAATCCTTTACCTAAATAATCTAACATTTGTTGAATTGTACGCCATGAAATGTAATTTGCTATAATTCTTTTTTTAGTATTTATCAACAAATTGAATATTTCATCTGTTTTTGGAACTCCAAATATAACAACTTTATCATCATTGTATCTAATCATCGAATTTTGGATGAGATAAAAAAAGGATATAATTTTTAGCACCTTCAAAATCATTGTAAATAAGACTCGAGAAAAAACTTTTTAATTGATATAAAGATTGAAAAACTAAAGCTTCTTCCAAATGATAATTATCCGGGGACCATTTCTTACCATCTAATAATGGGAACCCACCAATCTCTTATAAAAGTTTAATTATTGGTTCAGATCCACGTTTATTAACAGTTTCACGATCGATACAAGATGAATAAAATATGCCAACTTCAATATTAAAGTTATCATTAATTTGAATTTCATTTTGTTTTTCAGATAAAATTTCCGAAAGAGATTTTTTTAATTTTTCCCCTAATAAAGCAAATATATCAAATTTCGCATAATGTATGTATTGGTATTTGAAATTGTTTTTTCCAATTTCCACATGCATACTTATGAAAGTCTTCACACGGATTTGCAGTTTGATTGATAAAACTCTTTATTAGAGAAAATTGATGTATTGGTTCAATTTTCGTTTCTAATCTTTCTTTAAGTCGCTCATTTTTGATTATTTTATTGTGTCCATCTAATGGTGATCCATGAACTTTGAATAAAAAAACCAATAGAAATTGGAATAAAAATTTTAGTTTAATTTTTAACATTTTTCTTTCTCGAATGTTTTATTAACTTCATTAGTTTACGGACTATTGAAAACTGATCATTCAAACCGATAAATCGCTAAAATATTTTTGAATGAAAATAAATTCAAAATGATCTTACGTCCTATAACAAACTTCTTTATCATTCAAATTAATAAAATTATTAAAAAACAAAAAATATGTAGTTGCCCCTGTCAACTCCCCGATTGATGTGTGAACTAATATTAAAAGAAAAATAAAAAAAAATTTCTAAGCAACCTCAAAAGTTGGTCCGAAGAATTTCCAGCTTTAGAAACCAATTGACTTGTTCTATTAAGATGATGAAAGAAAATGGTAGCTTTCAAAAAATGTGGGCCAATTACTTAAAAATTTCCAAAAGTTTTTGTTATATAACGTTACTTACCGATTAAAATTTCGAGTCTTGTTTTGTTAGCAGAAACACTCAGTTTTCCTTAGACGAATCCCAACCTTTGCTTTATTAATTTAAATAACTATTTTGAGTATAATCTTCGTAGTGTAACTAGTTAAAAAGATATGTAAAAGTATGTTTCTTTTCTTCACATTAAAATATTAAATAAAAAGATCATTTAAAAATGCTTTGAGTGAATGACTCTAGCTCTTTTAATCGTTGAGTTTCCGTGCTGACAAAAGGATAGACACCCATAGCTGGATCAATTTATTTTTGCATACTAATTCGATCAATGTACTTGAGTCTACATCTATTACATCTGGAACAAACGTAGGTGCAATTTGAATATACCTGTGATTGTTGTTCACGCGGTTTTAATTTTTAAATTTTTTTTTTTAATTCTAATGATAACAATAACCTTATTTTACCAATTCTTTAGTTTGAAATAAATTTTTGACAAATATTATATAGTCCTGATAATGCTAATTTTAGACTAAATAGAATTGGAACAAATGAACCAAGATCAGTAATTTTGGATTTTTATCAATATTAGTATTTTAATCAATTTATTTGTTTTGTTATTCCTTTCTATTTTGTATAATTTCAGTTTAATTTTCTCTCTTGAAATTAAATTTCGTAAAATTAATAGACGTGTTTGTAAATTATATATTTATTATAAAAATTTCACTAATTTATGAATGGTACAGAAGTCTCCTCGTTAAATAATAACTCTGACGTGTATTTTCAATAAAAATTTATAAAATGGTCCATGCGAAACTCAATATTAGATGAAATTTAAAAGTTAATTATAAAAACATGATTGGTCTTTTTTGCAGATTTTTTTTTGCTTTAAAGCCTTCGGATTCTAACGCCAAAAACGCCATAGAATTTGTGGTTCCAATTTCAAGAAACAATATCAAAATTTTTAACAATTTCCGAACCTGGAGTTGTATTGTAAACTGCAGTTAAAAGTTTGAAAACTGCAGTTAAAAAGAAATGCAATGCAATTGTAAGGGATGGTTTATGTGTTCATCGCTTGAGTTTTTTGTTTTTGAGGATGGTGATAGAATACATCCTTGGAGGTGTTGAAGGATATCTGCCAGGCTTTGATTAATCCAATATAATCAGTTCTTAACACTTGGGATCGGTCTATTATCTTTAAAAATCCCGAGAACTGATAGAGCCCGTATATGGTTACTTAACTTGTGAGAGATAATAAAGGGGTAGTCATTCAAATATTGGTTGAGTGAGAAAAAATCTTTGGGAAAACTAGACAGCAACTAACCTTTGGTATATATCAAACTAAATTAAAAGTCAAGGAGTCCATATGTTAATGATCTTGAAGGTACCAACGGGAGATATTTCGTTAGACAAAGTGTCTCCAACTGCACTTTTGAATGAGATGGGGAACAATATAATCAAAAAAATTCTCTTTATATGTCTTGAAACCTCACTCTTCACTGATGTTTCAAAAATGGGCTGCAATGCCGGTATTGATTTACAATTACTCGAAATAGAATCTGCCTTTATAAATAAAACCAATATATTTTAAGCTGCAAATTATTTAAACATGTCAAATACTTTAACTGTTCCGCTTAACTGTTTATTAAAACAATTATTTTGTATCCAACTTTATAATTTTTTTCCCAGACATTGATATTTAATTTATTAAAGTCTTGGCTGGAGAAGGTTGTACACTATTATACTATGAAACAAAAATAAATTGTATATTCAATTCATTCACTTCATCATTTTATTATTTTTTCAATAAACATAAAACAAGAATACACATTAAAATCATAAAAATACAATATTCTCTTGAAAAGTCTTTTTCTAGTACGTCTTGTGTTTTCTTTGAAACACGAATTGTAAATATAAGTGTTATTTCTTTACCCAAATTTTCGTAAAAACAACTCATATTTTATACTTACTTTATTTGAAATAGTATATAAAAATATTGTAATTTCTATTTAACTCAAAAATATATGATCGTTTGCGTAGTGATCAAGACGGCGACCTTTCAATCGAAGGGTCTCGTGTTCAAACCCTGGTCGGATCATATGTTATGGTACACTACACTCATTTATGGTAGAAGACTATTCATAAATAAAAAACAAAAATCAATTAAACTATGTGATAATTATATACCAAACAAATTACAGAAATGAGTAAATGAAGCATTCCCTTTTTATAAACATCGTACTGATGCTTATAAACATTGTTTACAAAGATCACATTTTTTGTTAAAAGACGATCTGGTACATTTTTTAACAAACTTTAATGCAGTCTTTTTTGAGTTTCTGTAGTACATACGTCGCCAAAAGTTATATCAACTAATATTTTTTAATCTTATTTACCTTAAGTAACTCATTTTAAATATTCATTTAATTTATTTGTAAACTTTGAATTTGTAGCAGTCGTCGCCAAAGGTTATATCAACTAATATTTTATAATCTTATTTACCTTAAGTAACTCATTTTAAATATCCATTTAATTTATTTATAAACTTTGAATTTGAAAACAAACAAATATAAAATTTTAAATTTTAACTAAATTTTAACATAATTATTCGTGTAACTTAAAATTAACCAAAAAATTTTGTTTTTTTTTTAATTTTGGTTTACCAAAGCTTACATTTTTTTGGAGGATTCATTGGCGAATTCAATGGACATTGATAAGCTTTTGAAAATTCTTCAAAGTTTTGTAGCGGCCCGAGAATTCTAAATTTACCAGGTGGATGTGGATCAGTTTCAAGAAGGTTTTCAATAACTTCCGGTCGAATATCATCACACCATGATTGTGCAAATGCAACAAAAAACAATTGTTCTGGTGACAAATGTAACCCTGGAATAACTTCATATTCCTTTTCTTCTTTACTTGCACCACTTAACCAATCGGTGTACACTTTATAAGCTAATCGTATACCACCATTATCGGCAATATTTTCTCCTTTTGTTAAATCGCCATTAAGCGCTTTATTATTAATTTTATATTTACTATATTGATCAATAAAACATTGTGCACGATCATTAAATTGTTGTTCAGAATAATCATTCCACCAATTTTTTATGTTACCATCACCATCAAATATGCGCCCTTCTGTGTCAAATCCATGTGTTAATTCATGCCCAATAAAATAACCTATACCACCAAAGTTAAGACTTTTTGGAAAATCTGCATGGTAAACTGGTGGTTGTAATATAGCAGCTGGAAATAAAATTCTATTTTTAGTTAGTTCCATGAAAGCGTTAATTGTAGCTGGTATTACTGGCCACTCCAATTTATCAATCTTTTTACGAAATTTCTTTTTCTGTTTTGTAATATAAAAACGTTGTAAGTATAAAAAATTTTCAAAATATTTTCCATTTTCGAAGTCTACACCCTCATAATATGAATTTAACTGGGTTTTGTTTAAAATAAAATCTGGATACCCAAGTGACAAAATAGTTTTATCAACTTTTTGTTCTGCCAACACTTTAATATCATTATCCATCCAATCATATGAATTTAAGTTGTCTCGAAAGGCTTTTAAAATAGATTGGCCAATTTTCAAAATATTCTCTTTAGATTTTTCATTAAATAGTTTTTTAACATATAGAGCACTGACTGCCATTCCAACCCCTTTATTTACACGTTCTGCACATAATAAATCTCGTTCACTTTTTGATTGATCAGACCCAGTCAGTATTTTAATAAGTTTATTTTTTGATGCAGTAAATCTGTCATCTGCAAATTAATAAATATATCTATTTGTTTATTCAATGAATAGAATTTTCATTAGTTTATAAAAGTTACAGAAAGAATTAAAACACACTGCCGATTTTCAAAAATTTTTTACCTAAATAATTTATCATTTGTTGAACTGTGCTCCATGAAATGTAATTTGCTATAATTCTTCTTTCAGTATTTATCAACAAATTGAATATTTCATCTGTTTTTGGAACTCCAAATATTACAATTTTATCATCATAATTTAAATTAATATTAAAGACATTTTGGATATATTGCTTCCAATTAAATTTCTGATATTTTTCATTTAATATATTAATTGTTACAGCATCATACATTTCTGGTATAGTATAAATGTTTGTTCTGGTATCAGTGATATTTGCCAATTTTGTTTCTAAATCAATTATTTCATCAACAACTGTTTGTATTTGTTCTTTTGGAGCATTTAGTAATTCGAATACCTCTGATATGAAATTTCGATAGCCATCCAAATGAGCTTTATTATAACTTTCTAAATAATCAGCATTACTTGTTAAACCTAAAGAAGGATGATATAAATAAATGATATTGTTTTTGGCACCATGAAAATCATATTCAATTTCCGTCGAGAAAAAACTTTTTAATTGATATATAGATTGAAAAGCTAAAGCATCTTCTAAATGATAATTATCTGAAGACCATTTGTTACCATCTAATAATGGAAATCCACCAATTTCGGAAAGAAATTTAATTATTGGTTCAGATCCACGTTTATTAACAGTTTCACGATCGATACAAGATGAATAAAATATTCCAACTTGTTCTTCAATATTAAAATTATCATTAATTTGAATTTCATTTTGTTTTTCAGATAAAATTTCTGAAAGAGATTTTTTTAATTTTTCTCCTAATATAGCAAATATATCAAATTTCGCATAATGAATTGGTATTTGAAATTGTTTTTTCCAATTTCCACATGCATACTTATGAAAGTCTTCACACGGATCTACAGTTTGATCCATATAACTTTTTATTAAAGAAAATTGATTTGATGGTTCAATTTTTATTTCTAAATTTTCTTTAAGTAGCTCATGTTTGTTTAATTTATTGTGATTTGTTTTATGTTGTATTTCTAATGGTGATCCATAAACGTTAAATAACAAAATCAGTAACAATTTATATAGAAAAATTGATTTACATTTTAACATTTTTCTTTCTTTTTTGTCAACTTCGTTTGTTTACGGACAATTCAAAACTGATTATTTAAACTAATAAATCCTAAAAATATTTTTATATTTAAATAAACTCGATATGATCGCTGATCTTACGTCTAATAACAATACATACCTACTTCTTTATCAGAAAGAAGTATGTATTGTTCAAAATATTGAAAATTTATTTTATTATAATTGGCTTTATGGTTACAACTATTGATAGAAAATTTCCTTTAACCAAATGGAAATTAATAAAATTAGAAAGCAAAATTTTAATTTTTGTTAGAAAATTTAATTCTGTTGACGAATCGTAGTGATTATATTATTCTTAATCTAAATAGTTGTATATGGTTAAATACACATTAATTTTAACACGCAAAAATAGCACTGATATCCCATTACGTTATTTTAAATAGAACTAGAACAAATGAGCTAAATAAGTAAAATATCAGTAATTTTGTATTTTTATCAATATTTGTATTTTTTAAGTGGCCTTGATCCTGATCTATGCAGTAAGGTTAATATTCGTTCTTGAAATTTATATTTGCAAAATTTTTTTAATATAGAAAATCCTAAATAAAAAAAAAATATTAAAATCTAAAACCAAGCCTGATTGAAAAGGGGTGTATTAAGATCTTTCAAAAAGAAAACAAAAAAAAAACGACGAAGAGTGTAGTAGATTAGACTGTGTCAACTCTGGGATACCCGTATGATCGTAATATCGACATTATACATGCCAACCTAGAAATTTATATATCGTCCAAAAGAAAATATAAGTTGAAAGGCAGCTCTTCGAACCTTTTCCACTACATAACCTTATTTTATTCAGACGTTGACCATTAAAGTACTACTATTGACAAAATTTCAAAAATCTACTCTTATTAGGTATAGAGTAATGTTCATATAAAACATGAAGTTTTATGGCAACCACTTGAATCCACTGCAAGACCAACCAAATTCTGTACAAACTTCAGCCAAATAACTAAACTATTTTTGGCAAAATTTCAGACACCCAGCTTTATTAGGTACATAGTAATGCTCATATAAAAGAAGAAGTTGTATGGCAGGTACTCCAACCCACTGCACCACCCCAGCTAAATTTTGCACAAAATTTGCCCATACTATTTTTGGCAAAACTACAAATAACCAGCTTTACCATGTATAGAGTTATTTTCATATAAAAGAAGAAGTTGTATGGTAGTTACTCGAATTCGTGGACTAAAATGGCTGGGTTTCAATAGCGATAATGGTTATTGTATAAAAATGAATTTGCAAAAATTTCTCCCCCCTTCTCCGCGTTACAAACGTAATGGCAAATTTGAAATAATTGACAATTGGCATGCTTTTATATAAAAAAAATATTCGATAGCAACACTAAAATTATATGAAGTGACAAAAGTTTTTTAATTTTTATCTAAAAAAATTTAGCAACATTATAAATTTAGTTTTGTATAGTTTGTACTTTAATTGTTTAGCAATATCACTATTTGTCTAGTCGTTGATATTAACTGTCAATAAATTTCCTTTTTCGCAATTTTTTCTTAACTCTTTTTATTTATTTAATACTGGATACTTAGTTGAAAGGAAAATATTCTAAGAGCTAAATTGGCTATAAGCTATAACTAATCACCCATATTTCATCAATTTAAAATATCTAACACATTATACATTACTTAATTAATTTAACAATTCACATTTACATAATATTGAAGTATGGCTTTAAGTTAAAGTTGCTATTACAATTCTAAAAATTTAAGGTAGAAGCTTATTTCATAAATTCCTTATTTAACAGTTGTACCTATTTAAAATAGAATACAGGAAATAACATAAAAAGAAAAACAGGGGCCTTGGTGGGTTAGTTGGAAAGCATTTGGTTTACTAACAGAGCGGGTGCGGGTTCGATTCCCGTACTTTTCATTGAAAAAAATTTTTCTTTACAAATTACCATGGTGACCACATATGATTTAAAATATACAAATATAAAATATAAACAAACAATTACTTATAAATTTGATAGAAAGTCTGGTCCACATGTCATACTGGCAAAGGTCGATTAGATTGAGTCCAAATATAAAAAGACCATAGGATATAAAGGGTTTTTAAAGCTTTTGTGTCATAAGTGTACTTTACTAAAATTTAACACAGTATCACATAACACTGAACTATATCATTTGAAACACATTCTAGAAAACCAATCGAAAATTTAGTATCAAGATAACAAAATGGCACAGAATGGCACACAGAGGGGACAGGCTCAATTTTATTTGCAAATATGGGTTGCAATTAAAATTAATTTGTTAGAGAATCCGAAATATTAGAGAATCCAAATTCATTTTAAGATTATTTTAAGTTATTATAATTTTAATCGGTTCGATTCTGATCCGATCCATACTTTTTCGTACAGATCTATCCCGCCCCTTCTTCAGGTATCAGTAACGTAATTATAATTTTTTTTCTTTTAATTAAAAGTTTTGGGCGTTTTTTGTTGTCAATATCTCTAAAAGCTTACTTATTCAAAGTTCTGAACACGTAAAGTGGATTTAACATGAATAATAGTCTTATTACAGGTCTTTATTTACACAACTCTTGAACAATCAGTCTAAAACAAATTAAAAAAAAATTAAATTTAAGCAATATAAGTGAAGACTTTGTCCAAAGTATTGTAAAAGTAAATGTGTTTTGAATTACAAATATGTTTTGATTTATTGAAGTAAAAGGTATTATTATGGTATTACTTTTAAAAATCAATAAGATCGTTATGGATAAGCGCTATATCAAGATCGGATTGGCAACTTACTACGTCTAGTTGGGTATATGATCTCCATTTTACACAATCGTTTTTTTTTGAATATTTCACTTCAAAGGATTTTCACGATTCTTATTTAAATTAAATTAGATCATTATTAGATGATCCCCCCCACTACTAACTTTATTGTTAGCACTAAATTTTATAAGTAAGCAGTAACTATTTCCAAGTAAATATTTGCAAAGTTAAACTCAGTATGTAATACAATATAAATTTGAAAATGTGCTTTTTTAAATACCCTTGGTTTTTTTTCATCATTTGTTTAATTTTGTAAAAAATTCGTAAATATATATACTTTTAAATATACACAAAAGATGTAAATAATGTTTTTATAATCGATTAAACAAAATAGAAAATGCAAAATTTTTAATAATTAAAAAGGGTGGATACTTGTATTGAAAAATGTTAATAAAATTGAATTGTGATCATTTTTAATTAATTATATTTCGCTCTTTAATTATATTTCAACATGTGTCAAAGGTTTTTCTTAATCTTGAAGGGTGACGAAGCTACATCCCCAAAAATTCCAAAGAAACCCTATATTTAAATTAGTATAACAAGAGTTTGGTTAAATCTATTTTAAATCTAAAAACGGTAAAGCTCTCTTTTATAGGCTTCACAAAAATACAAGGCTAAAATTTATAGGGTTGCCATACGATACTAAAATTTATCAATATGCAAAACTCAATTTTTGCAAAATTTTTGGCCACACATATCGAAGCTAAGCTCTTAAAGTTTTGGGAAAAGTTGGATCCTTAGAAATTAGTATTAGTCGGTTAACAAAATTTTCCTCTGTTTATAAGCTATAAGGGCTCGAAAATTTAAATTTTGCTATTTTTAAACAACTGTAATTTGAATACCTGTTCAAATTTTTTTTTACAAATACACAAAATTTGAAGCTTCACCATTATATTTCAACATCTGTAAAAGTTTTTTTTTCTTAGTTTTTACCATTTTTGCTTAGATAATAAAATTCTAAAAACTCTAAATTTTGATGGAGTTCATAATCGGAGAACCTAAAAAAATGGAAAGGTTGGGACAGGAGAGGGGTGGACAGATCCACCATAAGTTTGCTAAGCAAAAATTTGGGAAGCTTCCCCATTGAAGGGCTACTAGGTTTTTATAAAACAGTAACTTATTCAGCAGTGTATGTTTTTCCAAAATTAAACGTTAACATTGAAGCACCAACATTATATTTCGCACTTGTTAACAGGTTTTCTTGAGTGCATTGGGATTATATTCTAAGTATTGATTTCACTATTAGTCATAATTAATAAAATGAAGAAATAAATTAATTATAAGATTATTATTAATTTTTATATATTATATTTTTTATATATTATACTCAGTAAAAAACCCTATATAATTTTGAAAATGTGCTTTTTACAAACCTTTGGTATTTTTCATTCTTAAGTAAAATTTTATTTGAACTAAAAATATATAA
This sequence comes from Dolichopus griseipennis, assembly GCA_963082915.1. Lineage (NCBI taxonomy): Eukaryota > Metazoa > Arthropoda > Insecta > Diptera > Dolichopodidae > Dolichopus > Dolichopus griseipennis. The sequence goes on along the minus strand of OY720441.1, from coordinate 25,091,773 downwards.
AGTTTACATTTTTATTTTGTTATATTTTGCTTATTGTTTTTTGTTATATATTTGAATTTGATTTTGTAATTTTTTGTTGATTTTGTATTGAATTTGTAATGTTATGTAAAATTTTATTTGAATTTTTTATAGTTTAAATTTTTCATTTTATATAATATCTTTCCTTTTTATATATAATACCTTTAAAAATAACGGTGCATATTCCCTCCCATTTCTATACCACCGTTGAGAAATGGGAATAATTTCAAATTTGCAGATTACTTTCAAAATAATAAATTAATTTTATGTTGTATTTTAACATTAAAAATACGTGGATATATTATTTATTTTAAAATAATTAAAATTTTTTTTCTTAATTTGATTAGTTTAGATTTTTTTATTGCCACTAGTGTACTAAATTGCTAAGTTTTTTTTACCCTCATCAAAGCAATAGCTCTTCATTTATAGTAGTAAAAAATATGAATTTCTTTTTTTTTAACTTAACTTATTTTCAATTGAAATAATAAAATGTTTTAAATATTACCTACCAAAAAACACTTAAAGATCATATTTTAAGGCCACCTTTGGACGAAAATAAAAATAAATGATATTTTTCAAGTTATTTATAAGGACTTTTCACATGCCTTCTATAAAAGTTCTATAAGACTATGTAAATTTTTTCTAAAAGAATGCCTTCTAAAATGCTTTTCGCTTTTTGTGACGTAATTATCCCGTGTTCCCGTGTTCAATTTAATCTTGCGGATTAATAATTCAATTCGAAATATCAAAATATTTAAGTTTGAATTTTGAAAAAAACTTTTAATTAATCATATAAATATTACACAACATTACATAATTTATAGCTACATATATGTCATTATACATATATATATATATATATATATTTTTTTTTTTTGTTTTCATAAAAATTTTAAAATAATTTGATAGAAGTATGTATTTTTATGTCTACCAGAGCCTACACTTTTTGATTGGATTCATTGTTGAATTTGACGAACATTGAAAAGCGTTTGAAAACTCTTCGAAGTTTTGTAAAGTACCACTTATTCTAATTTTAGTAGGTGCATGTTTATCAGTTTCAATAATATTTTCAATAGCTTCTGGACGTATATTTTCACACCACCATTGAGCAAATGCTACAAAAAATACTTGTTCTGGTGACAAATTTAATCCTGGAATAACTTCATTTTTCTTTTCTTCATTACTTGCACCACTTAACCATTCCGTGTACACTTTATAAGCTAATCTTATACCACCATTATCAGCAATATTTTCTCCTTTTGTTAAATCGCCATTAATAGTTTTATTATTAAATTTATATTTACTATATTGATCAATAAAACATTGTGCCCGATCATTAAATTGTTTGTCAGAATTATCATTCCACCAATTTTTTGTATTACCATCTGCATCAAATAAACGCCCGGTTGTGTCAAATCCATGTGTTAACTCATGCCCAAAAATAAAACCAATAGCACCGTAGTTTAGATTTTTGGAAAAATCTGCATGATAAACAGGGGGTTGTAATATAGCAGCTGGAAAATAAATTGTATTTTTATTCTGTGCAAAGAATGCGTTAACTGTAGCTGGTATTACTGACCACTCAGATTTATCAACTTCTTTAAAAATTTCTTTTTGTTTTTTGATATTTTCAAAGCGTTTTAAACTTAAATAATTTTCAAAATAATTTCCGTTTTCGAAATGTAGACCCTCATAATATGTATTTAATTGGGTTTTGTTTAAAATAAAATCTGGATACCCAAGTGACAAAATAATGTTATCCACCTTTTCTTCTGCCAACGCTTTAATATCATTATCCATCCAATCATATGAATTTAAGTTGTTACGAAATGCTTTTAAAATAGATTGGCCGATTTTTAAAGCACCATTTTTAGATTTTTCATTAAAAAATTTTTTAACATATATTGCACTGAGAGCCATTCCAATATTATATTTGACGGTTTCGGAACATATTAAATCTCGTTTCATTTCTGAAAGATCAGCTCCAGTAAGTATTTTTATAAATTTGTTTCTTGATGCTATAAATCTGTCATCTGAAAATCAATAAATAGATCTGTTTTTTATTCCATAAAGCAAATTTTCATTATAATTAATAATATTTTTTAATCGTTTGTGTGCAGAAATTATAAATGCAATTAAAACACTCAGCTCATTTTGAAATTTTCAAAATTTTTTTACCTAAATAATTTATCATTTGTTGAACTGTGCTCCATGAAATGTAATTTGCTATAATTCTTCTTTCAGTATTTATCAACAAATTGAATATTTCATCTGTTTTTGGAACTCCAAATATTACAATTTTATCATCATAATTTAAATTAATATTAAAAATATTTCGGATGTATTGGTTCCAATTAAATTCTGGATATTTTTCATTTAATATATTAATTGTTACTGCATCATACATTTCTGGTATACTATAAATTTTTGTTCTGGTATCAGTGATATTTGCTAATTTAGTTTCTAAATCAATTATTTCATCAACAACTGTTTGTATTTGTTCTTTTGGAGCATTTAGTAATTCGAATACCTCTGATATGAAATTTCGATAGCCATCCAAATGAGCTTTATTATAACTTTCTAAATAATCAGCATGACTATTTAATCCTAATCTTGGATGAGCTAAGTAAAGAATGTTTTTGCTCGAATCTTTGAAGTCCTGGAAAACTGCACTGTGAAAAAAACTCTGAGTTTCATATAAAGATTGAAAAGCTAAAACTTTTTCTAAATGATAATTTTCTGGAGACCATTTATTTCCATCTAACAATGGAAATCCGCCACCCTCTGTCAGAAAATCGGCTATGGATTCGGATCCTCGTTTATTTATTGTATTAATATCCAAACATGATGAAAAAAATGTATTTATTTCTTTTTCAATGTCAAAATCTTCATTATTTGTATTGTAACTTTGATATTTTTTTTTATTTTCGATTAATATTTCTAAAATAGATTGTCTTAATTGGATTTCTAGTGCAGATACTGTATTAATTTTATTTACATCGATTGGTACTTCAAAATATTTTTCCCAATTCCCACATGCATATTGATAAAAATCTTCACATGGATTTGCAGTTTGGTCCATATAACTTTTCAATAAGGAAAATTGATGATTTGGTTGCATTTCGTTTTTAAAAATATTCTGATGTAATCCATTGCTATTTGTATTATACTGTGTTTCAAATGGTGATCCATAAACGTTGCAAATAATAAAAATTAATAATAGTAGATATAAGAAAAATAAATTAAATTTTAAAATTTTCATTTTTACAATTTCTTTAACATATATAATGTAAATGTTATTTTAAACTGATCGACTACATGCGATCTTTAGTTTCATGAAGTATTTATATTGAAAAAATGAAATTGTTAAAATTAATAAATGTAAGTATCATATAATTAAATTAAATTGATTTATTGCCTACAGTTGGGAACAATTAATTTCAAATTTTCAGTGTATTGTAAGCTTATAATAAATAATGTCTATAAATTCAATGTATTGCAATAAATTTATTTTTTAATTATACATTGTTCTACTATTTATATGTATTTTCTAACAACAGTTTGTGTTAAAATCCAAAATTTTAATTTATTATTCTGTCAAGCCAAATAAATAAATTTTTTATTTTATATTTGTTATTTGTTATTAAGTGTAATATGTGTTCTTATATAAAATTAGAATATTTAAAAAAATTAATTAAATTGTATTAAATTTAATAATATAATTTTCCCTTACAATTTCAGCACATTAATACGGTATCTTACCTGAACTGGAATTATATACATGTTATAATAATATATTTGAGTGAAAAAAATTGGCAGAGCAAAATTTGTTTACTCTAAAGTGCGACTCTATACAAAGTTCTTTGTAAGAAACTTTGTTAAGATAATTTTTATAGAGCTGGCTATATAGATTTTAGATATAAGAAATACATGCAATTAATATGGAAGTAGATTTGTTAATTGAAAACAGTTCTTATAACAAGTAATGAAACAACAGTAAGTTAATGCAATTGATTTAGCAATATTCTATTCATGAAAAATTAAAATATAAAAGTTTTTATTAGCTTTGTAACAGTTAATAGTGTAATTTTGGGCATATATTGATTTCGTTTTGAGAGGCGGGTGACAACAGTTACTCGAACAATCAAGACATTAAAGAAACAGGTTCATTTGGAAGCTTCCATAATCCAATATATACTCATATATATAAAAACTAAAAGAGCTACAGTTTTGAAATTTTCACAAAATATTTTTCAATCAATTTCTAGATTCCCTATTTTTATACCCGTATGACTATATATTCAAAGGGTATAATAAATTTGCCATTACGTTTGTGAGGCAGGGAAGGAGGGGGAGTAGATATAGACTCAAGTGTATGGATCGGATCAGAATCGAAAAATAAATCGATTTAGCTATGTATGTCCGTTCGTCCGTCCGTCCGTCCGTCCGTAATCACGATAACTCAAAAAGTAAAGGAGCTAGGATCTTGAAATTTTCACAAATTCCTTTTTATGCAAAAACCAGAATCACTATTTAAATCCAGCCATTTTCGTCCACGGGTTCGAGTACCTGCCATACAACTTCTAATTTTATATGAGCATTACTCTATACCTATAAAAGCTGCGTGTCTGAAATTTTGCCAAAAATGGTTTAGTATAATGGCCAAAGTTACTGCAAAATTTGGTTGGTCTACTCCAGAGGGTTCGAGTAGCTGCCATACAACTCCTTCTTTTATATGAGCTTTACACTACACCTCATGAAGCTGGGTGTCTGAAATTTTGCAAAAAATAGTTTAGTGTAATGGCCAAAGTTACTGCAAAATTTGGTTGGTCTATTGCTGAGGGTTCGAGTAGCTGCCATACAACTCCTTCTTTTATATGAGCTTTACATTACATGTCATGAAGCTGGGTGTCTGAAATTTTGCAAAAAATAGTTTAGTGTAATGGCCAAAGTTACTGCAAAATTTGGTTGGTCTACTGCAAAGGGTTCGAGTAGCTGCCATACAACTCCTTCTTTTATATGAGCATTACTCTACACCTAATTAAGCTGAATGTTTGAAATTTTGCCAAAAGTAATTAACCGGATGATATAATGTTTATGTTACGGTCATACGGGTATCCCAGAGTTGACACAATCTACTCTACTACACTCTTCCTCGTTTTTGGTTAAGATCGGACCAAAACTTCGGGTAGCTTTCGAACAATTAACTTCAATATTTTCTTACAAAAATTCGAAATTTTGCTATGATCTTGTATTTAACATGAAATTATATGAATTTTGTTTTTTTGTTGTTTTGTTTTGTTGTTTTTGTTTTTTTTTTGTAGATAACGATTTCGAGTTACGATTTCATATGATTTAAATGATGCGTAGTTTAAAAAAAAATTTAAGATAAGCAAAAAAGAACACAAAGATTTTATATGTATTCATATAATATGTATATATGTGTAATATTTTGCATGCTTTGAATTTCAATATTAAGAGATATAATCATTATGAATATGATGACTATTATCTATCATGATGATCATTTTATCAATATGATTATAAGATGCTTATTTTGCTTAAATTTAATATATTCGTGAATTAAAAATTAATTAAAAGAGATAGAATTGAAAAATTAGAGCTAGAGTTTTGAAATTCACACAAAACACTTTTTGGAAATTTTTGAGGTTCCCTATTCTTTTTGGTTAAGACCAGACCAAGGTTTCGGGGAGCTGCCACACAACTTATTTAAACCAATATGAATTTCTTCAAAAGTAATTATACACGGTTAGTTTTATAATGAATCAAGAACTTATATGAAGTTTAAAAATGTTACGGCTTCATTTTCGGGGGGCTGGCATACAACATCTTTGCACCAATATGAATTCCTTGGAAACTGATTATACTGCGAGGATGAAAATCACACAATGTTAGTTATATAATGAATCGAGCACTTATATGAAGTTTCAAAATGTTACGGCCCCATTTTGGGTGGACTGCCATACAACTTCTTTGCACCAATATGAATTCCTTCAAAACTAATTGTACTACGAGGATGAAAATTATACACGGTTAGTAATATAATGAATCAAACACTTATATGGAGTTTCAAAATGTAACGGCCCCGTTTTCGGGCAGCTGCCATACAAAGTTGTCAATTCGATAACTGTGAATCTAATGAAGCTACGAGGTTAAAATTAAAATTATAGGGCAAGTTAGTTGGCAAAGTTGGACATCACTCGAACCAACTTTTAAGGTGAGCTATTTTTTGTTTTTATGGTTTTTTTTTTTTGTTTTTAAGCAAAAATTATTGTACCTATAAAGAATTAAAAATTTAATTTTTTTTTTGTTTTTTTTTTTTTTTTAAGTAAAAATTATGGGATAATAAGTTAAATTTTTTTTTAACTATTTTACTTTTTTATATTTTTTTTTTGTAATATTTATAATAGCAGGGGAAATAAATAACGGTTAGTGGGTATGCACGGGTATCTAAAAGTTGACAAGGGCAACTATAATCTTCTTCGTTTAAAATTAATATACCCCTTGTTTTAGAGTATAAAAATGAGTTAAGAATAGTTAAAAAACAAGTGATGAAAAAAAACCAAGGGTTTTTAAAAAAGCACATTTTCAAAATTATAGTGTATTACATACTGAGTTTAACTTTGGAAATATTTACTTGGAAATAGTTACTGCTTACTTATAAAATTTACTGCTAACGGTAAATTTTTTATTTAAAAGTTGTTATAGCCCTTCAATGGGGAAGGTTGCCAAATTTCGCAAGAATCTAAATCCCCCCCCCCCATCCACTAATTTTTTAGGTTCTAGGAATTAAATTGTGAATTACACAAAAATTTGGAATTTTACTTAGAATTTTATTATTTAAGCAAAAATGGGTAAAACTGAGAGACACTTTCTTCAATTTAACGAACCCCTTTTAAATTTAAGAAAAACCTTGAACATATGTTAAAATATAATGTTGGAGCTTTAAATTTTGTATATTAATAAAAAAAAAATTGGACAGGTATTCAAGTTACAGGTGTTTTAAAATAGCAAAATTTCAATTTTCGAGCCCTTATAGCTCCTAAATAGGGGGCTTGACAAAAAAATTTTGTTAACCGACTCCTACTAATTTCTGAGTATCTAACTCCACCCAAAATTTCAAGTCCCTAGCTTGAACCGTTCAAAAATATGTGTGGCCAGAAATTTTGCGAAAATGGAGTTTTGCGTATTGTTAAATTTTAGTACCGTATGGCAACCCTAAACATTTGTCTTGTAAAAATTTATAAAGTTTATGAAACCAGCTATCATTTGCCGTTTTCAGATTGAAAATATATCTAACACAACTCTTGTTATTACAATTTAAATATAGGGCTTTTTCCAATTTTGGGGGGCTGTAGCCCCGTAACAGGTGGGGCTACAGAAAAAAATTCTTCTACGAAATTATTTTTTTTGCGAAAAATACCCATGGTTAAAATTTCTTCTATTTCAAACGGTGTAAAAGTTTTTGTAAACATACGGACGGACGGACGGACGGACAGAGTGAAGCTATATAGGCACATTTTTACAAAATTTTTTGAAAATGTGCTAACTAGCGTTAGATATTTGATGAAAACTAAAATCCAAGTTTTGAGTTGGATATTTACGAAAGAAAAAAATTGTTTTTGTACCGACTTATATCCATACTTGAAAAATACTATGATATGCAAAAATGCACAAAAAACTTAAAATATATTGTTTGTTATCAAAATATATTGTAAAGTCCCTAAATATTTGTAAAAATGCGTTTCAAGTGTCATAGTAAACACAAATTTAATTTAGTATCTTCTTGAAAATTTTTACACGCTTATAGAAATGTTTTAACAAAAATTTCTGGTAGAGCTGATGTAGACCTCTAAAATAGATATCTAACGAATGTTTATTTTTAAATTTTAAACATGGTGTCAGCTTTAAAGCTTTCATAAAACGTTCAATTTCGCATATGATATTTAGGCCTTTATTTTTTACAGATTACTACTAGAATTGATTATTGTGCTTGTTTTTTTTGCAGATTTCTATAGGAACTGATAATGATTAATGACTGATAATTATTTAGAAAATTTGTTGGAAATTTATATTTGTTTTAAACATACAATTGTTACACGATTAAGATTTTTGACATTGGTACTAAGTAACAATTAGTTTAAAAAGTTCCTTTACATAACCGCACTTTATAATATAAAAATTCTAGAACAATAAGGTTCTAAGAACCATTATTTTACAAAACTTTCTCAATGCATTGGAGTAGTGGTTCGTCACCTTCACATGCCTTCCAAAGCCAAACAAGCATAGGTCCAAAATTATACAATTTATGTTATAAATCTAAAAAAAAACCTTTAAGGAATGAAATTCAACTACAAACTCCTATCTCCTAGTACTAGAGATTTTTAAATTTAAATTGAATTTATTAGTCGTTTTGTATAATAAGTCGATTGCATCGACTTGCTGTTTATTCATTACTTGTTTTAAAATAACGAAAAAAATTAATTAAAACTTTAAAATTCATTAGTAGGTATTTTTATTCGATAAAAAATATCTTAAAATATAATTATTTAACGAACATAGTCGTTAAAATATTTTTATTTTTTTAACTATGACTAAATCTTTAAAAATTGATTTTGTAAGGCTATAAAAATAAAATAAAAAAATGCATAAATTCGTATACATTATATAAAATTCAATAGATGAAAATTTATAAGTATTATTATGAATGATATTTAAAAAAAAAACAAAAAAAAAAGAACAAAATGACATAATATTGATTATTTTCTAAAAATCTCCTATATTTTTCTTACCACAATTTACATTTTTCAGGTGGATTCATTGTTGATTTTGGTGAACATTGATAGATATTCGAGAATTCTTCAAAATTTTGAAGTGGTCCAAATACTCTGAATTTACCGGGTGGATGTACATCAGTTTCAAGGCGATTTGCAAAAGCTTCTGGGCGAGTATAATCACACCACATTTGAGCAAACGCTACAAAGAATAATTGTTCTGGTGATAAATTTAAATCTGGTATTAATTCAGCTTGTTTTTCACTTTCATTAGCGCCACTTAACCAATCGGTGTACACTTTATAAGCCAGCCGTACACCACCATTATCAGCAACGTTTTCTGTTTTGGTTAATTCACCATTAATCGTTTTATTGTTAACATTATATTTACTATATTGATCAACAAAACATTTTGTACGATCATTAAACTCTTTACTAGATTTATTATCCCACCAAGATTTTATGTTGCCTTCTTTATCATATGAACGACCATTTGTATCAAATCCATGTGTTAATTCATGCCCAACAAAATAACCCATAGCACCAAATTTTAAATTCTTTGGAAAATCTGCATGGTAAACGGGTGGTTGTAATACAGCAGCTGGAAATACTATTCTATTTTTAGATTGTTCAAAAAATCCATTTATTTCAGCTGGTATCGTTGGCCATTCTAATTTATCAATTTGCTTACCAAATTTTTGTTTTTGTTTTTGTATTTGAAAATTAAGTAAATTTAAATAATTTTCAAAATATTTCCCATTTTCAAATTTTATACCATCATAATATTTATTAAGTTCAGCTTTGTTTACAATAAAATCTGGATAACCAACTGCCAACACAGTTTTATTAACTTTTATTTCTGCCAACCTTTTAGTTTCGGCCTCAATCCAATCGTATGTGTTCAAATTGTTACGAAATACATCTACAATAGATTGTGTTATTTTTGAAACATCATATTTAGATTTTTCATCAAAGAATTTTTTAACATATAAAGCACTAACAGCCATTCCAACACCAGATTTTCTTATTCCCTCGGCACATATTAAATCTCGTTCTCTTTTTGATTTATCTGACCCAGTTGTAAGTTTTTTAAATTTGTTCTTTGCGGCAATAAATTTTTCATCTAAAATAAAGAGAAAATAAGAAAAAATTATACTATAATTTCTATCAAATAATTAAACTGTATTTAAAATAATTTCTAATTTTTAATATTAATATTTTTTTTATATATATCGAATTATTATATTAATTATTTGTTCAAAGTGGATACTTAAATATTTAATTTTTTCTTTAACCACTTTTATTTCAATATATTAACACGCCCTTGCAATATTGAAACGATTTCATCTATTCAGATATCGTAATCTGATTTATAATTATTCTTAATATTTGAAAAATTAAAATTAATTCGTTAAATTACCTAAGAATTTCAACATTTGCTGAGTTGTTCGCCAAGAAAGATAATTTGCAATAATTCTTTTATCAGTATTAATTAAAATATTGAATATTTGATCCGTGTTTGGGGCTCCAAACAATACAATTTTTTCATCATTATTTAAATTGATATTATAAATCTTTTTTAAATATTCAGTCCAATTGAATTGTGGATATTTGTTTTTTAAGGTACCAATTGTTTCTGCTTTATAAAAATCTTTTGTTTCAAACTCTAAATAATTAACTAAGGGGGCTAATTTTGTCTCTAAATCAATTATTTCATCAACAACTATTGCTATGTGTTCTTTTGGAGCATTCAATAATAGGAATACCTCTGACATGTAATCACGATAATCATCTAAATGTGGTGTGTTATCAATTTCCAAATAATCAGCAAAATTGTTTAATCCTAAATCAGGATTGTATAAAAATATGACATTATTCTTAGTACCTTGCATATCATAATCAATATCACTCGCAAAAAAACTACTTAATTTATATGAAGATTGAATAGCTAAAGCATCTTCTAAATGATAATTATCTGGAGACCATTTATTCCCTTCTAATAATGGAAAACCGCCAATCTTTGTCAAAAATTTAATTATTGGATCAGATCCACGTTTATTTATTGTTTCAAAATCCATACATGATGTATAAATTATATTAACTTGTTCGTCCATATCGAATTTGTCATTATTTTCTTTAAGATTTTGAAATTTTTTTTGATTTTCAATAAAAATTCCCACTAAATCGTGTTTCAATTTTTCTTTTAATATAGCTGAAAAATCAAATATTGCATAATCGATCCCTATTTCAGTTTGTTTCTCCCAATTTCCACATGCGTATTGATAAAAGTCTTCACATGGATCCGCTGTTTGATCCATATAACTTCTCAATAAAGAAAATTGAAGTGATGGTTGAACTTTATTTTCTAAATTTTCTTTATGTAATTCATTATTGTTGAATTCATTGTAATTTGTATTGTGTTTTATTTCTAATGGAGATCCATAAACGGTGAATAAAATAATAAGTAATAATTTAAATAAAAAAATTAATCTTATTTTCGACATTTTTCTTTTTTAAATATTTTATAAACCTTATATGCGGATGAACTATTCGAAACTGACCAAATAAACTTAAGAGTTTCCAATTAAAATAGATATTTAAATTTAAAACCAAACCGATGTGAATTGTGATTTATTGTATATTAATTAATTTTTTTTTATATAGTGGAATTAATATTTAAAATAAGAATAGCAGGACACTTATTCAAAGAATTCTTAACACAAAAATAAAATTGGTTAACTTGAGTGGCATGTGAACTAATACACTCCTCATTTAATTCTATTAAACTTTTATTTAAAATATTTGGAGCAATCTTAAATCAAACAATAGTGATAACAATAACCTGGCCCATGAGTTTCCAAACATTTTTTTGGTCGCAAAAAAAACTTCAAAAATCTGTGATATTTTATAAATATAATTTGTAATTATTATTATTATAATTGTTTTGTATAATGTGAAAGATAGTATTAGCCTTGCGTTTTTAAAATGATCTCAAATTCCAGTTTAAATTTTGAAGTGCTGGAAACAAGAATAGATTTTAAATCCATTAGATAAATTTGTAAGCGAATTTTTTAAAATTTTTAAATTGCTCGGCATGCAAAAATTTTTAAAAATCAATTAGGTCTAATTCTTTATAAATGTTTTGAATATGTTTATGAGCTTGAAGTTCAATAATTTCCGTTTGAAGTTGACTAGGAACTTCATTAGCTGCACAGTCAAATGGATTTTAAAAAAGTCTTATTTCCATAGCATTGGCGTCTACATCTGTTAATCGTTTTTGAAGGCCAATTTAAAAATCAACTCAGGATCTGATAACATTGGTTCATAATGGTTTTTCTCGGTAAGAAATATATCAATTTCATTGAATTGCTGAAATGAAAGAAGCGTGAAAGTACCTTGCCACAACTAAGCCAGCGAAATGCAGTATAGGTTGTCAAGTCAAGATATTCAAAATCGCATTCCTTCAGAAAAAATTGGCGATAATTAAATGCATGCGACCGAATAAAATTTACTCTTGAAATTACTATCTTTAAGACACAGCTCATATCAATGTGCTTTAAACAAAGTGTTTGTTGATGGAAAATACAATATCAAATATTGCTATTTTTGTATCCTCATAAGCTGATAGATGTGCTTATCAGTGATAACTTATGAATATTATTTCTTTGAATATTATTTTTCCGAATTTCATTTCACATCACATCTTATTAATATCATAAATAATATAATTAAAATTTGGTTTTAATATATTGATTATATATAAAAGTAAATGTGATCATGAAAGGAGGCAGCGGGCCGCATAAAATCGTATCATAAGCTGTAGGTTAGAAATTTTTGCTAGCCTAATAAAAATTGAAAAAATCCAAAGAACATCTAGTCATAAAAACATTGAAATTAAAATTTTAAATTTAATCCGAGTTTAATCGGAGTTTAACTAATGCTAATTTGCATACCAAGCTTACTTTCATTTTCATTTTAGTCTGTATATTATCGATATTTGCATTTTAATTCATTATTTTTTTCTTTTGTGTATATAAATGACCTTGAACCTGACCTATACTAATTAATTTTTATCAATTTAAAAAAAAAAAATAATATTTATATAAAAAAGTTGATATTTTAGTAGTTATTATAACAGTAAAAATTTATACGTAATAAAACTAGAATATTAATATTTATATTAGAATAAAATATTCTTTAATATAGTTATTAAATAAAATTAAAAAATTAAAATTTACTAAATATAATATATATATATATATATATTTTAATTAATAAAATTACTAAATTAATATAATTTTGAAAATTAACAATTCTTTAATCATCAATTCAATGTGAAAACTTATATCATAATATATAGGTAAATTGTAAAATTCAAATATACATTACCTGTCAAAACTTTGACAGTTGCGATGCAAGGGCGTTTTTGTTTTTTTTAAAGAAAACAATTCAATGTGAAAATGGTTCTAATGACTTTAATTTGTTGCCCAAATATACAGACGTCTTGTTAGGAAAAGAGTACGGCAAACAAATTGATAAACGTGGTAATTGATAAATTGATAACGTTTTTTTTATTTCAAAACTACCGTTAGATGGATAATAAAATCTTATGAGCGTTTTTCTAATTGATATAATGTTAATATGAATTTTTCTAGTAAATTGTTGTACCAAAAAAATTTAGTCAAGTATTCAGAGTATAGGTGTTTAAAAGTTTTGAACTTTTAATTTTTTTATCCCTTCCAACTTCTAAACGGAGGGGTTTCCAAAAATACATTTTTTTTGAAGGTTCATACTTATTTTTCAAAATCTAACTCTTCTCAACATTTTGTTACTAACTCAAATCATTTATAATTTATAAGGAGTATCGGGATAGGGATATAAGAGGTTGAGTTTCACATAACGGTAAATTAAAGTATCGTATAGCAACCGTATATATTTCAATTACATAATTACAGCTAGCTTTAATATTTAAAAATATATCTTGTATATAAAACCTTTGTAATAACAATTTAATTATACAGTTTTCCGAATTTTAGAGGGCTGTTACTTTTTAACGGTGGCCCAAGAAAAACTATATAGGCACTTTTTTCCAAAATTGAAGGTGAATTGACGATACAAATCATTATATGTTTTGATATTGACTTTGATAACCAGTTTTAAAACAACAGTCGGTTAAACGATTTGTCCACATTCTTAAAACTGGTGCCCGAGTAAATTTTTGGCAAAACCATAAAATGTGCATAACCTTCGCTAAACTTTTAAAGATACAATAATGCTAGAAAATTTTTGACATCTGCTTAACAGTTACAACAGTTACTCTGAGTTTTGATAAAAATTTTAATAATTAATAAAAGTTTTTTTTTAACATAAAAAGTGTACGCATATTTCTGGCGAATACTGTTTTTCATAATTAGTTTTTTTTTTTTTTTGTAATTAAAAATACAATATAAAGATAACTTTTACTTTATAATACAAAATATCGTTTTAATTAATTCTAAATTTAATTAACAGTTTTTGAACATTTTTTTTTTTTAAATTGATTTTAATTAGTCGAACTAAAATTTATAAATTATTATATAGTAAATTAGAGAAGAAACTAATAAAAAAAAACAAAACAATTAATTTAAAAATATTTTGTATTTATTTTTGTGTCTATATATAAAAACTTAATATGATCATATACATAGTTGCATTGAGTAAGTCTCATATACTAACGCTTCATTAATATATTTATAATTAATTTTACTAATCTTGAGTTCTAGTTTATATTTTAAATAAACTTTTAAATTTTTAAGTTGCTTAATTCATTTACTACAAATTTGTTAACCGAAATCAATATTTTTTAGGAACTTCACTTCAAATACAAGTAAATTGGATTTGGGTTTTGCTTATAATCCAAGTTTTTATTGCTTATAAATTTGATCAATGGAGTAGTGCTGAAGACACCGTCTTTCGTGTGGAAAGTCTCGGGTTCAAACCTCGTTCAGATCATATCAAATAAAAAAATAAAATAAGATTTAGTATAAATAACTCTTGTGTAGGATAATATAGATGCGCACAAAATTAACTTTTAACGATTAAAGAGACCGAAGTCTAGTCCAGACTTGGTGAATGCTCCATACTTCTTAAAGGAGGAGGAAAACGAATTGAAAAAACTGATCTAGGAGCGAAGTTTCAAATGAAATTAAAAATATGAAAACGGAAACAAAAAATTTAATACAAATTTAAAATATTTAATTCACTCACGTATATAAGATAATATATTCAAAATTCTCAATTGAAATTCTAATGTATCAATTTAAAATAACCTAATTATGGTAAAAATAAATATTTAACGAAATTTTAATATATGCGTAACCTGTTTTGATAAATTATGCGATTATTATATTTATCAAAATATTTTAAAGTATAGGCAAAATTAATAACTAAAATTAAGACTGTCTGAAAGCTTTCAGATTATTATTCAACTCCACACTTCCATAAAACAAAATCAATATCAAATTAATTAGTAAACAAATTGCGATCGGTATATATCATAGAAATTTCAAAACAAATATGAAATATCTACATATGTACTCGTACACACTTATCTATTGACGACTTTTTTGCTTTAATTGAAGAGTTTTTAATGTTGAGAAATAATTATTTAACTTTAACTGAAAACTTTTTTATTTAAAGAGAATATTTTTAACTTTAAGTAAAGACTTTTTAAGTATTTTTTATGATTTAAATGTATTGGTATTTTTTAAGTATTAACTGTTTAACCGTTGGGTTTCTAATGGATTTATGATGCGATTATATAGCCTCTCAAAACCAACAGTCAACCTCACCTTCACGCGGTGAAACCCGCTTACTAACAGACGAGGCTCTGACGACCGAGTATTGGCGGTATAACCATAGTAAACAATCCTCTGGTGGAAATGACCAGATGAGAAATACATGGCCCTACAAATTGGAGGTTGGACGTCGGGCTAACAACCCACCCCGTAAAAAAAGCATTGTTACGAGAGATTTACTACAGCCTCGGATACAGATGGATTTAAAAAAAATACGACCCATGCAACGGAAAAAGGATTATGATTGGAACATCGGAACTTGGAATGTTAGAACAATGCTGCAACCTGGAAAAATGCAAGAAATTGTCCAAGAAGCACAAAAAGCCAAATTAGACGTCATCGCTCTACAAGAAGTAAGATGGAAAGGGAATGGCAGAATAGACAAACGAGATTTCTCACTACTATATAGCGGAAACCAAGAGCGAACTGGACAATATGGCACTGGCTTCATCGTAATGAAAAAACTAAAAAATTCAATATTAGGCTTCACCCCAATAAATGATCGTATATGCACGCTGAAAATTAAAGGAAAATTTAACAACATAACTCTGATATCATCCTACGCACCCACAGAGGACGCTACAGAAACATCTAAGGATGAATTTTATTATGATTTGGAAAGGACGTGTGATACGGTTGGGAAATATGACACTTTAATAGTCTTAGGAGACTTCAACGCTAAAATCGGTAAAGAGCCGTTTATCGAGGGCATCGGTGGAATGAACTCACTACACGACGAAACATCAGCAAACGGGTTAAGATTGTGTCACTTTGCAGCAGGATACAACTTATACATCGCTAGTAGTCATTTTCCACACAAAAATATACATAAAGGTACCTGGAAAATACCAGCAAATGGAAGAACGAATCAGATTGACCATGTCCTAGTGACCAAAAGAAGAATGTCCTCAGTAATGAATGTACGTACATGTCGCGGATTAAACTGCGACAGTGACCACTTCCTAGTCAAAGTAACACTTCGACAACGAATCTCAAACATCGCAAAAAAGAGGGGAGAAAAGAATAAGAAATGGGATACAGAAAAACTAAAAGCAACAGGAGTATTAGAAAACTATCAAACCAAACTTGGAGATAATCTGAATTGCCTAAGAGATATGACTACAGAACTAACAACTATAGAAGAAGATTGGTTAAACATTAAACGTGCAATAAACTCAACAGTTCAAGAAACCATAGGCATAAAGACGAATAGAAGAAATGAAGAATGGTTTGACATAGAATGTACTGAAGCAATTAAAGACAAGAATGAAGCCAGGCTAAAAATGATACAAAGAAATACAAGGAGAAACGAGGAGATCTATAAAACGAAAAGGAAATATGCCACTAAGCTTTGTAGACAAAAAAAGCGTAGTTACATGAAGAAACGTGTTGAAGAAATTGAATCCAACTTCAACAACAAAGACATAAAAAATTTTTACAAAGGACTAAAAGAAGAAACAAGAAATTTCCAACCTAAATTGACAAATTGCAAGGATAAAAATGGTTTTATTCTATCTGACGAACACCAAATTATAGATAGGTGGAAACAGTACTTTGAAGAACTTTTCAATATTGACAATAACAATAATGATGGAGTAACATTTTCATTTCACATAGAAGGAGATAATGAACGAAATTCTAATACCGAAGAGCCGACAATTGAAGAAACTACAGCAGCAATTAATAAACTTAAAAACGGAAAATCACCAGGCGAAGACGG
This sequence comes from Dolichopus griseipennis, assembly GCA_963082915.1. NCBI lineage: Eukaryota > Metazoa > Arthropoda > Insecta > Diptera > Dolichopodidae > Dolichopus > Dolichopus griseipennis. Next base: position 25,074,404 of record OY720441.1, on the reverse strand, counting down.
TATTACTGCAGAACTTTTTAAAAAAGGAGGTGAAGAGCTGCTTCATCACTTACACAGATTAATGTGTAAAATATGGAGGAATGAAAGCATGCCGAAAGAATGGGAAATCGGTACCATATTCCCTATCCACAAAAAAGGAGATAAACTCAATTGCAGTAACTACAGGGGTATCATGTTACTAAATGTTGCATATAAGATTTTTAGCAAAATTTTATACGAAAGACTAAACGAGAAAGCAGAAACCATCTTAGCTGAGTATCAATGCGGTTTTAGACCAAACAGATCAACAACAGACCAAGTTTTTCTTATAAAGCAAAACATGGAAAAATGCTACGAATACAATCTTGACTTGCATATACTATTTGTTGATTTCAAACAAGCTTTCGACAGCATTAAAAGAGAGGAAATACCGAAAATATTGCACAATTTGGGATACCCTGAAAAACTAATTCGACTTACAATGATGACCTTAAATAACACCAGAAGCAGCGTCATAGTACAAAACCAAATTTCAGAGGTTTTCAGCATAAAAACAGGTGTAAAACAAGGCGACACATTATCGACAGTGATGTTCAACCTTATGCTGCATTACGTAACGAAAGATCTAGATAGAGGGGGGAATATATTCAACAAATCATCACAAATTAACGCTTTTGCTGACGATATTGCTATAATAGCCAGAAACAAAAGAGCTATGGTTGAGCAGTTCGTGAAACTCGAAGCAGAAGCTATCAAAATTGGCTTAAGAATAAATGAAAATAAAACAAAATATATGATATTATCACGCTCAAACACTAGGCGCAGCCCGCAAAACATAACAATCGGAGAATACAACTTCGAAGGCGTAGATAATTTTACGTATTTGGGAGTATTGCTCAACAACGACAACAGCATGCACTGTTCAATACAAAATAGAATCCAAGCGGCCAACAAATGCTACTATGCACATCAAAAACTATTTAAATCGAAGCTTTTATCTAGACATTCAAAACTGTGTATGTATAAAACCCTAGTTAGACCAGTATTGACCTATGGTGCGGAAAATTGGACATTATCAATATCAGACGAAAATAGTCTAAACATTTTTGAACGCAAAATTTTAAGGAAAATATTTGGACCGAAACAAAATCTACACGGTGAATATATGCACAGAAACAATCAAGAACTACAACTACTAATAAATAATGAAGACGTGGTCCGTTTTATTAAAGCACAAAGAATTAGATGGGCTGGACACGTTGCTAGAATGGCAAATAATAGGTCACAAAGACTTATATTAGATGTTGCTCCACCTGTAAATAGATACAGAGGAAGACCAAGGCTAAGATGGACAGATGGCTTAGTAAATGATTTAAGAAAACTTAATATCAGAAACTGGAAAGTTGCAGCACAAAATCGACAAGTATGGCGGGCAGCAGTAAATCAGGCTAAAACTCACCCCGAGTTGTGACTCCATTTGATGATGATGAACTGTTTAACCGTTAAGGCTAAAAAGCCCGTTTATACTATACAGGTAAATTTAAACATAAAAGGAGTTACTGAGTATATTATATTCTTATAATAAGGGTTGAAATTAAAGAATTTCACATAAAATTAAGTTATGATGTTACTAGCCCTTGCATTATAGAAACGTAGACACATCATAGATTTTCAATATATGGATTCTATATTGACTATATATTGTGTAATAATTTTATACAATTATGTTAAAATTATGCAATTCCATTTAATTATTTATAAACTGTGCGAGATGTTGCGCCTCTCAATGGATTTTTAATTGAAGGCAATTTTTTTTTTACTGGCACCTGCAAGTGCTAACTGTTCACTGTTATAGACTAACAGCCTGACTATATATGTGGATGTCAGAACAGGTGGATATATATTCATATTATTAGAACTGATGGAATGGAATTCATACAATTTAATGAAAATGTCTTAGATTTTCAATAAATGCTGTTCTATTTTGTTTATTGTTATAATTTTGTATTTGGGTTATATGGTATTCTATATCTGTGAGTTATATAAATCAATTAAATTATTTGTTTATATTTTGTACTTGTGTATATTGTTATATTAATGTATTTTTTATTAAAGGTATATAATTATTAATTATTGGCCAATGGCGAATGGTAGCTGTGTCGAGTCGAAAACCAGATAAAAGTTTTGCACTTTCACTGGGATTCAAACCCGGGCCTTTCGCATTAAAAGCCGATACTTTAACCACTGTGCCACCCAGCCGTTAATGTTATTGAAAAAATTAAAACAAAAATAGAAATGGTTAAATTTTTTTTTAGGCCAAAGTAGTACTTCAAATTTAACAAAATTCCCTACCAAAAGTTTTTTGACTTATCGTTGTGCCGATATGGGTTAGCAAATTCCAAGTCTGTCAATAAAGAGTCAATTTTGTAATTGTCAAAGAGCAACACGTATCCGAAGTAGAAGTCAATTGGTCAAACCGTTTTTATTTTAGAACAAAAATGCTTAAATACTTGCATCGCAGCCCAGAGAGACTCTTCGTACACAAAAATCTTTCTATACAAATTTTCATGATAATTGGTTAAGCTGGTAAATAATCTATCAACTACATATAAACAAACATTCACTTTAATATGTAAAGATAGATATAAAAGTATCTTATACATATTATGTTTTAGTTATTTCGGGTTTTTATACATCAGTTTTCATTAATATTGAATTGCAAGTGAAATACTGAAATATTATTTTTCCATGAAAACTTTTTTTTACCATAAATTTGTTATCAAAATATTTAAAAGAAAGTAATATTTGAACATTAATTAATTGTTCAAAAGTATTTATAGATAAATGTACTACAACGTTTTATTAGTTAATGGTTGAATATACTAATTAATGAAAATGATCTGCATTATATACTTAATAATATAGTTAATAATTATTATAATTAACTTAGATAAATAACAATTTAATGATTGAAAAGAATTTTTGTTTTATTTTGAAAACAAATGAAATCAAAATCAAAAAAAATGGAAGCTTTCAAGAAATAAAAAAGAAAATATATACTAACATTGTTTATATATATGTATATAGAGTTTCTTCATTATTTGAAGAATTTTGGGAACTTAATAGTATACAATATTATTTGTTAATATACAAAAGCTCATAAAAAAAAAAGTTTTTTTTTTTTAAATCTATAAATTAATAAATAATTATAAATTCACAAGATAAAAGTTTAATTTATTTAATTTTTATTTTGATAACAAAAAATCTTTATAGCAAAACCCAAAAAATGGCAATAATTTAACTCCAACTACGATTTTGTAAAATAAAACTTTTAAAAAACACTTAAAATTTCTTAATAAAAAAAAAAAACCAAAATAATTTATGAGATTTAAACTTGAAAAACTAATTGAAAATTTAATTACGTTTTACAAAGAAAAAAATTTTAAGAAATATAATAGCAGATATAATATTTAAATTAAACAATAGATTGAACTAAGATCAAAAAGAGTTCTATTAAGAGTATTCTGCATGGAAGACCATCCCAACCCTTAACAGCAGTGTTAGAGTTATTCAAAAAAGATTACTGTACATGCCGTTAAAAAACAAATAACATTTTTTAAACCTTTACTTATTTTTATCTTAGAGGCAATATATTGGAATCCAATTTTTGTATATCTTCATAATAGTTTTAATCAACGAAGTAAAATACTAATGTTTTGTTACTTCATTATAGCTAAAGTTTTAATCAAAATTAGGTTCTTTTCCTTTGTTGAAGCCTTTCGTATCTATCCAAAATTATTGATCAGCTTCTATCCAAAATTATTAATTTGTTATTATTCCATTAACAGTACCGACTGGATTAAAAATAAGCATTTCTGACGGTAAACAATTTCCGATTCCGGTTTCCAAATTTATTAAATGAACAAGCAATCTTTTGTGCCCTGCTTCGAATAGTATACTGTTGGATTATTGTTTGAACTTCAAATGGTCTTTCAAAAGATACTTGTTGAGCATTTCTTTCTAGTTTTAAGTGCTGAAGTTTATTATTGGTTTGAAATATTAAGTCAATTTTATTTTAAATGAAGCTAAATACTTAACACATGGAATAGCCTCTTGTAAAATTTTATATTATTTGTTTGATTCTTTAGCATTTCATGTCTCTAAGAGTTCAAAATATTAAATATGTTGTTCAAATACTGAATAAATTAAATTGTCGGCGAAAGTTGCTTATTTTAAACATTTTAGGACAAAATTCAAGTGCGTCTGCAAACGTCTTGCTTAGTACATAAGTTTGCAGACTAACATTCATTTTTTGATTTTGGAAATAAATATGTGCCTTACGAAGTTTATTTCTCAAATGTAATTGATAAAAATCTTCTAAATCTAATAAGTTTTTTCAAATATTGTCCAGAGAATTCCTTTTTCTAATCATCCAAAGACGATCCCTTCCTTGCAAATATATTATGGATTTACTTAGCATGTGATACGTATCTGGTAAAAGTCTGAATATGGAAATATCATACTGGTTTTTCCCATTTCTTCTTTATACCAACAGCTACATAGAAAAACTAAAACCTGCATTCACGTTAACATATTTGTACCATTCAGATAATTGGTCAAATGCATAAAATTAGGCGTGAACTAAAATTAAATTACAAATAAAATGAGTTCAAGTCTAATTTTTGTTCCAAAAGGCGAGTTATGAGTTCAAGCTCATTTTTCTATGCATTTGATCCAATATTTCCAAACTGGTATAAGTCTAATGGATGGTCTCTGGATGGAATTCTTCACAAACATTCATAGAATTCATTAATTTTTAACTAAGTTAACACTAAGTTAATTTTCAAAATTTTTTTTTCAGTTAATTTCCTAATTAAAAAATAGAATAAATTAAACCGTATCCTGAAATTATATAATACATTATTTTTTTGTATGTTACTAAACATTTTCAAAAACAAATTTTTAAAACTAAATATTTAAAATTAAATATTTAAAACTTAAAGAATTCAAGGTAAAATGTCTTTGGATGAATGGCAGAATACAATCCGCAAGAGTAAGATGTTAACTAACCTAAGTAAAATGTTAAGTAACATAAAATTTTCATAAATTATTTTATAGATTATATAGTATAAATTGATTATAAGTTTAACCTAATTTTATTTTACTAAATTTTAAATATTTTAAGTCATTGGTGTTCTCCATGATTCGACCATTTGATATTATTCGACTTCAAAATTGTAGATATAATGTTATACTACAAAATCCAGCGTTCGGTATGTTTATGTTCACAAATATCTTCATAGTTCTTCATTAAATTACGACACCTATTCTAAACTCTCTCGTACAGCTACTTCGGATATAATCTACGAAAAAACTATTCTCAATTCCGACTTAACGTTACGAAAAGTGCAAAAATTTACGAAAGAAATATTCATATTCGTATTTCATAATATTTAGTAATCAGTTCACATGTATGTACGTATAAATAAAAACTTTTCAAATGACTTCTATATATTTGGTCAGTATTTTTTTAAATAAACGGTCAGTATTTTTTTAAATAAACGGTCAGTATTTTTTTAAATAAATTATCAGTATAAAATAATATTTTGGTCAGTATAGATAATTAACGGTCAGTAAAATTTTGTATATTTGGTCAGGATAGTTTTATTTATTGGTAAGTAAATTATTTTTTTTAATCAGTATAATTAAAAAACAAAGTAGTAGTTTTTTTTAATTTAAAATTTTTGTTACACAAAAAAAGATTATTTAAGTAATACGTATATACATATATAAAAAAAACAACAAAATATTAAATTTTTATTCTTATTCAATTAAAAGAGCACGGGTTGCTAACTTTGGCCTTCCTCTTGCACGTTTCTGCCCTATTGGAACTTGTTTAGCTGCTGGGGGAGGTTTAACATATTTCAGTCTATTAGCTAAACCTATGATATGCTTGCATATAAATTTTTTAAAATATGTTGGGCAAGTGCAACAACCATGCATCCAGGGCCCCTACCATGTAAAAAATGCGCATCGCAAAAATGTGCGCATTTGATTTGCGATGCGTAAATTAATTGGTACCATGTAACAAAAACGCATCGAAAAACTGTGCTGCCATTGAAAATATTTAAAATTGCCACTTTGACATTTGTTTTTCCTTCTAAAATTTTTAAAATTGACATTTAGACATTTGTTTTTGTTTGTAAAATCGTAAATTTGTAAACAAGTGAAATAAAATTTTTTTTAAATATAAAATAAAGCATAATTTTAAATAAAAAGTAAAGTTAAATAAAAAAAAAATGGATTCCATAGAAAAATCGAAATTGCGATGGCTTGGTTGTTTGCTTAGACCTACAAAATAAATGTAAATAGTAATATGTTACTGCACAAAAAAAATTAAAGATTGTTGTTTATATCACAATGAACAAAAAAATTTTTGCCTTAAAATATTTTTGTTAGTTTGAAACAAAGTATAGTTAAAGAAATTTGTGCTTAAACATAGAACTTTAATTATCATAAATTCTATAAATGACATATATTATATGAATATACTTACATGTTTATTAAAAACTACTAACTAATTGTTAAAAACTAAAAAATTACACCTCCTTCGCATACAAATTATCAAGCGAATGAAAAAAGTAAAATAAATGTCAAAAATGTTCGCAAGTAGCACACCATGGTACCAAAGTTGCTACTTACGAATGCGCAAATTTCCTATATGCGCTCTACATGGTGTCATTTTTTCTCATGCTACTTACGTTTAGCGTAAGTAGCAATACATGGTAGCCTACCAGTCTTCTATTTCCGCTGGCAGATTTACAATCCAAACTTTAGTTTTCCATTGGTCAAATATATTCCAACGCATTTTTAATATATTTGATATTTCCTCTTCTGAAGCATTTAATTGCTGATCGGCTGGACAAAAATATCTTTTTGTATGGCTGAAAACTGCTGAGGAAATATTCGCGTATAATACCCTTTTTTTGGGTTTTTTTGATAATTCATATTTTAATTAATGAAATATAAAAACTGATAATTTTTTTATTATATACTGATATTTAATTTTAATTACTGATAATTTATTTAAAATACTGACCATTTATTTTATCTACCAACATTTTAATTAAAATACTGATCGTTTTTATATTAGCCGGCGACATACTGATAATTTATTTTACCTACTGACATGTTATTTTAAATACTGACCATTTATTTAAAATACTGACCAAAAATATATAAAAATACTGACCCATTAAATAGCAGCCATTTCAAATTAACTTACATTTTTTTTAATTTTTTAACTAACTGTTTTATAAAAATATTTAAAATCTCGAAAAAAATATTTTTAAGGGCAAAAATATAAAAATATAATGCTCAAAAATTATTACTACAAAGTTGAAAACAATAATCATCATTTTTACTTATCATTTTTACATAGAAAAATGAATTCAAACGTCAGAGTTGCCATTGCATATTTAATTGTCTACGAGGGAATTGAAAATAAGGGTGTTTTATTGTGTACAAAAATTATGTGTATAAAATTATGTACACAAAAATGTATAGCTGCTTTAAATAATCTACGATAAATAAGAGTGGTTATATCTACATTCTAGTACAAAGAAGTCTTAACGCAATTATACCACATACAATTTTGAAGTCAGTCATTCTTCGTCAACATCATGATTCACACTTTTGTAATGTATCAAATTTCGAAAATTCCATAAATTCCATTGAAAAAATAATTTCAAGATGGTGATAATGATTTGTGTTTTCTGGTTGTAGTTGATTAAAATGTTATATGCAAATTAAAATACATATCGGGAATACACAACCAAAATCATACATTTGTGTTTACCATTGCATAATATTTGCATATTATACTGAGGTCAATTGTCAAGTAGTCATTGGACAATTCTGTGCAATTATAAATAAATTTGAGTTTAGCTCGATTTTTTTTTTTTTTTTTTTTTTTCTTTATTTATTTAATTCAGTAGTTTTTATTTTACAAAAATAATTTTATTGTGTATTATAATTTGTTTTCTAAAGACCCTAGCCTTAGCCTTTTGGTCACATTGTTTTCTTAGTATAATTATTACAATTCAACGTAATCATAAAAAAAAAAAAAACAATAATAAAAAAAGATTATACCAAAATAGAATGAAATAAAAAATCAAAAAAACAATTTACTCTTTTTTTTTTTTTCAAAGTCCAATTTTACATATTTTAAAAATCAATACCTATATTTTTTTTATTTAAAAATCGATTCATTATTTTATATTTAATTACACAAATTAAAATTTACATAATTCAATTAATTACTTACGTGTCTTTCAATTATAAATTCTGTTATTTTTCTTTTAAATGCTAGCATATTACTAATTAATTTATATTCATTGGGTAATTCATTGTATAATTTTAGGCAATTATAAAGGCAGTTATTTTTTTGCCTATCGGTTTTGAAAAGAGTGAGATAAAAATTTGACTTGTTTCGGGTGTTATGGTTATGTATATCAATCATTCTATTTAATAGAAAATTATGTTTAATGAAATTGTTAATAATTTTAAAAGCAATAATATATAACTCACGTGTGCAAATGTTATCAAAACTTAAGAACCTACCTGTATACAACAATCTTGATGGAAAAAGATTAGAATGAAAGTGAATTACTTTAATAGCTTTCTTATGGAGAATGTTTACTTTATTTAATGCAATTTGTGGAGCTCCAGACCATATAGGATTGAGATAGGTAATATTTGACAAAACATATGAAGAAAAAATTATGTATAATACGTCTTTTGAAAAGAAATTTCTCAGACGTCGTAGAATAAAAATATATGGGCTTGTTTTTTTGACAATATGATCAATATGATCATACCATTTTAATTTATTATCTAAAATTAGTCCAAGATAGTTATATTTTTTTACTACTTCTAGAGCGGTGTTTCTATAAATCATATTAAAACTACTGTATAATTTATTTCCGAAAAGAATATTTTTCTCTTTTTTCCTTTGGGAAATTTTGGATTTTCACTTTACTTTTCTAAAAATTTTTTCTATAATTTTCTTCATCTTGCTTTTTGTTAATTATGTATGTACTTAATAAGATGGAGTTGAAATTAATTCCTAAAATAAAAAATTTCTTTTATTTAGTATTTGAAAATTATTAGGGTTTTGAAAATTTTTGTATTTAAAACCTTAGAAATATCACACACATTAATGCCACTTTAGATGTTGAAAAAGTAATCTTCTAAACGCTTCATTGAAGGGAACATTTATATAAGTTTTACTTTATAACATGACAAAAAATATATACATAATATTCAAAGTATATATTTATTGTCATATTATACAAATAGAATCAATTTTTAATTCATTTATTGTTAATATAAAAATCTTTTAAATAGAAATCTTTTTTTAAGTCAAAAATAGTTATCAAAAGTTATTTAATAATAATTACAAAAATCGCTATTTCTGGGACAAAATTCTTAATCATATTGACGATATTAAATTGAGTTTAATAGAAATATTTTGGTAAATTAATGGAATTAAAAGTAGTGGGTCTAAATAATAAAATAACGAAAGATTTTTTTTTATTAATAAAGTATATTTCACTTCTATTTTTTTATTTTTAAACATTTATTTGTTTTTTTATTTTAATTATTTATTTTGTGTATTTGTTACTAGCCAAAAACTGCATTGTTTTAAACAGTTTATTATATATTTAAAATTTATGTTTATTAGTTTAAGTTTGCTTGCAATTTATTGTTAAAAATTTTAAAGGAATTAAATGTATAAATTTAAATGTGATATTTATTTTTCAATTTTAGTTATTATTTATATACAATTATTTTGTTAAATATTTGTTTTTAAATTTTTTTATTTTATGTTTTGTTTTAATCTTTTAACACTATTCCTATTTTATGTAAATAATATACATATATGTATATATATATGTATATATATATGTATATATATTATATATATATATTTGTTTGTATAAATTTAAATTACTCTGTCAATTAATTTGTTATTTTTTATTATAATACATATTTTCTATACTTTAAGTACCTTATTAATTTTTTGTGATTTTTTTTATTTTTTTTTTTGTTTTATTTTTTTTTTGTTTAAATATTTTTGCATTTACTTTTAAATATTAAAATTTACTTATACAATATTATATCTTTTTAATCTGTATAGAGAATTATATATATATACACTGCAAAACATTCCCAGCCAAATTTTATCTATATATAGTTAAATTGAAGTTTTTTTTTAATTATTATATAACGCTATGAATAAAATTATTTCTTAATTTAGTTTTAATCAATTAATTAAAAAAAAAAAAATCTTTACTTTTTATATTTATATTTATTATCATATTAAATGTGTTAGAGATTCTCTTTACAAATATTTTTTTGAATTTTCGTTAAATTTTTTTTCATTCTTTCCTTAATTTCTGAATAAACAAATATAATATTTAGTTTTTTTATAAATTTAAAAAATATTTGCTTATTAACTTTTTTTTCCTTTTAAAAATTTTTTTATAAAATTAAAGACTTTTAGGTAAGTTAAATAGAAATTAGTTCAATAAATCATTATTTAATTCGTTTATAGAAAAACAATTATCATTGTAAATAATATTTTAGTAATACAAAAGAAAATATTGTCTAAAATTATAATAAATGGTTTTTTAATAATGTGTATTTAATTTTTGAATATTTTAAAAAACCAAAATCAAAATATTAAATTGAGTTATTTTAAAGCCCATAGCAATTTTAAAAAGCAAATCCTTTATTTTTAAATCAAAATTGTAGAAATATTAACATTTATTTCAAAAAAATCTATTTTAAATTTAAATTTCAATCTTCCAAAAATTACCATTATTTTAATTTTTAAACGTAATTTACAGTATGAGTATTTTTTTAAATTAAATATTATATTTATTGTTTTTCTATATTGTTTGTTAATCGTATTTATATGATTTTTATATATATATAAGATTGATCTATGTCAGGTATACGCCGCCCAACTCGAAACGTTTATAGTAATTGTAAAAGTAAAGCAAATTAAAAAAAAAATAATTTTTTAACTTTTAAACAAATGCTATTTTTTATGCAAAAGAGTTTTAATCTCCTAAATTTTACGGTTTGAATTAAATAATTTATTAAGTATGGCGATGATTTAATGTAACTATTATAATATATTTTTTTATTAGATATGATCTGACCAGGCTTTGGACCCGAGACTTTCCGATTGAAAAGCGCCAGTTTAACTGTAAAATATGATTCGAGTAAATTTGAAAATTATTTTTGAAATATTTATTGAATCCGCTTTTATACACTTTATAATAATTAAAAAAACAGAATAAATGTAATAGATATCTTAAAAAAAATTAAGTGTAGTGCACATTGCCATACTTTATAAAATGAAAATAAAAAAAGAAAATCAATATAAAAAACGAATTAATCTTACGAATATTAAATTATTACTAAATATAGTTATAAGTATAAAGAAAAAATGAGATCAAAAATATGAATGAATTTGAATTTTGAAAGTTTACTTTTTTTTTCATGTCGAAATAATACAAAATATTTTATTTAAATATTTTTCAAATTTAAAAAAAAAAAGAAAATATTTGGTAAAAAAAATTTAATTTTTAAATTTTGAAATAGAAATTTTTTTATTTTCTTATTTTAAGCTTTAAAAAAAAATATTTTAAATACATTTAGTTTTTTTTAAGCAAATATCTTTTTATTTTTGTTAAACATTTTGTTATTTATTCGTTTGTTTTTGTTTTTAAGTACAATAAAATTCAAAAATAATCAATCTTAAATTACTAAAAATCTTAACAGCTATCTATAAATTTGTTTTATTAGTTATATATTTTTTTTTTGTTTTTTGTTTTTTTTTTTTCTAAATCTATGCACATAATAATACAAATATCCCATAGATTTAAACAGAAAAAATTAAATTAATTTTTTTTTTTTTTATATATATTTAAAACAATATTAATATTTTTTTTTTCTTTTATTTGTTATATATTTATTTGTAATTAATTATTTAGTTACAAACTAGTCTTTCCTATATTTAATTCTATATACATATTTTTATGTTATTAATCAATATTTCGTAATTAAATTTTTAATTTTTACTGATTTATCAAAAATTTAATGTGGTTTTTTTTTTTTTTTAAATCAATAGAAATAGTGTTTTTTTTTAATTGTTTTTTAAATTTTTACAAATTTATTTTAAAATTTCTTACATTATATTTTGTTAATTTTGTATAATTCTGAGATTTTTTTTTCATTTTTAAATAAAAACTCAATTTATTAAATTATTAGAAAGAATGTTTTTTGACTTCAATACAAAACTAGTTTTTATTAATTTATATTCAACTAAAAATTATTAATTTTCATTAATTTTAGGTATAACAAAGAAGATATTCAGTTAACATGATCATTTGATGAAAAAAAAATAGTTAAATATTTAAAATCTGTTTTTAACTTTTTCTATAATAAATTTTATAAATAAATGGAAATATATTATGTTAGTTCAAATTTCTAGTGAATATTTGGGATTTATAATTCCGAGAAAAATTTTTAATTGAAGTATACAATAAAGTTAATTTTTCATTCCAATAAAAGAGGAGATTTCTAATGTTATAATTAATTAAAGAAACTTTGATTGATAAAACAAATTATGTTGATAGTTATTTAAATTCTATTTTATACAATTATAAAAAAATTATTTTGAAGTTTTTTGGATAAAAACTTTTACAAAAATCAAAATAAAATTATTAAATACTGATATTATATATTAAATTCATTAAAAACAGTATTTTAAATACAATAAACTTAATTCAATTTCAATATTCTTCCTCAACATGAGTGACATTTAATTTCTATAAATTAGTTTATTTTAATTTATTTCAAAATGTATTCTAACAAAGAGAAAAACTATAAAGATAAAATTTCATTTCTTTTATACCATTCTTAGTAAAATTCTAATAAAAGTCAAAAAAAGGTTTGAAATTCAAATACAATTATTATGAAAAAAATATAAAAATTTAAATAAAAGTGATTGAAATAATTAAATAGATCATATAATAATTAAACATTATTTTTTTAAAAAACTGGTATTATCACGCATTCATTTTTAATTATTTTTTAAGTATTCATAAAAAAAATCGAATTATTAATGATAATGTTTGCAAAATTTTGCTTGAAATAATTCATTTTCCTTATGAAATTTTTTTTTATTAATTCAAAATCAAAATATTAAACAATAAAAACACCCTAATCTTATTAAATCTTATTTTGAGTCCTTCTAATAAATTTTTTTTTGTTAAATATATCAATACTATTTTTATTTCACATTAAGTTTTTTTTAAGAAAAAAAAAATCTCCAATTATTAATTAAATAACACAGATATTTAATGAAAATTAATTAATTCTTTTCAAAAAGAAAAATCAAAAAAACAATTACAACTTATTTTAATATTAGAAAATAAAAAAAAAATAAAAAGAAAATAATTAAAGAAAAAATTAACAAAAAAAAAAAATTAAATAAAATAGCATTTTACGTTCTATTAAAATGTAAAAATTCAAAACCAAAAGCAGAATAAAACAGTGATTCTCATTCTTTCTGATGATGTTGGGATGACGAGGGTGATGGTCTTTGCTGTGATGAATGGTGTGGTTGATGATGATGATGATGTGAATGAGGATGCGGATGTGGATGATAATGATGATTACTACTTGTTGGTATTAAACCAGAAGTATTACTACCACTGCTACTACCATCACACCGCCACCTACAGCACCATTTGTTTCATAACCA